>CM056491.1:13127963-13727963 GCA_029783415.1 Anisodus acutangulus | reverse complement strand
TAGTTGTTTCTTGATTTCAGGTTATCAAGATTCAAGACTCAACAAGCTTGCAGCAGTTTTGAAGATTGGCCTATTTGTTCAACAAGATTCAATTTCTGAATATTGAATGTTTGTTCATCCTTTATTACACTTGTAATAGTTATTTACTTCCCGTGTACTGTTTTATACAATAGTAACTAACAATTTAAGACAAGATTGTTGTATTAGTATTAGTGTTCGAAAGATGTCGGTCAAAAGTTGTGTGACCAAATCTAGATATGGCTGTGGTTTTCTGCTTGAAGAGAGTGATGATGATGTTGTTGAAGGTCAACATGTTCATGGTGTCACCGCTCCCGAGAGTGGTGGGAACAAGCGCTCACGAGAGGCTGAGGATGTCAACTGGGACAAGAGGAGAAGGCTGAAGATGTGGTTCTATCTTGCAGCAGAAGGCCTATATCTGTCCTAGACAAAGGATCCGAATTTAGGTAAGGAGGAAATGGACACTCAGTCCGATGAAGTGACTGAAGTGGGCCAGAATCCGAAATTGGGATAAGTTATTTTCTTCCTTGTCGAGAATAAAGATTAAATGATGTCTGATTAAAAATGGCTTAAAAGTAAGGAGGAATATGAAAATATTTTACGAAATAATTTATATTCCTTACGCTTTAAAATCAGAAGTTTAATCTCTTCTTCTTTCCTGTTTAAATATTGGATTTTGTAAACGACTTAAAAAGATCCGTTCTTTTAAGTGTAATTATTAAAAGTGTGTAAAGTATGTTTGCACATACGAGGGAGAAAGATCCACTAACTGTGCAAAAAAATGTTACCACTCTTAAGTAAGCGCCAACAATTGTATGGGCACCAATCATAACGGAAGAAGACTAAAAGCTAAAGACGTTGATCCTGTCACACTATTTGGCAGAAGATCCTTCATACGATGATATTGGACACTCAGTCATACAAAGCCTCCGGGCGACTGGAGTGGGCCAAAATTCATTTGATATGATGATATTGGACACTCAGTCATACAAAACCTTCGGGCAACTGGAGTGGGCCAGAATTCATTTCATAGGAAAGTAATGGACACCTAGTAAGGTGGGCCAGAGTTTCCAGGTCTTAAATGATCTGAAGGCCTAAAGAAAGGCAGAAAAGAAATTGGACACTCAGTCTACCAAAGCAACTGGAGTGGGCCAGAGTATCCAGATCAAATATGATCCGATTACGCCCTAACCACAGGCAAGAGGTTGTTCATGTGAAGCAACGCCACTTCTAAAGTAGAAGGGGTTGGAGGGGTTGTCCTCAATAGGACTTCAGGGAATGGGATCACTCCCGGATGAGGTGATACATGTCCCAAACTTGGTTTAAGGGACGTTGTTGGTCAAGCTAGTTTGAGACTAGTCCAACAGGTCTATAATAACTAAGAATGGTACAGTATGTCTGTAGCCAAATGAATGATATATTTATAATCCGTGCATCTATGCCATCATAGATTAAGACACGTTAAATAGAAATTCATTCAAAAGCTAACGATGTTGAGATTGTTGCCTTCTGTCGACATAAACCCTCAAAATAAATGTGAGGTAGGCGAAGAGGCAAAATCACCTTTTCAAGTTCCGTCAAAGGAATAGCGAAAGAAGCACCGCTCCTCTAGAACTAAGTCACACCTACATGGGTGATTTGAAGTTTATATAAAATAGAGGGGGGAGACAAGTACTGTGTGACCTTCATTGATGATGGTACAAAGTATTGTATCCTTTGTTTATTGAAAAGCAAAGATGAAGTTGTTGAAGCGGATAAGCGCTACAAAACAGAAGTTGAAAATCAACTAAGCCTACGGATTAAGGAATTCGTAGTGATAGAGGAGGAGAATGTGAAGTATCGTTCATCAAACGACTGCTCGTTACTCACCTCATTCTAACGGTGTTAGCCAAGCGCAAAGCCGTACGCCCAAATCATGTAGGATGGCTTGCTAAAA
The DNA here is from genome assembly GCA_029783415.1 of Anisodus acutangulus. NCBI lineage: Eukaryota > Viridiplantae > Streptophyta > Magnoliopsida > Solanales > Solanaceae > Anisodus > Anisodus acutangulus. The sequence goes on along the minus strand of CM056491.1, from coordinate 13,726,009 downwards.
GTTGGAATACCGAAATAGGTCAAGTTGTGCCTAAGACTGTAGATTGCATATCCACTGATCTGCAAATAACAGTAGTATTTATCGCCTCTTGGCGTCAAAGAATGCTGAATTCTTTTAAGATAACTTTTCTTGAAAAAAAAGGAAAAATGAGTAATTGCTCAAGGTTAACAAGAACCCGCGAGGGCCTGACTTCCGAAACTAGACATTCCATATCTACAGGACTCGGAAGTTGCTGTCTATCCAGAACTTAATATTCCAGATCTGCAGAACTCAGGAATTCTAGATGTTGAACCGAGACGGAGCAAAGAAGGGGACAAATATTTGTTCCAGTCATTCTAGCTTGTATGGTTGAGAACGAACCATAGACAATTAACAAAGAATTGTCATCTCCAAAAGCGCTACGTTGGAAAGAAGCTACAAAGAGAGAAATAGATTCCATCATATAGAACCATACTTGCGTAATGGTTGATCTTCCTCCGGAAAAAAAACCTTTGGGTTGTAAAATGTGCTCCCCTGTGAGTAGCTTAACATCCAGGGCCATTGCAGTCTTGCGTGGCATGGATGTTGAAACAGTCTTCCCAACCGGAGAGTTAGAAGAAGAGGATCAGAGTTGGTTTGCTGGACTGTTGGGCTTCTTCCTGAACTTTTATTTTGGTCCCTGAAATGTTTACATTTTGGTCCTGGAAGTTTCATATAAAACAGAAATAATAAATCTGACCACATAAACATTGACTCTGAAGTTAGAAAGCCAACAGTTGGAAAACCAACAGTCTGAGAATGGAAGTCATATTGAAACAAAGTCTCGATATGAAAGATATATGTATCATATATGACATCTTAGAAATTAGATTTCTAAGACATCTAACGGACTGGTCTAACTCCAAACTCAGTTATGAGATAGTTGACAGTCTCGTTGAAGCCACCAATGGATATGAATCATATAACTGATTGAAATCATGGTGCACCCATATACAAGGAGCGATATGCGCAGGTCACATGTAGTTCAATGTATGTTACACACTACAACCGACCTGGTATCAGCCTACAAAGCAGATCAGTTGAACTAAGGTTCACTGATGATTTTAATACATGATCGGTAGAAAGAGTTAAGTCGGATATGACGATATTTGAAATATTCGCTTATCTACGGATTATAGTATTCTGGATGTCCAGTAGTTCTGGGAGAACACAGTGATGGAAATTGGACATCAGATATGAAGAACACCAAAGCCACAAGTAAATGTGTATGGTGGGTCTTGAAAAATCCTCTAAGCAAACTTGCATCGACCGATTCATGATGGAATCGGAGTTTATCGCTTTATACAAAGCATGAAAGAAGTTGAGTAACTTCATGACTCCTTAGAGGACGTCCCTTATTGGGAGAAACCCGTGCCTTCAGTAGTTATACATTGTGGCTAGCCGGTCGGTTTCAGGAAAGACACGGATGACGGCGTCTGGACATATCTGTCAGAGACATAAGACAGTATGGCAGTTGATCATCACGGGTGTCACTTCCTTGTTTACTAACTAAGGGACTACCCGGAGATTAAGTGTTCTGCCTGTCTAGGGGAATGGGCTTAAAATCCAAACAATACGAACCATTGCGGTGGTAACCCAACCATACTGATTGGAGATCCCAAGAATTTGGTTCAATGGGAAAACTAAGCTGCAAAAGGTTCAGTTGAGCGCTTCGGTGGAAGCAAGAAGCACTTCGGATGATGATTTATGTACAGAAACATGAATCCAAAGCTGTTCCCGTGATAGACATTAAAGTGCTACCTGCATGGTGGGTAAATGTTAAGCTTCCAAACTTTTAAACGATCCTCAAAAGGTTGAGGTTAAGGTTGGGGAAAATTTTAATGATTCCTAACACTTATGAAGTGGGGTATAGAAGGATACCTTGTAGGAGATCACCTATTTAAGTGCGAGGATGGCCGCCTCAAATGAACGCACTTAAGAATCCAAGTGTGTCCACGGCCACAACGGACAAAACCATAAGAATGAAAACCAATAAGGAGAGTTATTGTATTGGTATCATCGTCTTGGCTTACTCTAAACACTAACGGTTCAAGACATCACGTTCACCGCGCAGTAAGTAAGTCCGATGGTATTCAACTAGGGAAGGTTCAAAGCGGAAGCTACTTCTCCTGATGCAATATCTTTTCGCTGAAAGTAGACACCTTGTGTGTGCGTCATAATCTCTCTTTCATAGAGGGGATTGTTGGAAATTTGCCTTTGGCGGGGAGGTGCATCCACCCATATTTAATGAATTAAACACTAGTGTTCCACTTGTTGGAGGCTTTGTCTCTTCTCACATGCATATTCTACTAAGTGAGTAGATGACCGTAGGGCCAAGAATCATCAAATTTCATTGAGAAATGAAAGAGATATTGGTCCACGAAGTAAGGTGTTTGAGGCATGGAAATATGGTGTGGGACAAATCTACCACATTGGTGGAAAAATGAAGAATTGCTCTCTTTATAAGTCTCTAAAGTGGTAAAGGGTTTGGGACCCCAAGGGGTATCCCATGTGTTTAAAGGAGGGAGGACCTAGATGTGCTTATGTTCAAGGCTAAGCCCACACGCGCGCCGCCGCCGCCCGCCCGTCCCGTCCGGTCACGGGCTGTGGGGACTTTCTGATATTATCTTTTTGGACTCCAAATTGCTTAATATTTACAGTTTGGTCCCCTAGAGTTTCTGAAAAGTTAATTTTGGAACGACGGAAGGCAGAAACTAAGCCTACCGTTGGAGTTGATTTTTGGGGCATTAATCGGCCATTACTTGGCTGATTAACTCCTCCATAATCAGCCCTCTTCAATGGCCATGAACAGCCTCACTAATGGCCTTAAACCTGCCACACTAATGGCCTTAAACCTGCCATTAACAGCCCTCACTAATGGCTATTAACAGCCTTGTTTGTGGCTATTGGGCAGCCTCCTCCATGCTATATATTGATGCCTCTTTGACTCAATAATGTGACAAAATATACACGAAAAATAGCACATTTCAGTCACGAAAAATAGTGCACTAACAACAACGAAAAACAGTGCACTAACAGTGAGGAAAGACACACATATACACAACAGAGACACACTATATACACAGAGACAAAACAGAAGAGAAAACAAAAACTCTTCCTTCCTTTTCCATATCTTCAGCAAGTCGATTCATATTTGTTTTCTTCGTCAGACTTAACCTATTTGTTTTGTAGTGTTGAGATTAAAGTGTTGTTTTATCTTGGGAGACTATTGCTCATTAACGTAAAAACATATATACGGGGCAATCTTGTCTTAAGGACAGAGTGCAAGCACTCGACTCGACACACAGTTGTAACCATCCAGATTTAGTGGTTTCTTGATTTCAGGTTATCAAGATTCAAGACTCAACAAGCTTGCGGCAGTTTTGAAGATTGGCCTATTTGTTCAACAAGATTCAATTTCTGAATATTGAATGTTTGTTCATCCTTTATTACACTTGTAATAGTTATTTACTTCCCGTGTACTGTTTTATACCATAGTAACCAACAACCTATTCTGTTAAACCTTCAAATTTGCTCTCATTTCGATCATCTGAAGCCCTCCACAAAACAACCATCTGTCCACCATGTAAAACATGCCACCAGTTCAATTACAATGGTCAAAACAACACCCTATCAGTTGGCCACAAAATTTAAAAGATGAGGTAATTTGTGTAATTAATTTTTGTTCATTGAATTTTATCTTTTAATTTAATTACAGTCATGTGTAAATTTGTTTAACGATGTATTATCAAAATGTTGATGTTCTAAAATTCTGGCTTTTATTTTTGTTATGTTGTTTCTAAGTTTTAGTCTCTGTTATGTGACAATCTCATATTTAATTTGTATGCTTTCCGTTCTTTCGTAGCAACATTTCAATATAATGAAGGTAACAATTTCTGTCCACTTTACTCACTTTTATTTTTTTTCTCCGTGCGTATTGGTATAAATAAGTTTTCATAAAGTGGAATGAATACTTGTATTCGTCGTGATTTAGTTATTTTTCGAGTACGTCTCTATTAATAGTAAGGCCTGCATCTTTCTAAAAAGGTGAGATCTCTGAATTTCTTGAACTCTCAAGGTGCATGGGTAATTAAACACTCTCAATCGCGATACTCACTTTTATGTATTTTTTGCTTTCTAATAAAATAATCAGTGATGCACCTTGCTGCTTCCATTCTCTCTTCAGATCACATCTTTTTTAATCTGTCTCTGCTTTTTTTGACACCTATTGTAGTGCTGCATTATAGGATGTACTATGGATTTTGATGCGAAAAAATCCTTTCAGTAGTTTCAGTTTGCATTATGCCATTATGCAAATCTCTTGAAAATGGATGTAAAGGAGGCCTTTAGCAAATCAGAAAGTAAAGTTCCTATTAATATAATAATAGCTTTAATTTCAGCAGTTCTTGAGTAGTTGGTTATTTACCTTTCTTTTAATTAATACATACAAAGCTTACCTAATATCACCAATTGCAAATTCTATTTTTACTTTGCTTGAGGTTGCATCATGTTCTTCGAAAGGAATGAGCCGGAATTTATTGGAATTTAATCTGCTTTAATTAGAGGTTGAAGATTTTATCCAAACTCTTAATCGTTACTCTTCAACAACACATGAATGCCTTCCTGTTCCTCTTTTTTTTTTTTTTTTTTTTTTTGTGTGTGTGTGTGTTTGAATAGAGTTGATACATTTTGACCTTCTATTGATAATTTACATTTGCCTGTACGCTGCCTCTCGCTGCTTTCCTCCTCTCCTCGGTTGTTTATTTTTCCGAAATCCCCCGCCCCACCCCCCCACACACACACTCTCTCTCCTTAAGGCTTATGTCCCTGGGTTTTTGCATTAAACCTAATTTATCGTATATTGATTTTCTTGCTCTTAATACTACTGACATCTTTATGTTTCACAAGGTTTCAAAAATAAGGAAGGTACAGCTACTGCCGGAGGCATATGCAGGGACGAGAATGAAACTATATACGATCATGGCGTTTAATTGCTTCCCCTCTTAATAGATGAAGTTGCTGTCGGATATTGAAAAGCAGTACGGGAAGTAAATAAATATTACAAGTGTTCGAAAGGATAAACGAATTGCCAATATTCTGAACTGCCGCAAAGTTGTTGAGTCTTGAATCTTGATAACCTGAAATCAAGAAACACTAAATCTGGATTGTTACAACTGTGTGTTGAGTCGAGTGATGACACTCTATCTTTAAGACAAGATTGCCCCGTATATATGCGTTTACGTTAACGGACAATAGTCTCCCAAGATAAAACAACACTTTAATCAACACTACAAAGCAAATAGGTTGACCCTGACGAAGAAAACAAATACGAATCGACTTGCTGAAGAAATGGAAAAGGAAGGAAGAGTTTTTTCGTCCCAACGTTACTGCTCACGTTTTGGACTGTGTTTTTCGCTTCTGTTTGTCTCTGTGTATATATTTTTGTCTCATTTTTCTGTATACTTTATGTATCTGTGTGTCTATTTTCTGTGTCACAATTGAGCAAAAATGCATCAATATATAGCATAAGGGAACAATTTGGGGTCAAAAGAGATAATACTAGAAGAAGCCCAAGACCCAAGACCCAAGACCCGAGCCCGAGCCAGGACGGGCGGGCGCGCGGCGGCGGCGGCGCGCGTGTGGGCTTAGCCTTGAACACAAGCACATCTAGGTCCTCTCACCTTTAAACACATGGGATACCCCTTGGGGTCCCAAACTCTTAGCCAATTTAGAGACTTATAAAGAGAGCAATTCTTCATTTTCCCACCGATGTGGTAGATTTGTCCCACACCATATTTTCATGTCTCAAACACCTTACTTCGTGGACCAATATCTCTTTCATTTCTCAATGAAATTTGATGATTCTTGGCACTACGGTCATCTACTCACTTAGTAAATTATGCACGTGTGAAGAGACAAAGCCTCCAACATGCGAAACCCTAGTGTTTAATTCATTAAATATGGGTGGACGCACCTCCTCACCAAAGGCAAATTTCCAATAATCCCCTCTTGAAAGAGAGATTTTGGCGCACACACATGGTGTCTACTTTCGGCAATCTTTAAGCTAAAAGATATTGCATCAGGAGAGGTAGCTTCCGCTTTGAACCTTCCCTAGTTGAATACCACCGGACTTACTTACTGCGCGGTGAATGTGATGTCTTGAACCGTCAGTGTTTAGTGTAAGCCAAGACAATGATACCAACACAATAACTCTACTTATTCATTTTCATTCTTATGGTTTTGTCCATTATGGTCGTGGACACACTTGGATTCTTAAGTGCGTTCATTTGAGGCGGCCTGTCCTTGCACTTAAATAGGTGATCTCCTACAAGGTATCCTGCTATACCCCACTTCACGAGTGTTAGGAATCATTAAAAGTTTCCCCAACCTTAACCTCAACCGTTTGAGGATCGTTAAAGGTTTGGAATCTTAACCTTTACCCACCATGCAGGTAGCACTTTAAAGTCTATCGCGGGAACAACTTTGGATTCATGTTTCCTTACAGAAATAATCATTTGAAGTGCTTCTTGCTTCCACCGAAACGCTCAACTGAACCTTTTTACAACTTAGTTTTTCTATTGAACCAAATTCTTGGGATCTCCAATCAGTATAGTTGGGTTTCCACCATAAATGTTCGTATTGTTTGGGTTTTAAGCTCATTCTCCTAGATAGGCAGAACACTTGATCTTCGGGTAGTCCAGCTATATCCTTTGATTAGTAATCAAGGAAGTGACACCCGTGATGATCAACTACCATACGGTCTTATGTCTCCGACAGATCCTAACAGATATGTTCAGACGCCGTCATCCATGTCCTTCCTAAAGACAACCGGCTAGCCATAATATATAACTGCCGAAGGCACGGGTTTCTCCCAATAAGGGACGTCCTCTAAGGAGTCGTGAAATTACTCAACTTCTTTCATGCTTTGTATAAAGCGATAAACTCCGATTCCATCATGAATCGGCCGATGTAAGTTGCTTAGAGGTTTTTCCAAGACCCACCATACACATTTACTTGTGGCTTTGGTGTTCTTCAAATCTGATGTCCAATTTGCATCACTGTGTTCTCCCAGAACTACTGGATATCCAGAATACCATGATCCGTAGTTAAGCGAATATTTCAGATATCGTCATATCTGACTTAACGCCTTCTACCAATCATCAGTGAACCTTAGTTCAACTAATCTGCTTTGTAGACCGATACCAGGTCGGTTGTAGTGTGTAACATACATTGAACTACATATGACCTGCACATATCGCTCCTTGTATATGGATACACCATGATTCAATCAGTTATATGATTCATATGCATTGGTGGCTTCAACGAGACTATCAACTATCTCACAACTGAGTTTGGATTTAGACCAGTCCGTTAGATGTCTTAGAAATCCAATTCCTAAGATGTCATCTGTTATACCCATAACTTTCATATCGAGACTTTGTTTCAATATGGCTGAGACTGTTGGTTTTCCAACTTCATAGTCAATGTTTCTGTGGTCAGATTCATTGTTTCTGTTTTATCTGAAACTTCCAGGACCAAAATGTAAATATTTCAGGGACGAAAATGAAAGTTCATGAAGAAGCCCAACAATCCAGCAAACCAACTCTGATTCTCCCCTTCCAACTCTCCGGTTAGGAAGGTTGTTTCAACATCCATGCCACGCAAGACTGCAATGACCCTGGATGTTAAGCTACTCACAGTGGAGAACATGTACAAGTAGCCGAGGCCTTATACTCGTCAGTATATTCATCTACTTTGTACTCACTTTTGAGTATCCACTTTTACAACTCAAAGGTTCTTTTCCCGGAGGAAGATCAACCATTACACAAGTATGGTTCTATATGATGGAATCTATTTCTCTCTTTGTAGCTTCTTTCCAAAGCAACGCTTCTGGAGATGACAATTATTTATTAATTATCATGGTTCATTCTCAACCATACAAGCTAGAAGGCCTGGAACAAGTCTTTGTCCCCTCTTTGCTCCTTCTCGGTTTAACATCTAGAATCCCTGAGTTCTGTAGATCTGGAATAATAAGTTCCGAATAGACATAAACTTCTGAGTCCTGTAGATACGGAACGTCTAGTTCTGGACAGTCAGGCTCTCGCGGGTTCTTGCTAACCTCGAGCAATTACTTCTTTTTCCTTTTCAAGGAAAGTTATCTTCAAAGAATTCAGCTTTCTTTGACACCAAGAGGCGATAAACACTACTGTTATTTTCAGATCCAGTGGATATGCAATCTACAGTCTTAGGTCCAACATGACCTATTTCAGTATTCCAACCTTTACCAAGCCACCCCACATCACAACATTTGTATGTGAAATCCTTTCCATGTCTCACACGGAGGGTTATCCTTATCCTTATGCGTATTTTTGTTTAGAATAGCATTAGCGGTAAGGATCGCCTTGCCCCACATCATTTAGGCGTACGGCTTTGCGCTTGGCTAACATCGTTAGACTGAGGTGAGTAATGAGCAGTCATTTGATGAATGATGTTTCACATTCTCCTCCTCTATCACTACGAATTCCTCAATCCGTAGGCTTAGTTGATTTTCAACTTTTTCTTTGTAGCGCTTATCCGCTTCAACAACTTCATCTTTGCTTTTCTACAAACAAATGATGCAATACGTTGTACCATCATCAATGAAGGTCACAAAGTACTTGTCTCCCCCATCTATTTTGTATAAACTTCAAATCACCCAAGTAGGTGTGACTAAGTTCTAGGGAAGCGGTGCTTCTTTCGCTATTCCTTTGACGGAACTTGAAAATGTGATTTTGCCTCTTCGCCTACCTCACATTTATTTTGAGGGTTTATGTCAATAGAAGGCAACAATCTCAACTTCGTTAGCTTTTGAATGACTTTCTATTAAACGTGTCTTAATCTATGATGACATAGATGTACGGATTACAAATATATCATTAATTTGACTACAGACATACTGTACCATTCTTAGTTATTATAGACCTTTTGGACTAGTCTCAAACCAGCTTGACCAACATCGTCCCTTTAACCAAGTTTGGGACATGTATCACCTCATTTTAGAGTGATCCCATTCCCTGAAGTCCTATTGAGGACAACCTCTCCAACCCTTTCTACTTTAGAGGTGGCGTTGCTTCACATGAACAACCTCTTGCCCGTGGTTAGGGCGTAACCGGATCATATATGATCTGGATACTCTGGCCCACTCCAGTTGCTTTGGCAGACTGAGTGTTCAATTTCTTTTCTACCTTTCTTTAGGCCTTCAGATCATTTAAGACCTGATAACTCTGGCCCACCACACTGGGTGTCCATTACTTTTTCTATGAAATGAATTCTGGCCCCACTCCAGTCGCCCGTAGGCTTTTGTATGACTGAGTGTCCAATATCATCCTATGAAGGATCTTCTGCCAAATAGTGTGACAGGCTCAACGTCTTTAGCTTTTAGTCTTCTTCCCTTATGATTGGTGCCCAGACCATTCTTGGCGCTTAGTTAAGAGTGGTAACAGTTTTCGCACAGTCAGTTGCTCTTTCTCACTCGTATGTGCGAACATACTTTACACACTTTTAATAATTACACTTAAAAGAACAGATCTTTTCAAGTCGTTTACAAAATTCAATCTTTAAACGTGAAGGAAGAAGAGATTAAACTCCTGATTTTAAAGCGTAAGGAATATAAATTATTTCGGAAAACATTTTCATATTCCTCCTTACTTTAAGTCATTTTTAATTAGATATCATTTAATCTTATTTTTTGATAATGAAGGAATATTACTTATCCCAATTTCGGATTTTGGCCCACTTCAGTCACTTCATCGGACTGAGTGTTCATTTCCTCCTTACCATAATTCGGATCCTTTGTCTGGGACAGATATAGGCCTTCTCCTACAAGATAAAACCACATCTTCAGCCTTCTTCTCTTGTCGCGGTTGACATCCTCAGCCTTTCGTGGACGCTTGTTCTCATCACTCTCAGGAGCGCTGACACCATGAACACGTTGATCTTCAACAACATAATCATCACAATCTTCTACCAGAAAACCACAGCCATATCTAGATTTGGTCACACAACTTTCGACCGACATCTTTCGAACACTAATACAGATTTTATCTTAAAACTGTCGGATATTGTAAAGCAGTACGGGAAGTAAATAAATATCACAAGTGTTCGAAAGGATAAACGAATTGCCAATATTCTGAACTGCCGCAAAGTTGTTGAGTCTTGAATCTTGATAACTTGAAATCAAGAAACACTAAATCTGACTTGTTACAACTGTATGTTGAGTCGAGTGATGTCACTCTGTCTTTAAGACAAGATTGCCCCATATATATGCGTTTACGTTAACGGACAATAGTCTCCCAAAATAAAATAACACTTTAATCAACACTACAAAGCAAATAGGTTGACCTCTCAACACTCTGTGTATATATTTCTGTCTCGTTTTTCTGTATCTGTGTGTCTATTTTCTGTGTCACAATTGAGCCGAAAGGCATCAATATATAGCATAAGAGGAGACATCTCAACTGCCAAGACATGACTGTTAATGGCCCATTGAAGGAGGGAGTAATTCAACCAAGTAATGGAGGGAGTTAATCAACCAAGTAATGGCTGGTTAATGCACAATAACGCCCCCAAAAATCAACTCCAACGGTAGGCAGAAACTTTCTGCCTTCCGTTGGTCCCAAATTCAACATTCCAGAAACTCCAGGGATCAAACTGTAAATATTAAATAATTTGGGGTCCAAAGAGATAATACCAAAAGAAGCCCACGACCCACGACCCACGACCCACGAACCCGGACTTGACCGGCGGGCGGGCGGCGCGCGTGTGGGCTTAGCCTTGAACCCAAGCACATCTAAGTCCTCCCTCCTTTAAACACATGGGATACCCTTGGGGTCCCAAACCCTTAAGCCAATTTAGAGACTTATAAAGAGAGCAATTCTTCATTTTCCCACCGATGTGGTAGATTTGTCCCACACCATATTTTCATGCCTCAAACACCTTACTTCGTGGACCAATATCTCTTTCATTTCTCAACGAAATTTGACGATTCTTGGCCCTACGGTCATCTACTCACTTAGTAGATTATGCACATGCGAAGAGACAAAGCCTCCAACATGCGGAACCCTTGTGTTTAATTCATTAAATATGGGTGGATGCACCTCCCACCAAAGGCAAATTTCCAACAATTGCAATATGGCTGAAGCTAGAGCAATTTTTATTGTGCTAAAATAGTGTTTACATAGTGATTTTCACAACATCATTATTGGAAGTGATTATCTTTTGAACGTCGACATATTAAGGGAAGTAGTACTCCACCATGGCATATGAGGAAAAATTATTGCTCAGATTCAAAACCATATTAATATGGCTAGCTGTACAATACAACATTGTTATAGAGAAGTCAATCAAGTAGCAGAAGCTTTGGCCAAGTGGAGTATTGACAACTCGAATCTAATTCTCCATTATATTCCAGCGACGATCTGCCTCAAAGGGCTAGGGGATTATATAGACTTGATTTAATCCAGATGGCCTCTTTCCAATATAAACACAAGACCTACAGTTTTTTGTGAGGTTTCTCTGTTGTAAATATAAGTAGGACTATACCTTTGTATTTTTGCTAACTATAGGTGACCTTAAGTTCTTTTGGTGTATATGTAGATCTACCTTCTTTTGATGTATCTTTTGTTGGAAATTAGCATTTGGCGGGGAGATGCGTCCACCCATCTTTGATGAATTAAACACTAGTGTTTCGCATGTTGGAGACCTTGTCTCTTCGCACATGCATGATCTACGAATTAAGTAGATGACCGTAGGGCCAAGAATCGTCTAATTTCATTGAGAAATGAAAGAAATATTGGTCCACGAAGTAAGGTGTTTGAGACATGAAAATGTGGTGTGGGACAAATCTACCACATCGGTGGGAATAGGAAGAATTGCTCTATATATAAGTCTGTAATTGGTAAAGGGTTTGGGACCCCAAGGGGTATCCCATGTGTTTAAAGGAGGGAAGACCTAGATGTGCTTGGGTTCGTGCTAAGCCCTGCATGCGCCACCTTGCGCCCGCCTTCGTCCGTCGGTCGGTCACGATCTAGGGCTCGGGCTTGGGCTCGGGCTCGGGTCAAGGGTCAAGGGTCAAGGGTCAAGGGCTGTGGGGACTTTCTGATATTATCTTTTTGGACCAGAGAACTCTGCAAGATATACAGTTTGATCCCTAGAGTTTCATATGTACAGTTTGGACCTGAATTCTTTTATATGTACAGTTTGGTCCCTGAAGTTTCAATATTTACAGTTTGGTCCCCAAAGTTTCTGGAGACTTTTTATGCCTACCGTTGGACTGCGTTTTGGAGCATTAACTAGCCAATACTTGGCTGATTAACTCTCCATTAACAGCCCATTACTTGGGCATTTGGACAGCCTCTTTCAATGGCCTTAATAGCCATTACCTGGCTGTTTTAATGGCCTCTCTTAATGGCCATTACAGCCTTGTTTTGGCTGTTGGGCCCTCTTGCATGCTATATATTGGCAGGTTGTTGGCTCAATTTTGGACTGCACAAAAAGCAGCTAGCAGGCAGAAAAACCGCATGCGAAAACAATTTGGAAAACAAATGCTTCGTGGATCGAAATTGGCACAAAGCTGAGTGAAAAATGACACACAAATGAGGTGAGTGAAAGTCAGCGAAAATCAGTGCAATTTTCGACTGGAAAACAGTGACCAAACCCTCACGTATACATAAGATATACACTACAGAGACAAAAGAGAAGAGTAGAGAGAAACTCTTTCTTCCTATTTCATATCTTCAGCAAGTCGAGTCATATTTATTTTCTTCGACAGGCTCAACCTATTGGCTTTGTAGTGTTGAGATTAAAGTGTTGTTTTATCTTGGGAGACTATTGCCCGCTAACGTAAAAGCATATATACAGGGCAATCTTGTCTTAAGGATAGAGGGCTATCCTCGACTCAACACACATAGCGTTGTAACCGTCATTTAGTTGTTTCTTGATTTCGAGGATATCAACATTCAAGACACAACAAACTTGCGTGATTCTCAACATTGGCTTTGCAAGGTGATCAAGATTCAAGAACCACATTAACGTCTGGCGGATTTGAAGATTGACCATTTTATTTATCCTTCGAACATTTGTAATAGTTATTACTTCCTTGCTCTCTATAAAGTACCATAGAATACCAACAATTTAAGACAAGATTGCCGTAATACTATTAGTGTTGAAAGATGTCGGTCAAAAGTTGTGTGACCAAATCTGGATATGGTAATGGTTTTACAGTAGAAGAGTGATGATGATGAACATGTTCATGGTGTCGCTAGCTAAGGCGGGTGGGAACAAGCGCTCACGAGCTTGAGGATGTCAATCGGGACAAAGAGGAAAGGCGAAGATGTACTTCTATCTTGCGTGAAGGCATGTATCTATTCAGGACAAAGATCAGAATAATGGTAAGAAGGAAATGGACACTCGATCATTGGCGTAGTAGTGAGCCAGAATCCGAAATTGGGATAAGTAATTTTTCTTACTTGTCAAGAATAAAGATTAAATGATGTCTGATTAAAAATGGATTAAAGTAAGGAGGAATATGAAAATAATTTATATTCCTTACGTTGTAAAAATCAGAAGTTTAATCTCATGTTCTTTTCCGTTTAAAAATTGGATTGTAAAGCAACTTAAAAAATCCGTTCTTTTAAGAGTAATTATTAAAAGTGTGTAAAGTATGTTCGCACATACGAGGGAGTAGATCCATTTGTGCTCTGTGTTAGCACTCTTAAGTAAGCGCCAAGAATTATATGGGCACCAATCATAACGGAAGAAGTCTAAAAGTTAAAGACGTTGAGCCTGTCATACTATTTGGCAGAAGATCCTTCATAAGATGATATTGGACACTCAGTCATATAAAACCTCCGGGCGACTGGAGTGGGGTCAGAATTCATTTCATATGAAAAGTAATGGACACCTATTAGAGTGAGCCAGAGTTTCCAGGTGTTAAATGATCTGAAGGCCTAAATAAAGGCAGAAAAGAAATTGGACACTCGATGCGCCAAAGAAACCGGAGGTGGGCGAGTATCAAGATCACATATGAGTCACAGCGCCTAACCACGGGCGAAAGAGGTTGTTCATGTGAAGCAACGCCACCTCTAAAGTCAAAGGGAAATTTGGAGAGGTTGTCCCCGATAGGACTTGAAGAATGCAATCACTCTAAAAAGAGGTGATACATGTTCCTAACTTGGTTTACGGACGTTGTTGGTCAAGGCTGGTTTGAGACTACTCCAACCAGGTCCAGTAATAACTAAGAATGCGGGATATGCAGCAGCTAAATAAATGATATATTTGTAATCCGTGCATCTATGCCATCATAGATTAAGACACGTTAAATAACAAGTCATTCAAAAGCTAGCGAAGTTGAGATTGTTGCCTTCTTTCGACATAAACCCCCAAAATAAATGTGAGGTCGACGAAGAGGCAAAATCACCTTTCCAAATTCCGTCAAAGGAATAGCGAAGGAAGCACCGCTCCTCTAGAACTTAGTCACACCTACTTGGGTGATTTAAAGTTTATACAAAATAGAGGGGGGAGACAAGTACGTTATGATCTTCATTGATGATGGTACAACGTATGAAATCCTTTGTTTGTTGAAAATCAAAGATGAAGTTATTGAAGCGGATAAGCGCTACAAAGCAGAAGTTGAAAATCAACTAAGCCTACGAATTGAGAAATTCGTAGTGATAGAGGGGGAGAATGTGAAGCATCATTCATTCAAGCATTTGTTCATTTCCCACGATCCAGCGGTGTTAGCCAAACGCAAAGTCGCACGCCCAAATTATGTGGGGTGTCTTGGTAAAAAGTTGGAATCTTTGGGGTAAATGAGTTGTACCTAAAATCGTAGATTGCATATCCATTTGGATCTCCGAATACTTGATAGTGTTGATGGCCTCTTGGGTGTCAAAGAATCTTTGAATTCTTTGAAGATAGTTTTCCTTGAAAAATGAAAAAGGAGTAATTGCTCAGGTTAACAAGAACGAGGCTGGCTAATGCTGAACTAGGCGTTCCGGTATCTGGGACTCGAAAGTTCTTTGGATATCGAACTTAATATTCGATTCTGAGCTTCCCAGAGATTCTAGATGTTGAGCAAGGGCGGAGCAAAGAAGAGAGACAAAGACTTGTTCTAGTCCTTCTAGCTTGTATTGTTAAGAATGAACCATGGACAATTAACAAATAATTGCCATCTCCAAAGCTATTTGCTTTGGAAAGAAGCTACAAAGAGAAATAAACTTCTATCATATAGAACCGTACTTGCGTAATGGTTGATCTTCCTCAGGAAAAAGAACCTTGGGTTGTAAGATGTGCTCCTGGTAGCTTCACATCGGGACCATTGCGAGTCTTCGTGGCATGAATGTTAGAATTAGCTTCCCTAGGAGAGTTGGAAGAAGAGGATCGAGTTGGTTTCTTTGGCTGTTGGGCTTCTTCCGAACTTTCATTTTGGTCACTGAAATGTTTACATTTTGGTCTGAAAGTTTCGAGGATAAAGCAGACACAATGAATCGACCACGAAATATTGACTCTACGAGAAGTTAGAATGCCAATAGTTGGAGAATCAGCGATCTGAAAGTAAAAGTCATATTGAAACAAAGTCTCGATATGAAAGATATGAGTATCTGCAGATGACATCTTAAGAATTGGATTTCTAAGACATCTAACCCGTGGTCGATAGTTGTGATCTCGTTGAAGCCACCGATGGATATGAATCATAGGCTGATTGAAATCATGGTGCACCCGTAGACAAGGAACGATATGCACGGTCATGTGTAGTTCAATGTATTGTACACACTACAACCGACTTGGTATCGATCTACGACAGATCGATTGAACTAAGGTTCGCGATGATCTTAATACATGATCGATAGAAGGCTCTAAGTCGGATATGGCGATATGAGTTATTAAACATCTCACGATTATAGTATTACGGATGTCCAACGGTTACGGGAGAACTCTGATTGATGCAAAGCGGACATCGGTTTGAAGAACACCAAAGCCCGCAGTAAATGTGTATGGTGGGTCTTAGAAAACCCTCTAGCAAACTTGCGTCAGTAGATTCATGATGGTATCGATTTTATCGCTTTATACAAAGCTTGAAAGAAGTTGAGTAACTTCACGACTCATTAGAGGGCGTCCGCTTATTGGGAAACCCGTGCCTTCGGCGATTATACCTTTGTGGCTTCTGGCCGGTCGGCTTCGGGAAGGACACGGATGACGGCGTCTGGACGTATATGTCAAGAGAAATAAGACCATATGGCAGTTGATCATCACGGGTGTCACATCCTTGTGTACTAACTAAGAGACTACCCGGAGATCAAGTGTTCTGCCTGTCTAGGGAAATTGGCTTAAAACCAAAAACAATATGAACCTTTGCGGTGGAAACCCAACCATACTGATTGGAGATCCCAAGAATGTGGTTCAATGGGAAAACCAAGCGGCAAAGGTTGAGTTGGCGCTTGGTGGAAGCGAAAACAACGGATGATGATTTACGTGCGAAAAACATGAATCCAAAGTTGTTCCGCGATAGACATTATAGTGTTGCACATGGTGGGTAAAGGTTAAGCTTCCAAACCTTTTAAAAGATCCTCAAGCGGTTGAGGTTAAGGTTGGGAAAAGGCTTTTTAATGATTCCTAACACTTGAGAATTGGGGTATAGCAGATACCTTGTAGGAGATCACCTATTTAAGTGCGAGGATGTCAGCTCCAATGAACGCACTTAAGAATTCAAGTGTGTCCATGGCCAACCTGACGGATGAAACGTAAGAAGGAAAATGAATAAGAAGAGTTATTGTGTTGGTATCATTGTCTTGGCTTACACTAAACTAGTGACGGTTCAAGACATCACGTTCAATGCATAAGTAAGTCAGATGGTATTCAACTAGGGAAGGTTCAAGCGAAAGCTACCTCTCTTGATGCAATATCTTTCATTTGAAAGATTCTTTGAAATATAGGCACCCAATAAATGCGCACAATCTCTCTTTCATAGAGGATTGTTGGAAATTAGCCTTTGGCGGGGAGATGCGTCCACCCGTCTTTGATGAATTAAACACTAGTGTTACTGCATGTTGGAGACCTTGTCTCTTCGCATGCATGATCTACAAATTGAATAGATGACCGTAGGACCAAGAATCGTCTAATTTCGATTGAAATGAAAAGCAAATATTGGTCCACGAAGTAAGGTGTTTGAGACATGGAAATGTGGTGTGGGACAAATCTCCACATTGGTAGAATATGAAGAAGCGCTCATATAAGTCTCCTAATTGGTAAAGGGTTTGGGACCCCAGGGTATCCAATGTGTTTAAAGAGGAAGACCTTTAGATGTGCTTGGGTTCATGGCTAAGCCCACACGCCGCAGCCGCCCGGCCCGTCCGTCGGTCAGGTCTCGGGCTCAGGCTCGGGTCTCGGGTCTCGGTCGGGTCGAGGTCGGTCAGGGTGTGATTTGGGGACTTTACGATATTATCTTTTGGACCAGAGAACTCGCGGATATCTGATTTGATCCTGGAGTTTCATATGCATTTGGACTGAATTCTTTTATATATGCTGATTTGGTCTGAAGTTTCAATATTTCGTTTGGTCCCGAGTTTACGGAGACTTTTACGCCTCTCTGGGTTGGTGCGTTTTGGAGCATTAACCGGCCATTACTTGGTGACTAACTCTCCATTAACAACCCATTACTTGGGCATTTGAACAACCTCTTTCAATGGCCTTAATAGCCATTACTTGGTTGTTTTAATGGCCTCGCTTAATAGCCATTCTGACCTTGTTTTGGCAGTTGGACAACCCTCTTGCATGCTATATATTGAGCAGCTTGTTGGCTTAATTTTGGGTGCACAAAAATGCTAAAACAAAGCGTGAAAAACCGCATGCGAAAACAAGCTGAAAACAGATGCTTACGTGTGAAATTGACCTGAAAACAATGAGAAAAACAACCACAAACAAGAGTGAAATTCGGCGAAAATCGATTGCAATTTTGTTGAAAAGCGATGACCAAACCCTCACGTATACACAAGATATACACTCTGAGAGACACACATTTATATACATAGAGACAAAGAGAAGAGTAGAGAGAAACTCTTCCTTCCTATTCCATATCTTGAAGTCGAGTCATATTTGTTTTCTTGACAGGGCTCAACTTTATTGGCTTTGTAGTGTTGAGATTAAAGTGTTGTTTTATCTTGGGAGACTATTGCGCTAACGTAAAGCATATATACGGGCAATCTTGTCTTAAGGATAGAGGGCTATCCTCGACTCAACACACAGCGTTGTAACCATCCGCATTTAGTTGTTTCTTGATTTCAGGGATATCAGCATTCCAAGAACACAACAAACTTCTTGTGAGTTCTCAACATTGGCTTTGCAAGGTGATCAAGATTCAAGACACAACACACATGCGGCAGTTTTGAAGATTGACCATTTATTTATCCTTTCGAACATTTGTAATAGTTATTACTTCCCGTACTGCTCTATAAAGTACCATAGAATACCAACATCTTTCTCAATGTTGAATGAAACTCAGATGTTCTGGGAATAATTTATTCAAAAAACAATTCTCTAAGTTATGGTTTAGCTATAGTTACCACCATCTATTGGAGTAATATCGCGATATATTTCAAGAATTGTTGTTATCTTTAACCTTTCATATTCCATTACTTATAGGCTATTGCAACTTTTCAAATTCCATATTTATGGAGGGAGAATGCATCCCTATAGTCTTCATATTCAGTCATGTTTTGATTTTCTTTAGGACCGCGCGCGCGGGCGTATACACTAATATATACATAAATCTAAATAAAAGAAACCGATGAAAATGAAATGGCTAATCCAATCCTTTTTTTTCTTGCTGATGACGTAGTGAAACACCATAATGCACATAGCTGCCTCAAATACAACAATAGAACATAGTAACCTCCTAATTCCTAGGAAAGAAAATAACTGTAAATTAGTTAGAAGTGCAGTTTTAGCCACCAACTTAAGATGCGTTTTATTATCTAAGGACAACAGTATTACCACATTTATGCATCAGAATCAAGAAGAAACTCATGGTGAATAAAATAAAGTTTAAAAACATCATTTAATAAGCATTTTACAGAGTACATAGTTGGAAAATGCCTCGCGGTGCACCAGCGGAATAATAGAAAAGAAATAAAAACGTTGACAGTCATACAATAAATTTTTTAATTAATCATAATGGCGCTAGTAGAAGCCGTCGATACAACAAATACAGAGGTAGAATATGGAACTTTGCTCTATGGTTCAATTGAATCAAATATTTTTTATATAAAATATTTTTAAATTTTTAACAAACATTATTAAAATTTCAAATTCATAATTATAAAATATAATGAATTCAGTGCTAACCACCTTAAATCTAACTCTAGTTACTTATTTGAAAAACGAGGAAGAGAGATACCTCTAGTTACTTATTTGAAAAAGGAGGAAGAGAGAGAGTCAGTGATATGTAAAGAAGTTTGCCTTACTAATGATACTTATTCCGTTTCATAATAAATGGGGTTTTTTTAACTTGTGCACACATTTTAAGAAAGTACTTACTCATAGAAAATTAAGAGTATTTTTACCAATTTATCCATAATCAATGCCTAGAAAAAAGAAAATATAATTAATGAATATTGATTAATAAACAAGGGCAGTTTTTCCTTACAGTCCAAAATATTTTTGAAATTCTAAAACGAACCACTTATTTTGAAAAAAATTAAAGGCTTAAACAATCACTTTGGAACGGAGAAGTAATTAACTAAGTATGCGGTATACTTAATTAGTTAACCAAGCTCTTATAAGCAAACACCCTCTGTACACATGGTGAGAAAAGACAAACAAAAATGTCCATTGTTCAATTATAGAGCCTATCAAAAAGAGGTAGATAACGGATGTACGGTAATGAAATGTAAGCGATTTAAATAAAGGTGATTGAAATGGTTTAATAACCTCTTTAATTAGCTGAAAGTGAAATACCATCTACTAAACAAGAAAATAAATTAAATTATACAACAGCTATGAATTTTTTTTCAGTTATTCGTCAAATATTCAAACATCTCGTAATTGTCCTTTAATCCCCCAACACGCTAAAGAACTATCAACAGGGCTCTCTTAGGGTTGAATGATCAAATATCCTAATTATTGAATATGGGGCCTGGGTGATCAAATATCCTAATTATTGAATAGTTGAAATCAGACTACTCAATATAGAACTCTACTATAGTGATTGAATTGGGTAAGAGTCACCGTCAAATTGAATTGAAATACTTACATTACATGACCATTATAAGAAAATTAACTACGAACTTCGTCCCTATTCCGTTCTTAAATTGCATGTAACTAACATAATTCTCTAATAATTTATCGCTTAATAAGAATAACGACGAATTTTGTTATTTAGCTAGAAAATTGTTAGTTGCAAATTTTTTTTTAAATAGTGGATGGATGAGGCCTGAGGTGTCTGCCCAATCCAACTTGCCCACATTATGAGTGTATATATGATCAAAGTTGAGAGTGAGTCATGCATCAAAGTCCCTTGTCTTTAGCACTAGTATTGACTTAGTCATTTGGAAAAGTTAAAATTTCCACAAGTACAAGTCATCTCCTTTAAAAACTTTCAAAGTTGAACTATACAAGTAATTAACTTCAATATTCTGATTAATTGGATGACCATTCTAGTAGATGCTAAAAGACCTGGTCGTGAAAACTACAATAAGCCTGGAGTGAGACTCGAGTTACGATAGAGTTAGAGCTGCTTCTATATGAGTATGTATTGTTATGTACTGTACTGTCGTTTTGGCTAACAAAATAGTAGTGTATTTCATATATTGCTTCTCTTTCCTGGGCCACATAAGATGCTCTTGGCGAAAAGTAATTATAATAGTCTCTAAAAAATGTGGATTTAAATATGGAACTTGTGTTGCATACGTGTGAACAAATTAAATACATGAATTTGGAGTATCAATGGACGTTAGCCATATTTAAATTGTGAGAAGCAGACAAGAGTAGACATAGCAGTAATAGTTTTAGAAATATTAGTACAATGAATGAACTAATAAAACAAAATCGAGTTTTTAAGTCAGAGTATGTTTTCACTAATCTCAAGCTGCATACCATGGGATCTTACTTAATCGAAGAGTTGTTCACACTTAGAATAATGTAAAATTGCAGAAAATAACACTTTCTGCCATAACATTCCAAAGCCTTTGGTTATTTGGATTTATTCCTCAAAATTCAAAGTTAACCAAAAAGACCTCTTGAATGACAAAATAACTAGTGGACTGGACTTGACTGCACACACTTGATACACATTTGTCCCTTTATTTTTATGTTTATCTTTAGATGATAATATAAAATAAATAACGGTGAAAATAAAAATTTATATCACTGTCATCTATAAAAAGTTGTTGTCATGTGACCAGGAGGTCATGAGTTTAAGCGATGGAAACAATTTCTTGCAGAAATGTGAGGTAAAACTGCGTACAATAGATCCTTGTAGTTCGACCCTTCTCTAAATTCCACGCATAGCGGGAGCTTAGCGCACCGGGCTTTTTTTTTTTTGTCATCTAGAGAAACGCAGAAGAAGACCAAATCTTGCAGTTTTTTGCTTCCAATTACACAACGGCGCGTTGTTTGACCGTCTTAGGGACTGCAGAATTTGCACCCTATATTATCCAATTTAAACCTTTTATAAACTTATAACTTTAGATGAGATAATATATACAATTGAATATAATATAGACCAGTCAAACATTTTGAATTTGAGTCGTGGTTTCACCTATGTTAAATATAAATTTTATTATCTAGAAAATGTATAGCTTTGATCATTTTAAAGGTTGAGACCTTTCCAACTTTCTGTAGAGCTTGATGAAATAAACTCTTCCAGCATGATACACTTTCTAATTAAATTGAGTCGACTCTAATTAAACATTTTAATGTCCATCCAAATCTCTCCATTCTTTTTTCACACTCCTTTATTTAATTAACTTCCATTTCACACAGCAAAAGAGTGGGAAGTTATCATTTTATGAGTTGGGTAGTTCAGTTCTACATTTTTCTTTCTTCTTTTTTGTTTTCTTGGTGGTACATAAAGAATATCTATAGATAAGTCTCTTTGAAACGTAAGATATGTAATTCTAAAATTGAGATGCGTCTTCTATTATAATAGATAAATATGACTGGATATTATAAAAGTTTCTTACCCATACTAATAATGTATATAACTTATAAACTCTTTTTCTTTTTAGGATTTGTTCCGAGTTGTTCGACATAATGTAATGCCTTACGCACCTATCCCCCTTTATTATTCTACTCTTCTCACTTCCTGGGCAACAAAAGCTGATTTAATGCCTTTAAATATGAACGCAAGATACATAATTGAGGGTTAAAAAGAAAGAAACGTGCCCCATTACGGACATGTGGTCCAAACATTGGGGTGCTGTCGGTGTTTCGAAAGGAGCTAAACGTCCACTGCCTAACACATAGTATCCCAAGCATGTGATGATGTATATAAACTAACTAGAAGAGAACAATGTCAAGACAGATAGCTGAAATTGCTACAGCAGTTTGAACTAGTTTAATCCATTTTCTAATTTTACTCCGACAAAAATCCAAAAGTCTTGATCAATAAACAAAAGTAATAGGGAACCAAGGTACCTCGGCCATAAACAAAATGTTAGATAATTTTTTCTAATCTATCGATGCTTTGATTGGTACTTGGCAGAATATATTGTCTGATATCTTTGCTGGTGAGAAATAGTTAGGGGCGTCAGATGATCGTTTGAGCTGAAGTTGGCGGGTCAAGATGGGCTGAATCAATAGATGGACAAATGTCTAACCCCGCCCAAAGCTTATTTGGGCTAAGATAGATGGATCAAGATGGGCTAAATGATGGGTCATAACCCAACTTACTCAACTTGACCCGTTACTTTTACAAATTTCAAACTTACATTCCATGATATTTTATTTTGTATGATATTTGATTCACATATTTTTATTTTTAAAATAAGAATAGTATTTTAAAGAATTTTCTCAATTTTTATAAAAGTAAAATAAATATATAAAATAGTGGGTGGGAGGGCAAGGGCTAGTGGGGTTGGGGAGTAAGAAAAGTTTCTCATTTTTTGTAAGAATTTTATATAAGTAAAATAAATATATAAATTAATAACTTCGGGGGTGATGGGGTGGGGAGGGGTGTTGGGTGATGAGGTAAGCAATTTTTTTTCATTTTTATAAAAATTTGACTAAAATAAAATAAATTAAATATATAAAATAGAAAATTTGGGGGTGGGTGGGAGGGTGGGGGTGAGGGGGTGGAGTGGGGTGGGGGAAGGGTGATGGGGTAAGAATTTTTTTCCATTTTTTATTTAAGTAAAATAACTATAACAAAAACAACATACCCAGTGAAATCCCACAACGTGGGTTTGGGGAGGGTAGAGTGTACGCATATCTTATCTCTATCTTGGTAGGTAGAGATGCTGTTTCTGAGAGACCCTCGGCTCAAGACAAAGCATAAGCACAAGCTTTGTTATCCAAAATTGGATAAGATCATGTATAAATAACTATATAAAGTTAAAAATTCGCGGAGGGGGTGGGCAGGGGTAAGGGCGGAATTTTTTTTATATTTTAAATAATTGTTTTATAAAAGTAAAAAAAATATGAAATAGAAATTTGAGGGATGGGGTAGGGGGGTGGAGAGGGCGGGGTAGTAAGAAATTTTTTTATATTTTTTAATAAAAGTAAAAAAAAATATGAAATAGAAATTTGAGGATGAAGTAGGGAAAGTGGGGGTGGGGTGGTAGATGGGGTAAGTGGGTGTAGGTGGTGGCGGGGTGGTAGGTTGGGGTTAGAGGCGGGAGGTGGGGTAAGTGGTGGTAGGTGGGAGTGGGGTGGGTAGGGAGGTAGAGGGTGGGGTGGAGTAGGCAAGGTAGGGGCAAGGATGTGATTGTGGTTCAGTGTTGGGGTGGGTGTGGGGGTGGCTGTAGGGTGGACGAATAGTGTGGTGGGTGGTTGTGGTGCGTTGATGTATTTTTATTGTTCCAAAATAATAAAGGAAATTTAAAATAATTGTTTATAAATAAAAATCTTAATATAGAGTAAATCTTTAATGGTTAAGATTGAACATTTTCGTGGGTCAAGTTTGAACATCATCATAGGTTCATTTGGGCTGTTGATTTATGATAGATCAACTTAAGCTAGTCCAAACCAACTCATCAAAAAAATCACTCTTGCACAAACTCATCAAACCTTAGGCGGATTGGGCGGATCATTTGAATTTAGGCTAATTTTGACACCCCTAGAAATAACGGACATCAGGTGAAATAGTTGATGTGTAATCAAGCTTGCAGGAAACTACTATGTAAAATGAATAAACAAATATATAAATGAGAAACATCCACTAGCTTTCCAAAGCGAGACAGCAAAAGGCCAATCGTGTTTCTTGCAAGAAAGGTTCACGCGTCTGCTCTAATGCTCTCTGTAGCGGTTATTATCGGATATCTGGATTTCTGTTGTAAACTAGCTGACATATACATGTGAAAGAAATAATTTCATGATTATCAAAAGTTATATATATAAGTTACATATTTTTATAATAGGAGAATCATATTTCTATTCTACTCCTAAAACCTTATTCTACAAGGAGATTAACTATACAATTATGATAAGAGTACAAGACTAATTAAGGTACACTACAACTATACAATCTTGTGTCACAAACACATTAGAAGGTCATTTAGCCTGCATTACCTTACCCATACCCGAACTAGTCTATCAATTTAGTGCCCAATCATTGTCCAAAATGCGTAATCCCTTTCACCCTAATAAACTACAACACTTCCCCAACCTACACCAATAAGGTATTTAACCAACTCCTCCCAAAAACACCCGACAACCCAACCAACTACTCTACCATCCTTACTAGGTTCAAATTTCGTACCTTATTTTCCCGGCCAGTTTCCACCACCTTACCACTATCCAACCACCAATATAACCTACAAGGTGTGTACAATAGAGAGGGAAGCCGAGACCAAGTATACATAGGATATACACGTGCATAACATGTATATCGTATGTATAGTCGGTATATTTAACAACATGGAGTTCTACAAGTTTTTCAGATTATTTGTTATTCTCTCCACATATACCACCAGTGGCGGATCCAATTTTTTTCACTCAGGGTGTTCGAAAAAAATAACAAAATCTAAATATAAAAATTATGGTGTCCCTAAGAATCAAATCTAGGATGCTGGAGATAATTTTTAACACCCTGGACCATTTGAGCTAACATTTTGTATTTGTTCAAGGTGTTCAAAAGTTAATGTATGTGCATAAACACATAAAATCTACCCTATATATACACTGTAATTTTTTGCCGAGGGTGTTCGAAACACCTCACCTCCATGTAAATCCGCCACTGCATACAACACATATATCCCCGGCTTGTATGCAGGATTATTGCCAGTTCAAACGTAGAAAAGATAAGAAATACTAGATCTTTTAGCAAATCGGATATTCTGGATTATGATTTCACCATATCTCTTTTGAATTTTGTTGTATACATGGACAATGTAAAGAAATTTCATATCGATCAGCAATGTAAATTAACTGGTTATGCATGATCTTTTCCATTTATTTTAAGTTACAAATTAATGCTTATTAAATATATAGTTAACTTTAATTTTCTTTTAAGTGACATGATTACGGACATATTTTTCAGTCACCAAAAATAACTCTTTTAACTTTATTTTATGGTCAATTACAAAGTGGAAGTAGTTCATACTACAGCACGAGATAAAACATAAAATCTCCTCTCTTTTTTCCTTGTAGATCCCACTTTCCCCTCCTGGATTTTTAAATTTAATTTTTTTACAAAACTATATTAAGTGGTTTTCTAACTTCAAGAAAACGTGATGCAACTTGCATCAACAGAAAGGACAATATATTTGATCTTCTCCGTCCACTTTCACTTTGTTTATTAATCACACGGAAATACAAATCCATCTACATCTGTGGGTCATTAAAGAACTATGATCATATGATGTAACTTTGGAAGATGGAGTCAACTTTTGTGATTTGGATGTCCTACAAAATCGAAATAAACCGATATGTTCATTTTCTTTTCAACAAAAAGATTAACTACTTCATCAAGGATATCATATGTCTAAAAGATTTAGCAACGTCATTTTTACAATCCTAACTTGGGAAATTGGACTCCCAATAGACTCCATCTTCCCAAAACATTGCGCTGAATGGTAATGGGCTGAGAACTTTGTAACTGTGAAACTGGACCGGTAAATAATTGGGCCCAATGATATATATGTGGTACTTATATGAGAGGTCCGATTTCCCTCTAAGCGGCACATTTCTTCTAATTTTACTCAATAGAATTTGAATTGAGGTAGGGAATATCTAAATGAACATACATTTTTGGTCCCGTTATCAGATTTATCTTTTTACAAACCAATAATCTAATAAATTGAATCAACTTAGGAATTGTCCGAGTGTATTCCTATACCATCAGTATTTAACAAGTGACAGTGCCTCTATCTAAAACCAATTAAATCGTTGTGTAGAAGTGAATCAGTGAAAGTAACATGCGAGTAATGAAACTATTTTGACTCCACGACAACAAGAGTTATGGTTATTCAAGAAAGTAGTTATAAAAGAAATTAAAAGAGTAGCATCTTTTTTCAATATCCAATATAACTGCTAAAATTGTAAAACTTAAGCAAGAATTTCCTCAATGGGCTTGGATTCCAACTTGGACTTTTCAGTAACCTCTTCAGCTTGTATCTGCTGCTCCTTGGCCAACTTCTTGAGCCTAGCAAGCTCAAGGTCCTTACTCATTTTCCTCCTGTACATCCATTACTGCCTTCTCTCCTTCCCTAATTTTTAATGGATACACTATTGCCTCCGGTGCCGGATTCTGAAATGTGGCTATCGATAATCTGCTGCTATTCGAGTTCACCACTGCTTGATGATCAGCGTTCTTGAACCTCCCATTGCTTAAAAACTGTGTATTATTTCAAGACGTTGAATAAAAAACGATTATAGGTTCTAAGAAACTATGTTGTTTGGATCCTCCAAAAATTCAGTGGAATCCATATCGGATCATCAAAATATATAATTATGGAGGATTCACGCAACATAGATGAGGGATATGTATGTAAAAGTAGCTCCACTAACCACTCTCGGTCAGGGGCGGAGCTAGCATATAATTTGCGGGTTCGACCGAATCCAGTAACTTTGATCTAAACCTTGTATATATCTTGAAAAAATTATTGAATATGTATAAATTGTTAATTTAGAACCTAATAACTTAACGAGTTAAAATCCCGAACCTACTAGCTTCGAATCCTGGCTTCTCCTCTGCTCTCGGCCCATTTTTTTTAAACCACTATCATAGAATTTCAAATTCAACAAGTAAAGCTCCGTATTAATATCTTGAACCTCATGACAGTGACTACTTTTCAATTACAAGAATTGAAAAGTGGCTATATGTGAATTTTACCAGAATACAGTACTTAGTGTAGAACTTACGTGGCCATGGTCACCAAGATTGACAACAAAAGCGCCTTCAACAGGCTGAACAGTGATCCAAGTTTTGCCATTATCTTTAGTGGCTTGTAGCCCACCAACTTGGTCTTGTAACAAAAGGGTGATGGTTCCTGGATCCGTGTGTCGTTTCAGCCCAAGGGTAAGGTCGGGTTGTGGATATTTTGGGTAAAAATTGACAACCACTTTTTGGTCCATGTTAAATATCCATAGGATAGACACGATATACACGTGTATATCCTATGTATATTGGGCCTTAGTTTTGTATATATGACTGTGTATATGTTCTAGATTTTAGGTAATGTTTTAGTCTCCTAATTTAGGTAATGTTGTGGTGTAATTAGTATTGTACACTTACCATAATATTTGTATTACCATAATTGTATAGTTAGTGTCCAAGTAGAATAAGGTTTTAGGAGTAGAATATGAATAAGATTTTCCTATTATGAAAATATGTAAATTGTATATATACTCTTTCAATTAATGAAAATAATTAAGGGATTATTTCTTTCATGGTATCAGAAGTCTAGGTCTTAAAATCCTCTCCAAATTTCTTGCAATTTCGTCCGTCCTAAGTCTAAAAAACTGAGCCCTTCTTCTCGGGTTTTGTGTCGACGGTTCATCATTTCTCCCAAATTTTTTTCCAAATCCCTCAATCACATATTGTTCTATCAGTATGTCTACATTAAAGAACACGTTTCATCCTGCCCTTGCAGTTTCTAACATCAAGAATAACATCCCTCTTATTCTTGAAATAGAAAACGTCCAATATGCGATGTAGGCCGAACTGTTCAAAATTCATGCACGTTCGCATCAAGTCATCCATCACATAATCTCCGTGGCTCCTGAGGATTAGGAGGTTCCAAACCGCGAGGATGATCCTAAGTTGTGGGCGACTCTTGATGCCACTGTCCTTCAGTGGATATACTCTACGATTTCTACCGACCTTTTGCAAACGATTATTGAGCCTGATGCTACGACGCAGGAAACTTGGGATAGACTACGTGATATATTCCAAGATAATCAAAATTCTAGAGATGTTACTCTTGAGCAGGAATTCTCTCACGTCAACATGGAAGATTTCCCTAACGTTTCAGCTTATTGCAAAAGATTGAAGGAATTGGCGGACCAAATCCGCAACGTTGGCGCGCCGGTTTCGAATGATTGTTTGGTCCTTCAAATGGTTTCAGGCCTCTCTGAGGCCTATAGTGGTGTTGGTACGCTTCTTCGTCAAAGCAATCCTCTTCCGCAATTTTATCAAACTCGTTCTATGCTTACACTCGAAGAAGTATGCATGGCTACTAAGGCGGCTACCGGTGCTAGTCTTGTAGTCATGATGACCGAATCCACTTTTCATCCTACCGGTTCCAACCACTCGGGCCAAAACCGCAACAACGGTGGTGGCAAAAAGGAACAAAATAAGAAAAATAATGGCAAGAATCGCAGCGGCAATACTGGCGGCAACCAGAACAGTGGTGATGGCGGTGGTGGCCCTCAGGGCAGTCATCAACAGTTTTGGGCCCCGCTTTGGTAGTGGGCCCCACAGTTTGGGCCAAACAGTAGTAGTCCAGTGTTTCCAGCTCACTGGCAGTGGGCTGGCCTACCCCAGTCTCGGCCCAACATGCAGTGGCCTAATTTCAGTAATCCCTTTAGGCCGAGGCAGCAAGCAGGGGTGCTTGGGCCTCAGCCCCCGCAGGCCGATCACGCGGTGGCCCCCACTTCTTCCGACATCGCAGCCGCAATGCACACACTTGGATTAAATCCCCCGGACCCAAATTGGTACATGGACACCGGAGCCACTACCCACATGATATCCGACCAAGGTACTCTCTCGTCTTATTTCAATTTGAGCAACCCCGGGGTATAATTATTGGTAATGGTAATTCTATTCCGATTCGCGGTTATGGTCATAAAGTTTTGCCCCCACCCCATCCACCACTTATCATGAAAAATACCCTACATGCCCCTACATTGATTAAAAATTTAGTGTCTGTCCGTAAATTCACAACTGATAATTCTGTTTCTGTTGAATTTGATCCGTTTGGGTTTTCTGTGAAGGATTTCAAGACGGGGATTCCTCACATGAGGTGTGATAGTAAGGGAGATCTTATCCGATCACACCAAGTTTTGGTATTTCAATTCAAGTCTTGTCATCTATGTTTGCCGCCCTTGCTCCTTCCTTGTGGCATGCGCGTCTAGGTCATTTGGGGTCGTCTATTTTGTCTTCCTTAGATAAAAATAAATTCATTTCTTGTAAGGGTACGCATCGTACTCCGAATTGTCAATCTTGTTTTTTAGGAAAAATTGTTAGATTGCCGTTTATAGACTCTAATTCGCATACTCTAATGCCATTCGATATTATTCATAGCGATCTATGGACGTCTCATGTTCTCAGTTCATTGGGTCATCGTTATTATATTATCTTTTTGGATGATTATTCTTATTTTTATGGACTTTTTCCAATAGCGAAAAAATCTCAAGTTTTTTTCCACATTCTTAAAAATTTAGAGCATTCATTAAAACCCAATTCGAACGGAAAATTAAGAATATCCAATATGATAATGACAAAGAATATGATAATGGGGTATTTCGGAAATTTTGTGTTAATAATGAGATTAATTTTCATTTTTTTTGTCCTCATACGTCTTCACAAAATGGGAAAGCCGAACGAAAAAGGTATTCTACTATTGCATCTAGGAGAAACTCCTCCTTTATTTGGAAATCTATTCTTAGAGGGTGGGAAATATGCTCCAAAGGTATGCTTTGGATCCCTTCCAATAATTCTAAGGTTGATATTTGGAATACAAGGTGGATTCTAAATGGTTCTACAACTAGAAATTGTATTGAGGGTCCGCTTAATTATTCCGACCTCCATCTATCCATCCGTGATCTATATACCAATAATAAATGGGATTTCACTGGCGTATCTTTTGATATTCCTAGTACTCTTGCTAATAAAATCAACTGCATCCCCCTTCCTCTAAGAAATACTACTCATGATATCCCTCTTTGGTGCCCTAATAATAAAATAAGTCATTTCTCTACTAACTCCTGTTATGAGCTTATTGATCCTATCTCTTTTAGTAACAAAGATTTTAAATGGATTTGGTCCCTCTCAATCCCCAATAAGATCAAATTCTCTCGGGATACATTACCATTGTTACCATCAGTAGTTTTGCATTCCGCCGTGACATTGATAGGATACTGATGTTTCGGAATTAGGTACGGCCTTACGAAAGGGTGATGAAGATTTACGGCTTGAGTGTGGAAGTTTCAGAGTGTTTGAAAGCTAAACAGATCAAAGGAAATATGCTTTGACGAAATTGAAAAACTGTGTATTTTGACGGGGAGTTTGACGGACAGTCAAAATGCAGGTTGAACCGTCAAATTTCCCTGAGATTTTCAGGTCTCAGAAGGAGACTTCACGGTCCAGGTTGACGGACCATCAAACCCACCGTCAAGTTGCGGCGGTGGAAAATTACAGTCGGATATAAAGCGGGTTATGTCGATTTGGACTTCATTTTTCACCCCAGTCAGACCAAGAACACCTCCTAAATCCTCTCCATTAGCGATATTCCAAGGCAAATTATGAAATATTAACGTGAAAATTCCCGCGATAATCGTAGAAACTCTAGTCTCCGGATTGAATCGATTTTGGAAACCATTAGGAATCAAATACTCTACTGTTTTGTGAGGATTATGATGTGTTAAGGTATGTTTTGTCCTCCTCTACTTATATTTATGAGCAATTGTTGAATTGGGAAAATTTATGAAAAAAATTTCATGATTAGAACTTCGCAAAATCATGAAATCTTTGTAATATGAATTATTGAGTTGATTTGCTCTAAATATGAGTTGGATTGGATGATGGAATTGATTGTGTATGTTAAGGACTAAGGAATATTCAATTTGGAGGATTGTGAAGTTGAATCACATTAGATTTTTTTCGTATAAGAAAAGCTTAAGGGGATTATATATGCTAAAATTGTCGAAGAACGCTTAAATGAATTTATGTGGAAATTGTATTTTTCATTGGAATCGTGAGATTGAATTACAGGAGAGTTCCTTGTAAAAGAATTTAAGAATCCGAGCTATTCGTAGTTGTCGATAATATATTTATATGAGTCTTTCAATGGAATTTGGATTCAATATTGATATCAATTTTTACGTGACATAGATAATCACTTGTACGAGGTGTGAAGACTCGTAGGACGGTTGTTACATCAAGGACAAGGTATGTTAAGACATACTCTTTTATTCTTTTGGCATGATCGATGAATAAGTATAACCACAACGACGTCCCTTCAAAAGGGGCTCTACTCTTAAATTTAAAGTTGGCGATTACTTTTGTATCATATTGTTGCCATTTATAACTATTGTTGTTCTATTCCCGAAGCATTTTCCCGACGTTATAATCTCTTTAACCTTATGTTTCTTATGACCATTAATGAATCTCAATTAGTAATACAGACACAGTTACATAACAATAATTGAAAGATAACGACCTCGAGTCACTCCGATTGGTTTCATAAGGCCCTTCAGAATCTGTCTTGCATTGGATTTATATATATGTAGCTATTTTCATACTGAGCTGTGCTATAATAGGTCGGGTACTGCACGTAGATAGGCACCCAACTACAATTGGTTTTGATATTATCGAGTCCCACTTTTGGGTTGGATACGACCGAGTCCTCATTGAGGCCATGTATAATATATATATTATGAAATGAATTTCCCCACAATGACGTTGGGCATTACATTATATGGCCCCACACTGAGTGGCTAGACTTTTACAGACACACATGCATATACACTTTTATGATTAAAACGAGTAGGCTCTTAGAGGCTTGTTATGAGTTTCAGGTTGACTTCTGTACCCTCATCTCAAATGTTGTGCCTTCTGTTTATATTAGTTATCTTCCTTACATATTCAGTACATCTTTCGTACTGATGCCTTTTTCCGGGGACACTACATTTCATGCACATAGTAGGACTTGACTCAACTGGAGTTGTCACGCTCATTTCTTCCTGAATCATGTAGTGAGTTGATAGGTATGAGTGTTGTGTATATGTATATAATTGGGTATGGCGGGGTCCTGTCCCGACCAGTTTTTGTCATTATATTTTTTAGAGGCTTGTAGAAAGTTGTGTATGTGTGATAGTCTCGTGTGGCCTCGTCGGCCTCTTCAGTAGATTTATTATGCTCATATCGACATTGTTATGTATATTTATGGTTTGGGCCATTTATGAGTGCAGACAATTTGTCCTTATTTAGTTAAGTATATATTAGAGGCCTCGTCGACCCCTGAGTTAGTATACATGTCACATGTATCATGATCGGTACGCTCGGGCCTTAGGGCGTCGGGTGTCGGCCACCCCTTATGGTTGGGGTGTGACAAAGTGGTATCAGAGCAGGTCAGTCCTAGGGGTGTCTACAAGTTGTGTCTAGTAGAGTCATGTTTATGGGTGTGTTGCGCGACACACTTATAAACAGGAAGCTATAAGACATTTAGGATGTTACACTTCTTGAAAATCTAGATCGTGCGATAGAAGCGAAGTCATAAGTCACTAAATCCCTATTTTTTCATCTTGATCTTTCTTTTCAGTAATGTCGAGATCTAGAGAATGTTCTGATAGCATGAAATGGGTTAGGAATGCGGGAGAAGGTACTAGCCGACAACCACCCGCCAGTATGAATCCGAGGAATATAAGGTCACCACACAGGAATGTAAGTTATTCAATAGAGGAAGACACGTCCATGGACGAGGAACTGTCTATGGAGGATGATCCATCCGAGGATTCATCTATGGAAGAGGAACCATCTGAGATTCCAGAGGAATCACCCTTCCGAGTGCCACCGATTCCAGTGGTAGTGCCAGATTATAAGAAAACCCGTATAATATAGAGGCCATCAGCGCAACAATCATTTCCATTTGGGTTGGGTGTGAGTGGTCCTGTGTATGCAACATCACCCCCAATTATCATCCCAGAGCAGGGTAATGTTCAAATATCCACACATGATAGACCTTTTGAGAGACTAAGAAGACCAATATCATGGAAGTTAGTCAACTAAGGTTTTCCCTTGACAAGTAGAAGCGAAGAAGAAGTGATTAGTAGACAGACCGAAAGGTTTGGAATAAACACAGATGCTGAAGAATTAATATTGAGGGAGGCATCAAATTAAAGCTTCTGGATAGCAATCAGACAAACACCAGAAGATGTCAGAAGCAGTAGACCACACAATCAACAATGTGGAGAGAGTTATGATAGGGCATGTTTATCTGTAATCAAGCTATGTTCGAGGTGTGGAGCTTTAAACCATAGGGTCAGAGAATGTCCCGAGAGATTTCAGTCGTTGTGCCATCAGTGTGGACATGTGCATTACAGGCCATGCCCCAGTGATCTTGAGGGATGTTACTGGTGTGGGAGCATGAGTCATAGAGTGTGTAGATATCCGAGGTTGAATCAGGAAGACTAGCCGATCCCGATGTTACTTAGAATCATGCAATCAATCAGGTTTGTTGATAATTTTATTAAGAATAGTTGTGTTTATACCTATGATTGGTCAGTTATTTTGATATAGCAAATATATCATACAAGGCGTATGTAGACCGTAAATCGATAATAGGAATGGAAGGTGATAAGTGAAATCGTCGTTATATTCAAGGTTCTAAGAAAAATGATATAGGAATTACCCAGTTATTAACTATATATGTACCTAGCACCCTTTGATCTTGTAGCGTGAACAATACTGAGATTCAGAGAGTAAATGAACGTGTGACTTAAAAATGAGGAATTCATGAGTCCAAAGTATTTAGGAAAACCCCAAAAGAGTAATAAGGAAAATGGATTTCCAGGAATAAGTTACTTGCAACCTTGTTCAGAAGGTAGTTGAAGAAATAAAAAGAATGCGGAAAGCTATACATAAGTTAGTAATTCCAATCTCTCCACAAGGATAAATCATGTAGAAAGAACCGTCAAACGGAAGGAGAACTTTTAATTAAAGACAAGCAATATACTTTCTTCATTAGGAAAGATGGCAGGAGTCTCGACATTAAGTGGAAATAATTTGCGATGAAAGTATGACTAACAGAGAAACGACTACAATGGTAAATGGATGTCTAGTGCACACAAGTAAAAGTGTTATGACATCTTAATAAAGTCGAAGAATATATCTCACCCAAATAGATTAGGAGAAAAACGAAAATAGTAAGGACGATAATAAAGGAGTTGGAGTAGGACTTCTAGGTAACAAAAATACCAGTAAAGGATAAGGGTATAAGTAAAGGAGTGGCATTTAAACTTCCAAAACTAAACATCTAAGTTATGACGTCCGCAAACGACAATACCAAGAGTGCGCTAAGACGAGGAATCTTTGAAGAAATTCCAATCGCTAATATATAAGCTAGTTGAATGCATGTTGAATAGAGAAAATTCTAATACCAATATAAGGGAGGAAATCTGAATCACCAATAAGTATTGAGTCCCGTCATGATCCAAATTTGAACATGTCAAATATTAGTTCCGCTACGAATATCGATAAGACATCTACAGACATATGAGTTAAAGTAATGATGGACTGAATTCGATGTGAGTATATGATGAGGAAATTATGAATAGCCTAAGACAAGCAGTAATGAAAAGAGCTAAAGTATAAGAACAAGGAAGCAACAAGTAAACGAATAGGTGATGACAACACTTTGACTGCCGAATGAACTGGGGACCTCACAAGAAGAATAATACTATGATCATAAAGTTAAGGACATCAGTACAAATGAAGACAAATCGAGGAATAAAGACGACAACGTTGTCTAAAATACAGTAAGTACGAGGGGAACCCGATGAACACCTTGCAAAAGCAAAACCTTAAGTATGCGCTCGTATCATGAAGGGAATGCTAATTATAAAAGATCATAAGTCAGGAGCTAATAAATATGGCAGGTCCTCAAGAAATAAAGTTGACAAAAGAAGAAATTACGATGAAAGGAAAGAACGTCTTGCTTTCAGTATTTAAGGGGAAAAGAAAGATAAAGAAATTAATCAGATGATGATAAAAGTCGAGAAAGGATAATCAAACAAATATTGAGTATAATTATGGAACAATGAGTCTACCTTGGAATACCTAACGTCGCTAAATAAGTATACGAACTCGAGACATTGTGAGACGCAAGAAGATCAAAGGTAAATAGCAATAAAATAATGGACCATAGGGTCATGTACCATTGAACAATGGGAGTCACAAAGTGAGTTACAGTGAAAAATCACCCCAAAAAAGTGACGGGTGGCCAACCGTAATACAAATCGGGTGATACCCCCTTAGAGCTATAGGTAAATGAATTCTTTATTATATTGGGAATCAAGAAGCCTCAGGACAAAACATTCTATCTATAGCCCTTTAGAAAAAAAATCATGAGGGGGAGTAAGGATAATAACGGGAACACTATCAAGGTCCAAGGATTAAGAGTATCAATAGCAACATCTCAAGAAGAATTGCTTTTGAAGTGGAGATATTATGTGCTAATTATTGAGCAAACCGGGGATCTTTAAGAATCATTATGTAATCAAAAAAATTAATATCAAAGTGACTCGTCAGTATGAACAGTAACGATTAAGTCTGGTTATACAATAAAAGTTTGGTCAAAAGGCTTATTTTGAAGACTATCTCAAGCCATTATACAATTTCTCATAAAGACTACCAACTAATCAGAGGACCAGTTTAAAAGAAGCCCTGAGTATTTTGAATTTCCATTGTCCCGTCCTGAATGAAGATTTCAAGTCAGACTATCGGACCCAAGCTGAGGGTGAACGTATAGAGTTTGGGAGAAATTTGAACTAAGGATTGATGACTAGTGAGAGATATATGGCCAGATCAACGAATAAATGAGATTATACATGGCAAAAGAATAGAACTCTCCTCGAGATCATTATACTGAACTTAGTTGGGAAAGGTGGTAACCAACAAGCAGAACCTCGTCACAATTGAAGACGTTTATTCAGGAGGTACTCCAAAATAAAAAGGAAAAAGATGATGTTTTGACGAAGGAAGTTTTTAGACTAGAAGGCTAAACTTATATACCATATAAGGACACTATCGAGAAGGTAACAAGAAGAGAAGAAAAGTGAATTCGAATGACTCTACTACTTTTACATCCCCGACTTTGATGATTATCGTGCCACAACGTTTCATCATCATCTTGTGCTTCGTTCCTATGAACTCAAATATATAAAATTTATTATAAGATGAACATTATACTACGGAAAAGAAGAATTCACCCCGAATGTCAGAATACAACGACTTAGACAAAGTACAACCGTCAGATAATGGTATGAATGAGAGGTATAACTGTGTGAAGGTTGAGAATATATCAACAATGCATAACAGTGTAATTTGATCAACAATAGGGAGAGATAGTCCTTAATCCGCAAGAACTCTATCAAGAAAGGTCACGGAACCTAAGAAATTACCCTACTAGAATGACTCAGATTTCCCATTAGTATTCATGCGATATAACCTCTCTATTCTTATTTAGTTCATCGAATATGGATCATGTATATTTTATATTGGAGCAAGTGTATCAGGTACAACTCAGATGTTAGGAAAATGATATTAAGGTAAGTTATGACTGAACTCCCTTTAATCTTTATGAGCAAAAGCGGCCGTGTGAGGTCGATTGATGTTATTTTGATATTATGTTGCCCTGTGTGGCCTTGGATATATGTTTGGGTTGCTTGACAGGTTCTGGATAGTCATGTTTACGAAGGAAACACTGCCAAAATTTCTGGAAAACTTAGAAGTTAGAATATTTTCAACATTTGCTAACGAATGTTCCTAAGGGAGAAGGATGTTACACCCCGTAGTTTTGCGTTCCGTCGTGGCATTGATAGGATACTGATGTTCCGAGATGAGGTACGACTTTACGGAAGGGTAATAAAGGTTTACGGCTTAAGTATGGAAGTTCCGGAGTATTTGGTAGCTAAATGGATCAAAGGAAATATGTTTCCACAAAATTGAGAAACTGTGTATTTTGACGGGAGTTTGACGGACCGTCAAAATGCAGGTTGAGCCGTCAAATTTCCATGAAATTTTCAGGTCTCAGGAGGCAACTTGACGGTCCAGGTTGACGGGGCATCAACATATTTGACAGACCGTCAAACCCACCATCAAGTTGCGGCGGTGGAAAATTGCAGTAGGGTATAAAGCGGGTTATGTCGATTTGGACTTCATTTTCACCCCAATCAGACCAAGAACACCTCCTAAATCGTCTCTAGTGAATCCCTAATGCCCAAGATCAATTCCAAGGAAAATTACAAAATATTAGCGTGAAAATTCCCGTGATAATCGTAGAAACTATCATCTCTTAATTGAATCGGTTTTGGAAACCCTTGGGAATCAAATACTCTACTATTTTGCGAGGATTATGATGTGTTAAGGTATGTTTTATCCTCCTCTACTTATATTTATGAGTAATTGTTGAATTGGGGAAAGTTATGAAAAACGTTTTCATGATCAAGACTTCGCAAAATGAATTGTTAAGCTGATTTACTTTAAATATGAGTTGGATTGGATGATGGAATTGATTGCGTATGTTATGGATTAAGGAAAATTTGGTTTGGAGGATTGTGAAGTTGAATCACATTAGATTTTTTTTGTATAAGAAAAGCTTAAGGGGATTATATATGCTAAAATTGTCGAAGAACGCCTAAATGAATTTCTGTGGAAATTGTATTTTTTATTGGAACCGTGAGATTGAATTACAAGAGAGTTCCTTGTAAAAGAATTTATGAATCCAAGGTATTCGAAGTTGTCGATAAGATATTTATATGAGTTTTTCTATGGAATTTGTATTCAATATTAATATTGATTTTTACGTGACATAGATAATCATCCGTATAAGGTGTGAAGACTCGTAGGACAGTTGTTGCGTCAAGGATAAGGTATGTTAAGGCATACTCTTTTATTTATTTTGACTTGATCGACGAATAAGTGTAACCACAACGACGTCCCTTCAAAAAGAGTTCTACTCTTAAATTTAAAGCTGGCGATTACTTTTGTATCATATTGTTGCCATTTATAACTCTTGTTGTTCTGTTCCCGAAACATTTTCCCGACTTGATAATCTATTAAACCTTATGTTTCTTATGATCATTAATGAATCTCAGTTAGTAATATAGTCACAGTTACATAATAATAATCGGAAGATAACGACCTGGAGTCACTAAGTTTGCTTATGGAAGACCTGAAGTTAAAGAGCTTCGAAAGATCATCCCACAACAATTGAGAATGAAAGGACGGTTTCATAAGGTCCTTCGGAGTCTCTCTTGCATTTTATTTATATATATTAGCTATTTTCATACCGAGCACTCTATAGTCGATCGGGTACGACACGTAGATGTGTACCCAGCTGCAGATGGTTTTGATATTATTGAGTTCCACATTTTGGTCGGGTACGATTGAGTCCTCCTTGAGGCCGGGTATGATATATATATGTATTATGAAATGAATTACCCCACACTGAGGCTGGACATTACATTATACGGCCCCACGGAGCGGCTAGATTTTTACTGACACACATACATATACACTTCCATGATTATGATGGGTAGGCTCTCAGAGGCTTGTTATGAGTTTCAAGTTGACTTTTGTATCCTCATCTCATATGTTGTACCTTCTATTTATATTGGTTATCTGTCTTACATATTCAGTATATCTTTCGTACTGATGTCTCTTTTCGGGGACAATGCATTTCATGCCCGCAGGTACCGATTGGGATATAGATGCTTCCCACATAGTAGGACTTGACTCAGTTGGAGTTTTCACGCTTCTTTCTTCCGGAGCCGTGTAGTGAGTTGATAGGTATGACCATTGTGCATATATATATAGTTGGGTATGGCGGGGCCCTGTCACGACCAGTTTTTGTCAGTATATTCCTTAGAGGCTCGTAGACAGTTTTGTATGTGTGATAATTGTGTGTGGTCTCGTCGACCTCTTCAGTAGATTTATTATGCTCATGTCAGCCTTGTTATGTAAATATATGGTTTGGGCCTTTTTTGAGTACAAGTGATTTCTCCTTATTCAGTTAAGTATATGTTAGAGGCTTCGTCGGTCCCTGAGTTAGTATACATGTCACAAGTATTAGGATCGATACGCTCGGGTCTTAGGGCGCCAGATGTCGGCCACAGCCCTAAGGTTGGGGTGTGACAACCATGATCGAGTCTCTAGTCGAACTAGATTACACCATATGGGTATCAATATTGATGACCAATATCCTATGTGTAGACAGGACAAAGAGACCACTTTATATATCTTCCTAGAATGTTCTGTCACTAGGCATGTTTGGGTATCTTTAGGGCTTTCTTATAACCTTCCACTAAACCAACACTGGCTAGACTATATTAGAAATCATAACCCTCTCCTCCCCACTCATATTCCTTCATGGGACATCCTCTTTCCATTTATTATATGGCATATTTGGGTTAACAGGAATCATAACAACCATAACAACATTACTCACTTCATTAATTATAACACCATAGTCAGCAAGGAAGTCGAGTATTATCTTCTCTCAACGAATGAAATCTGCCACAACCCTAGGGTTTGTATCCTTATTAAATGGTATACCCCCCTCATGGATGGTATAAACTGAATATAGATTAGTCGTTTAGGTCAGACACAATCACAGGAAGAATTGGTGGTGTATTTAGGGATTGGAATGTGACTGGATTGTTGGTTTTAATAAACATGTTGCTACTAACTCTCCCTTACATGCAGAATTATTAGCTCTTAAGAAAGGACCACATCTTACAGCGACCATAATTTCTTTCCACTAGAAGTTGAGACTGACTCCACGGAGGTTATCCTTGCCATCTCCCAAGGAAATATTACTAACACTGATCTAATTGTGTCTTGCAGATGGCTAATGCTCCAGCAGAAGCAGAAGCAGATATTGATACGACATAATTTTCGACAAGGCAACAAGGTTGCACATCAGTTAGCAAAAGCAGTTTCCAAGCAGTCCAACCCTATTATTACTAAATGTTATGCTACTCAACCCTCTTTTGTCATCCAAGCAGTTACTAATGATAAAGATGGAAACATCTGTGTATGTAAATATCTAGATGCAATGGTCTGTAATAGGCTTGTTAGTATGGGAACCTGTGTCCTCAAGTCTACTTTATGTTGTGTAATATTTTGAATGCTACTTGGTAATAAATAGAATATCTTCGATGTTAAAAAAAAAGATTTTGAAAATTTACAGCTAAATATCATACTAGTAAAATGGAGAAAAAACATTTAACCAAGGCAATAAAGAAAAGTTTTTAATATATTTAGGAAAGATAAATGTAGATCTAGAATTGTGGGATTGTAAAAATATTTTGAGAGCTAATATAAATATGGAAGTAATTAATTATTTTAACTATGATTAGGGATTTAGTTTAGTTAATTAAATGACAGCCATTAATTTAGAACTATGACATGTGTCCCCAATCCAAGAAAGAACTTGGGGAAAAAGGAGAGGAATCAGGAATCTGATCCATTTTTTTTAGTAGTTGTTGTAAAGTGGAGAGATTAACCGTACTTTTACAATTATTTTTATGACGTGTTAAATCACCAAAAATGACATCTCTATTTGGTTTGCGTCCGGAGTACGATATATAACTCGTTTTAAACATTTATCTAGTAAGATAGTGGACATTATTTTGAAACTGACAAAAAGAAAAGTAGACATTTAAACTTTAGGTGATGTTAAAACTTAGTGCTTATTATTGTCCTTCGTGTAAGTTCCGTATCAATATTATTTATATTTATCAAAAATAAATAAACCGGTGTTGGACAAGTTGCCAGCGAGTAGTCAAATAACAATTCCAAGGACTTAATCATATCACAAAATTTAAGTTTAAAATTTCATAAGAGTGAATAAACATGTACTTATTCTGCAAAATTTACGAGGTTCCCTTGATAATTTAGTGCAACTTGTAAAATTATATGTGTTTGTAATCTTAGTTCGGAGTATCAAATCTTATTAGTCGTCCAAGGTTGATGCTTTTCTAAGACTAACTAATATTCTAATGAAACTCTGTTTTCTAAACTCTAGTGTACTGTGAAGTTAGGCTGGCAGTGTGGCTTTATGAGCTTTTCCCATTTCTTGCCAGCTTCATTACTGAGACAAGTAGGCATGTTCCCCCAGTTTTGCCTTGTTAAGTCTAGTTGCTTCATTACTGAGACAAGTAAGCATGTTCCCCAGTTTTTCCTTGTTAAGTCTAGTTTAAGTTAATCTTGTACTTCTTATTTATATAATCAGATTAACTTATAAAAATAGTAACTAATTTACTATCTTAAGTTAAATTGCATCAATAGTGAAAATATATATAGATTGT
Source organism: Anisodus acutangulus (assembly GCA_029783415.1). Classification (NCBI taxonomy): domain Eukaryota; kingdom Viridiplantae; phylum Streptophyta; class Magnoliopsida; order Solanales; family Solanaceae; genus Anisodus; species Anisodus acutangulus. The sequence continues at coordinate 13,684,048 of CM056491.1, read as the reverse complement.
CGTATATAACTTAAATGCTATTTGCCCATCCAAAGTACACCCTCCTCAAATAGAAGCGGATTATATCTGTTACTGCTTAATATGTTAGTGATAAATAAGATAATATACCCGTAATATACACTTAATATACATAAGTATATATCACGGGAATACAGAAGCAGTGGCCCAGCTCGGCAGTGGCTGAGGCCCATCTCGGAAGCCCATCACGGACAGATATCGAGCCCATCACGGGCAGATTGGCAGATTGCAATCTTGTATATATGGTATATATATTTGTAGTATATTTTAGTGTAAAGGTTACATTAATTAGTATTGTACACTTACCATAATTGTATAGTTAGAATTATGGTAGAATAAGGGTTTAAGAATAGAATAGGAATAGGATTCTCCTATTTGTAACTTGTGTATATACCTTTCAATTAATGAAAATAATCAAGGGGATTATTTCTTTCATGGTATCAAGAGACTAGGTCTAACAAAAAATTTCTCTCCCAAATTTTGTACACCTCGGCCGAACCCCCCCCCCCTCGGGTTTCTCTTTCAAAATTCGTCTTCCGCTCTCAAAATCTCTCTTATTATTTCCGAATTTTCCATCCTTCTCTGTTCTTTCAATATGTCTAAGAACAATTATCATCCTGCCCTCATGGTTTCTAATGTCAAGAACAATATCCCTATTGTGCTTGAGATGGAAAACGTCTAATATGAGACGTGGGCAGAATTGTTTAAAATTCACGCTATCTCCCATCAAGTTATCCATCACATAATTCCTCTCGCTACACCTCTTCCCGCGGAGGATCCTCAGTTATGGATTACTCTTGATGCTACCGTTCTCCAGTGGATCTATTCCACTATTTCGGTTGACCTTTTACAGACGATTATTGAGTTGGATACCACGGCTATGGCTACCTGGAATAGATTGCGTGACATATTCCAAGATAACCAACATTCACGTATCGTCACACTCGAGCAAGAATTCTCTCTAGTTCGCATGGAAGAATTTCCAAACGTATCTGCATATTGCAAGAAACTCAAGGAGTTGGCGGACCAACTCCGTAATGTTGGCGCACCTGTAACAAATAATCGTCTGGTTCTACAACTGGTTGCCGGTCTTTCTGAGGCCTATAATGGCGTGGGGACTCTCCTTCATCAAAGCAACCCACTTCCCGCCGTTTATCAAGCCCGCTCCATGCTTAGATTAAAAGAAGCCGGTTTGGCTAAAAAGGCAGCTACTAATGCTAGTCCCGTGGTCATAATGACTTCCTCCCCTAGTCCTCAAAATTTTGGCAACAATTCGAACCAAAACCAATCCCACGGGGGCAACAAGAATGGTCGGAAAAATAATGGAAAAAATCGCGGGGCAAAACGCGGCGGCTCGTGCGATCATGGTGGCGAGCGATGGCGATGGGCCCCATCCAGTTCTGATGGGCCATCAACCCTGGTCTCATCCTTGGGCCATGGGCTTCGACCACTGGACAGTGGCCCTACGGCTCACCTCCACAACAGTTTCCAACAATCGCCGAGGCTTTCGGCCAGCCAGACGGCCCATCGCCTCAGCAGATTCGGCTTCCAGTCACCACGACTGTGCGATCGAATACTTGGGCCCCGACCTCCGCAAGCTCACCACGCAGCAGGCCCCACTCAGACCGATATCGAGGCTGCAATGCACACATTGAGTTTGACTCAACCGGACCCAAATTGGTATATGGACACCGGTGCCACTACCCACATGACATCCGATTCAGGTACTCTCTCATCTTATTCCAATTTGAGCAACCCTCGGGGTATAATTGTTGGTAATGACAACTCTATTCCAATTCATGGTTATGGTCAGAAAACGTTGTCTCCCCCCAATCCACTCCTTATCTTGAAAAATACTTTGCATGCCCCCAAATTGATTAAAAACTTAGTGTCTGTCCGAAAGTTCACCACGGACAATTCTATTTCTGTTGAATTTGATCCTTTTGGTTTCTCTGTGAAGGATTTCAAGACGGGGAGTCCTCTCATGAGGTGTGATAGTAGGGGAGATCTTTATCCTATCACGCCCGGTTTCAGTCCATCGAGTCAAGCTTTGCTATCAGCCTTTGCAACCATTTCTCCTTCCTTGTGGCATGCTCACCTTGGTCATTCGGGATCCTCTATTTTATCAGTTTTAGATAAAAATAGTTTTATTTCTTGTAAGGGTACGAGTCGTACTCCAATTTGTCAATCTTGTTTGTTAGAAAAAATTGTTAAGCTGCCATTTGTAGCCTCAAATTCTCTTACTTCAATGACATTTGATATTATTCATAAAACCTATGGACGTCTCATGTTCTCAGTTCATTTGGTCATCGGTATTATGTTCTCTTTTTGGATAATTATTCTAAATTTTTGTGGACGTTTCCAATTGCAAATAACTCTCAAATGTTTTCCGTCTTCATAAAATTTAGAGCATTCGTTCGTACCCAATTCGAAAGAGAAATAAAAAATATTCAATGTGATAATGGGAAAGAGTATGACAATAGGGTGTTTCGGGAGTTCTGTGCTAATAATGGGATCAATTTTCATTTTTCTTGTCCTAATACATCTTCGCAAAATGGGAAAGCCGAACGCAAAATTTATTCCATAAATAACATTGTCCGCACTCTCTTAATTCATGCTTCCATACCCCCATATTTTTGGCATCATGCTCTACAAATGGCCACATATCTGCTAAACATAATTCCGTCCAAAGGTCTGACATATTCTTCCCCCTCCAAATTCTATTTAATAAGAAACCGTCTTATTCTCATCTTAGGGTTTTTGGGTGCTTGTGTTATCCGTTATTCCCGTCCACCACAATTAACAAACTTTAGGCCCGGTCCACTCCGTGTGTGTTTTTGGGTTATCCGTCTAACCATCGTGGTTACAAATGCTTTAATTTATCCTCCAAGAAAATCATCATTAATCGCCATGTAATTTTTGACGAAACTCAATTTCCCTTTACTAAAGTTCATACTCCCGAGCCTAGTTCGTATAATTTTTTGGATGATGGTATATCCCCATATATTACTCACCATTTTTCGGACATATCCCGCACCCAAAGTTCTCCAATGGCCCATCGGGCCGGCCCCATTGTTCCGTCGCCAGTTCCGGCCTTTGGATTAGTTTGGCGATTGGGCTACCCAGCCCACCTCGAACCGGTCTAGTCCCTCGCTCGGTTTTCCGAGTTGGGCCAAGAGCCCATCGCCATCGCCAGTGCATCCCGAGCCCAGAAAATTCCCAAAATCCGCACACTTCTTCCTTGAGTCATAGACCAGTCACTCGTAGTCAGCGGGGTATTTTTATACCAAAAGGACATTTTAATTTACATTCGAATGTCTCTAAATCCCCCTTGCCCCGTAATCCTGTGTCTGCCTTAAACGACCCGAATTGGAAAATTGCTATGACTGATGAATATAATGCTCTTATTGATAATAAGACGTGGGAGTTGGTGCCCCGTCCATCTGGTATTAATGTTATCAGGTCTATGTGGATTTTTGCTCATAAAGAGAATTCAGATGGGTCCTTTGCTCGACATAAGGCGCGACTTGTGGGTGATGGTAAGACTCAGCAGGTTGGGATAGATTGTGGGGAGACGTTTAGTCCGGTGGTCAAGCCGGCTACCATTCGCACTGTGCTTAGCTTGGCTCTTTCAAAGGCATGGCCTATTCATCAGTTGGATGTCAAGAATGCTTTCCTATATTGTGATCTCAAGAAAACAGTCTATATGCATCAGCCGTTGGGATTCAGGGATCCTAACCGTCCTCATCATGTCTGTTTGTTGAATAAGTCCTTATATGGGATTAAGCAGTCTCCACGGGCCTGGTATACAAAGTTTGTTGACTATGTTTCGACTATTGGGTTCACTCACAGTAGGTCAGATAATTCCTTGTTCATCTACCGTCGTGGTTCATCTTTGGCCTACATTCTGTTATATGTGGATGATATCATTTTGACTGCTTCTTCTGATGCCTTACGTCAGTCTATCATGACCATGCTCAGCTATGAGTTTGCTATAAAAGACTTAGGTGCCTTGAGTTATTTTTTGGGGATTGCTGTCACTCGTCATTCCGATGGATTATTCTTGTCTCAACGGAAGTATGCAGCTGAGATAATCGAGAAGGCTGGGATGTCATCCTGTAAGTCCACTTCCACTCCAGTTGATACGAAGCCCAAGCTTAGTGCTACGGCTGACGCACCTTACGAAGATCCAACCCGCTATCGCAGTCTTGAAGGGGCCCTTCAGTATCTTACTTTTACACGACCGGATATTACGTATGTCGTTCAGCAGGTGTGTTTATTCATGCATGATCCCAGAATTGAGCACATGAATGCAATCAAACGCATCATTCGGTATATTCAGGGTACACTGGACTATGGTTTGCAGTTATAACCTTCCTCGCCATCCACACTTGTCTCATACACAGACGCTGATTGGGGTGGTTGTCCAGACACCAGACGGTCGACGTCTGGCTATTGTATGTTCCTTGGAAACAACTTGGTCTCATGGTCTGCGAAGCGTGAGTCAACTCTATCCCGCTCAAGTGCCGAGGCTAAATATCGAGGGGTAGCTAGTGTGGTCTCAGAATTATGTTGGTTACGTAATTTGCTCTTGGAGCTTCATTGTCCCATTCAGAAGGCAACCTTGGTGTATTGCGATAATATTAGTGTCATCTACCTTTCCGGTAATCCGGTTCAACACCAACGCACTAAGCATATCGAAATGGACATTCACTTTGTCCGTGAAAAGGTTGTCCGTGGTCACGTTCGCGTATGCCATGTCCCGTCCCGGTATCAAATTGCAAACATCTTTACAAAGGGTCTACCCGCGGTCCTTTTTGAAGATTTTAGGGACAGTCTCAGTGTTCGAAGACCGCCCGCTATGACTGCGGGAGTGTGTTAAACAAGGTAATATACCCGTGATATATATTTAATATACAGAAGTGTATATCACGGGAATACAGAAGCAGTGACCCAGCTCGGCAGTGGCTGAGGCCCATCACGGACAAATATCGAGCCCATCACGGGCAGATTGGCAGATTGCAATCTTGTATATATGGTATATATATTTGTAGTAAATTGTAGTGTAAAAGTTACCTTAATTAGTATTGTATATTTACCATAATTGTATAGTTAAAATTATGCTAGAATACGGGTTTAGGAATAGAATAGGAATATGATTCTCCTATTTGTAACTTGTATATATACTTTTTTCAATTAATGAAAATAATTAAGGAGATTATTTCTTTCAGTTATGAGTATAATTAACCGAGTAAGCAAAAAACGTTGTGAGTTAGGAGTTTTGGGAGGGGGGAGGGGGGGTTTCTTTTCTTGTGTTATAAATGCATGATATTCTTTTTTGCTTCACATCCAAACAGAAGGTCTGCTCAGTTCTTCAGAGCTCTCGATTTTCTCCTTCATACACCATTTCTTTTTTGTTACTAAAACAATGGCTTTCCAAAAGGCATTTGCTGTTTTGCTTATTGCATCCTTTCTGCTTGTCCATTTCTCTAATGCCCAAAAGGTTCCCTTTTTTTTCATTTTAAAGTTTAAACACTACTCTTCTTTAGTCTTTCCTAAACATCACCATGTCCCGCACATCATGTTTTAACTCACTCTTTCATCTTGAAATAACATTTTATTTTGGAATGTTGTCGCAGGTTGACTACAGCAAGCCACCAGCTCCAGCCCCTCAAGCTCCACAGCCACTAGGTAATTCAACATTTACATATTTCCTCCACAAAAATTACAAATTAATTAATTTTTTCTACTATGGAGCTAGTATTTGTAATTATTTTATTTGTATATATCGGTCTATATATTTTTCTTTTGTGATGCAACTCCTAACAAATGATTGTACAGATTGCATAGGAGCTTGTAAATATAGGTGCAGCAAATCGTCTAGGCCAAATCTTTGCAACAGAGCATGTGGAAGCTGCTGCCATAGATGCCACTGCGTCCCACCAGGGACCTCTGGAAATTATGAAGCATGCCCTTGCTATTTCAACCTTACTACTCATAACAACACTCGCAAATGTCCATAATTAATGATCATCGTGTTAAAGATTTTCTAGTTTTTTCTTCTGCAAAGGGAGTCCATTTTCAAAGAGCAAGTGTAGCTTTGAAGATACGTTGTGTCTGAATAATTTAAGCAAGCCAGCTGTTCATTTTGGGATTCAATTCAATACTTATTTGTTTTCTATGTGTCCGATGTTTGTGAAGCAATAATGGACATTTATTTGATTAGATTGTCTACTGACTCTCGTTTTCCATCTCTTGTATACAAGTAGGCCAGTCTTTTAATAATCTGGCTGACATTATTATTGTTGGGATTAAATGATAGATTGAATGGGAAATGGAGGGAGTTCCCTCTTGCTCTATAAAATAATCATTTGTCCCACATCGGTAGTGGAAAGAAAAGTGGGAGTTGTCCCACATCGGTAGTGGAAAGAAAAGTGAGAGTTATCCCACATCGGTAGTGGAAAGAAAAGTTCTTCTACTTATAAGTAGAATTACTGATTCTTGTCAGTAAAAGGGTTGAGGGGGCAAGGACCCCTCGCGCCGTCGTCGTCGCTCGGCTCGGCTTCGGCTTCGGATTCGATCAAATGATCTGATTGATTGATAATCTTTTTGGACCAAATTTTCTTTAATTTTTAATTATTATTTAATTAATTTAATTAACTTATCCAATCCTACCCGTTAGTGACCCTGACCCGCGACCCGGCCGGATCCGCTGAATTCACTGTGTTTCCTTAAGAAAATTATTCCCCTCAAGTATCCGAGGTTAAGGAATATATCCTTTCAGGATAGAACGAATTAACTCACCAGCGTAGCGGTACCTCAAACCCCGGTGAATGGCGAAGGCAACAGGCGGCAACAAATCACACATAATATATTTGAAAATAAGGAAGATAATAACCATAATTTTCGTATGGAAAAATTTGATGAAATGACAAGTATTTATAGCCAACAAAGGGCAGTGTGAACAAGTGTTATTGTGTCTTATCAGAAAAGTCACAACTATTCATTTCCCATTCACACCTCTTTAAAACCCAACAATCCACCACATTAATGAGGAATGACTATATGGTAAAGAAATGCACGGACAAGTGTGTGATTTGTAAGTAAAGATTAATTGCATCTAGATAAGTATGTTTTTCTTTGAACTTTTCGTAGTGAACGTATGTCGGATATACTCGGTATATACCTAGACAACCATATGTCACACAATTAACCCTTAACCGTCTTTGGTTCTCACTATTGTGTTCGTTTCAGCCATGAACACCGCCTGATTTCATGAGTACGTATAAAATGGGCCTTTACCTAACATTTTCCTTGAAGCGGCTTTCACTTCACTCACAAAGGTGATTTCTAAATGTGTCATCCCGTAGATACACTATTTGATATACCCTTGATCAAACTTAGAAACCATTAAAAATCTTTGGCGCTTTATCCTTGTTTCTGAACATTGTCTTCATCACAAGAATGAGTTGAGTTATTTGACATGTTGAACTGTCATTCATAACTTTGTTTGATCTCTTTGAACCTAGCTCTTGGGATCTCCAGTCTACTAGGTAGAGTTACCACCATGATGTCTTGTCCTAGGCCTTATACTCATTCTCCTCGATGATCGTTCAACTTTCTCTCTAGTTAGGCCTTTTGTAAGTGGTTCAGACACGCTATCTCTTGACTTTACATAGTCAATAGTGATAACTCCACTAGAGAGTAGTTGTCTAACGGTAGTGTGTCTCCGTCATATATGACGAGATTTTTCGTTATACATAACACTCATTCCCCTGCCTATTGTCGCTTGGCTATCGCAATGCATGCATATTGGTGCTAGTGGTTTGGGCCAGAATGAAATATCTTTCAAGAAATTTCGGTGTCATTCACCTTCTTCCACAATCATGTCTAAAGTTATGAACTTAGACGCCATTATAGAGCGGTCGATACAATTTGTTTGGATGATTTTCAAGACACTACTCATCCACCAATGGTAGAATATATCTATTTTTGGATTTAATTTTGTTAATTCGGTGATCCAATTTGCATCATTATACCCCTCAATAACCACGAGATATTTAATATAATACAAAACAAAACTTATAAAATAAGATATATCGCAGAATGATGACTACACTTAAAATGACATCTTTATACAAACACTCATGGATTGTTGACATCAGTTGTGGCCACAACCTTTTAACACTATGCATATTTCTCAACCATTCCACTTCTTGTAAGTCCACTTCTTCAAATATCCAAGCTATTGTCGATTTTTATCATTATCATCAATTAGTTCTTCATTATATAGACCAATGAACTTATACATTGAATGAACTGTCTTGTGTTGTCTTTCAACAAATACATTTTATCGTGAATATTCAAAACCTTTCAAGTGATGTTCATTCACGAAATTAATGAATATTACCTTTAATGAAAAGCATATGATCAACCACACCAAATTAGTAATTCGATCAACTAGTCCTTACCAAGACGAAACGAGTTATGTGAATATTTCATTAACTACCATATCAATATCCATCAAGGACATATAACGTGCGGATGACATAATATAATAATATCAATAAATCAACATTTTCTGATACTATCAAAAACCGATATCCTTTCAACAGTTTTTAGTCGTGTCTTTTACCCTTCCGATTTAGGAACTTGCACTTTAGCCAAACGCCCCCACATTTTGAAGTAATTCAAATTTGAATTTTCTTACTTTCCATTTTTTGTATGGAACTAAATGTGTTTTGCTATGGGGCACTCGATTGAGTATTTTGTAGGGCTGACCAATGAGACGTGATGGGACGGAATTAGGGGGACGGGGATTTGGGGATGGTGGAGTGGGTTGGGATCGGGATTAGAGGGACGAGATTAGGGGGATAGGAAGTGGGTCCATCCCGTCCCACATCCCACTATTAGAGGGAACGATATTTTGGGGGAGGGATGAGACGGGAAGGGGGATTTGGGAGGACTTTTAAGTTTTAAAAAACATTCTAGACACTTAATTTTAAAAAATATATATTCTCAGCGGGGGAGAAGTCTAGGATGTTGGCACTCGAAGAGGAGACTAAGATGATAGTGGGGGGTGCGGCGGAAAGCAAAAAAGAGGGGTCGTACGTTAATGATTGCATCCTCTGTACCTCTTTATTTTTGGGCAGAAGCTATTTGTACTTCTGTGTTTTTGATAAATCGGTTTCCTACTATCGGATGGCGTCAAGGTTAATAGCCTCTTATATTATTTAATAGAAATATGATTTTTTAATACAATTTCAAAATTGCAACTTTGTTTCGTAGTTCAAAAGTTGTAAATCACATAGTAAAATTGGCACTAAAAAAATTACATATGCAATCATACTTTTTCTAATTTTCTGACAATCTCTTAAGGATTTTTTGTTGGAATTGAAATTTGTTGGTCAAATTGTTCAACGTCACTTTCTGCTCCCTCGGATAAGATTTTGTTGTAATTATAGTCGTCTTCTACATTTATATCTGGTTGACCGCACTTCTACGCTCCGCTCTAATCCAATCTCTAAATAAAACTGCAATCTACAAACTATCTGTCACACCCCGACTTATCTCAAGTCTTCTCTTAGGGCGTGATGGCACCTAGGCAACTATCCCTTCCCAGGCGAACTATTAAAAATCTATTCTTTCTAAATTAAGCATGTATCTAAGTACGAAATAATATAATCATGTTAGCTCCATCTTTGTATTTCTTTAATGAACGCGCAAGCCCATACTCGTGCAACCAAAATTTCTATCTAAACTCAATGAAAGTTTTAGATATAGAATGAGAAGTTCGAAACTAAAAGAAAACAATCTTATGTGGGACATTCCACGAGATAACAAAATTTAGTCCCTCATACAGACTCATTCAAGGATAACATTCACCAAATCTGAAGCAATGGATTGGTGGAACAGTGAGGCTGCGGAATGATTGCTATCCATGTTGCGGAGCTTTCCCTTTGTCATGATTTCCTGAAATATGTTAGATAAAAAGAGTCAGCCCTACGATTCGGGGCTGAGTGAGAACCTCACCTTACAAATTCAAAGCAACCTCGCAATGTTCTAAGTACAATCATACTATAAACACAATAAGCACATTATGAAATCATCTTACAACACCTTAAATGTATAAGCCAATAATAATTATTCACTCACAAATCTCCTCCCCCAGCTCACCTTCAGGAATCTTTACTGGAGAGAAAAACTACTCCTGGCCCTCCCGGCTCACCCGTAGGAATCTTTACCGGGAAAGGAAGCTATACTTCTAATCCTCCCAGCTCACCCTAGGGAATCTTTACTGGAAAGAAGTCTTCAAGTCTACAATACTCGCATCAGGCATAATCTCCTCCCCAGCTCACCTTTGGAAATCTTTACCGAGGAGGGAAGTTATACTTCTGGTCTTCCCCAACTCATCCTAGGGAATTTTTACTGGAAGGAAGCTTTCAATGTCAATAAAATCACATCATACATGATTACAATGCTGGAAACATAAGATCACGAAGTCATGCATATCACGATAATAGACTTCCATACTTAGTCATATTTCCAGAAGATTCGATTAATATTTCATTCTTTCAACTCATTTCTTTTCTCACTTGCAAGGGTCATAACTCTCAAACCGTAACCCCAAATAAGGCGTTTCTTGCGCCGAATCGAAGGTAATATGGTAACCTATCACTATATATAGTTTCTTCTGAAAATACTTAGTTTAACTAGTACAAATTCACGAAAGAAACAAGCCTATGAAAACTGTCTCGCCAGATTATTTTTCTAAAATAAGACACAATCTTAAAACAGTCATAACATTTTATCTGTAAGTAGGATCGATCTCTGTAAGGTCTCAAACTTTCAAGAACAGAGAAAACTAGAACTTTTATTAAGCACAAACTTTCAGATTCATTACCAATTTGTACAGTTTTTCGTTATACGTTCTGCCCGTCGGGATTTCAATCTATCCAAGGCAGAAACTTTAAACAATGATAACTCTCAAACCGTATATCGGTTTTAGCTCCGTTTAGACTCAATCTGACCGTGAAGGATACATATACAACCCTAGAAAATTTCGTCCCATTATAACAAGGATAACTTAGCAAAAATAATGCAAAATCACCATGGCTCAAATTTGTTACAAGATAATACTATATCAATAATTCATCACAAGTTATACTACACCCTTTTTTTCATGATTTCTCTTCAAACATCCATTTTATGTTTTAACATACATTGTAACTCAAAATCAAAGGATTTTACTAAGAATTTGTGAGTGAGAGAACTCACTTTTATTTCTTCAAAAATTTTATTCCACTGCCACTATTCTCCTTCTTGCACACTTGATCTTTTCCCAACCTTGCTCTTGGAAAACCAGAAAAAAAAAGAAAAAAACTTCACCAAAAAGACAAATTTTCGTCCAAGAAGGTGAGGGGAGAGGATAAGTTTTCCTTTGAAGTTTTTGGCTTTTGAAGATATAGTGAAAAGTTGAGTGTTTGAGTCTTACAAAACCCTTAAGTAAGAAAGACCTATAGAGATATCTAGGTCTAGTAGAAGTCTAAGTTAGATATAGTTCTTCAAGTTCAAATAAGCTAGTAGAAGTCTAAGTTAGATATAGTTCTTCTAGTTCAAATAAGAGAGTATTTTTAAAAAATATTTTTTTTCCGGGTCTTTACATTCTCCCCTCCTTAAGCAACATTCGTCCTCGAATGTGAATAAGGTCGTAACACACGCACATAAACACACAAACTGCACACACATGAAACACAACTTAACACATCTTATTACCTTACTCATACAGGAATGGATATTTTACTTTCATCGTGTCTTCGGCTTCCCAGGTTGCTTCTTCTGTGGAGTGATTTTTCCATAGGACTTTCACGGAAGAAATATCTTTATTCCTAAGGCGCTTAATCTGTGTATCCAGTATTTCCACCAGAATTTCTTCATATTGAAGCTCTTCGTTCCAGACTATCTCTTGGGGTCGGATGACGTGACTTGGATCGTGCAAGTATTTTCGTAACATTGACACGTGGAATACCGGATGCACCGCTGCTAACTCTTGTGGAAGTGCTAGTTTGTAAGCCACATTCTCCACTCTTCGTAAGATCTCATATGGTCCAATAAACCTTGTGCTCAACTTCCCTTTCTTGCAAAATAGCTTCACCCCTTTATTCGAGAGACTTTTAAAAATACTTTCTCCCCTTCTTGAAATTCGAGATCTCTTTTGTGATGATCCGTATAAGACTTATGGCGGCTATAAGTCGCTTTGATCCGCTCCTGAATTATCTGCACTTTGTCGTTTGTTTCTTGAATGACTTCGGGTCCGAACAGTTGTGCCTTGCCCACCTCGAACCACCCAAGTGGAGATCTATATTTTCGCCCATACAATGCTTCGATCGGAGACATCTGTATACTAGCATGAAAATTGTTGTTGTAGGCGAACTCAATTAGACATAGATGGTCCAACCAGTTGCCCCAAAAGTCCAGCACACAAGACCGCAACATGTCCTCCAATGTTTGAATTGTTCGTTCAACTTGTCCATCTGTTTGCGGATCGAAAGCCGTGCTCAACTTAACCTTTGTCCCGAGGCCTTGCTAAAAACGTTGCCAAAAGTGTGAGGTGAATTGGGAACCCCTATCCGAAATAATTTGTAATGGAATCCTGTGTGACCTCACTATTTCTTTCAAATAAATCTGCGCATATTACGGCTCCCGATACGTAGTCTTGACCGGTAGGAAATGGGTTGACTTTGTAAGCCGATCTATAATCACCCAGATAGAATCATAGCCTTCTCAAGTTTTTGGTAGGCCAGTCACAAAATCTATATGAATCGCCTCCCATTTCCACATGGGGATACCAATGTCTTGAAGTAATCCGTCGGGTTTTTTATGTTCGACTTTTACTTGTTGAAACGTAAGACATCTTGATCCTGGATGAATGGAATACCTAGTGTTGTGACCCTCATTCAAGATCTTCTTTCTTAGTTTCCTCACCTTAGGAACACATAACCTACCCTTATACCGAAGGGTACTGCCATTGTCCCCTAATGTAAACTGTGAAGGTTTTCCTCGTTGAATCTTCTCCCGAAACCCAACAAACTACATATCCTCAAACTGACTTTCTTTTATTTTCGAAGCTAAGGCAGATCGAGAGGTATCATGCACCGCCACCCTGCCTTCCCCGACCTCAGTTAAACTAACCCCGAGGTTCCCAATTTTTGTACCTCACGAACAATATCTCTCTTTTGTATTGCCAAGTGGGTCAAGCTACCCATTGATCTCCTACTGAGTGCGTCAGCCACTACGTTAGCTTTTTCAGGATGGTAGAGAATGTTAAGGTCATAATCCTTAAACAACTCTAACCATCTCCATTGTTGGAGATTCAAATCCTTTTGCGTGGTTATGTACTGTAAACTCTTGTGATATGTAAATATATCTATATGAACCCCATACAAATAGTGTCTCCATATTCATAAGGCAAATACTACTGCAGCCAATTCCAAGTCATGAGTTGGGTAATTCTTCTCATGCATCTTAAATTGTCGAGATGCATATGCAATAACTTTTCCAAACTGCATCAAGACACATCCTAACCCAACTTAGAGGCATCACAATAGACTGTGAACCCTTCTTGTCCCAATGGTAAGGTTAGGACTGGCGCAGTAATCAATAACTCCTTCAAATGCTGAAAACTTGCCTCACACGCCTCTGACCACTGTTACTTAATCGATTTCTAAGTCAATTGGATCAAATGAGCAACGAGATTAGAGAAACCTTCTACAAATCTTCTATAATACCCAGCCAAATCCAACAAACTCCTAATTTCTGTCGGAGTGGTAGGCCTTGGCCAGCTCTTCATGACTTTTATCTTTTAGGGGTCTACCATAACTCCATCCCTTGACACAACATGGCCCAAGAAAGACACATTTTTCAACCAAAATTCACACTTTGAAAATTTAGCATAAAGTTTCTCATGTCTTAAGATTTGAAGCACTACCCTTAGATGCTCTTCAGGTTCTTCAACACTCTTGCTATAAATTAGAATATCATCAATAAATACAATCACGGACAAATCTAAGAATGGTTTGAAGATTATGTTCATGAGATCCATAAAAGCTGATGGGGCATTGGTTAACCCGAAAGACATGACCAAGAACTCATAATGTCCATATCGGGTTCTAAAGGCTGTTTTGGATATATCATCCAGATTTATTTTCAGCTAATGATATCCCGAAGGGAGGTCAATCTTGGAAAAATAGCTGGCTCCTTGAAGTTGGTAAAAAAGATCATCGATTCTTGGTAATGGGTATCGGTTCTTGATCCTGACCTTATTGAGTTGTCGATAATTAATGCACATTGGAGCGAACCGTCTTTCTTTTTTCACAAAAAGGGTTGGTGCACCCGAGAGGGGAACACTAGGCCTTATAAAATATTTATCCAAAAGATCCTTCAACTATTTTTTTAACTCTCTCAATTTAGATGGGGTCATTCGATACAGAGGAATAGAAATGGGTCTTGTACCCGGAATTAACTCTATAGCGAACTCCACTTCTCTATCCGGAGGAAGTCCTGGAAGATCTTTAGGGAAAGCCTCCAAAAAGTTACGAACAATAGGGACAATATGCACTTCAGGGGACTCTTTTTGGATATCCATTATATTAGCCAGGTAAGAGTATTCCATTTCGTGACTTCTTAATAACTTTTGAGCCCTAAGATAGAAAATAAGTCAATTCGTGGGTGTCCCAATTGTACCCCTTATAAAAACTTCTGGTTCCCCGAAAAAAGATAATTTTACAACCTTTTGCCGGCAATCCAACGTGGCATAATATGCTGACAGCCAATCGATACCCAAAAGAATGTCAAAGTCTACTATATCAAGTAATACTAAGTCTGCTATTATTCCTCTACCATTTACTTCTAATGGAAAAATTTTAATTACTCAAGAGGCCCAAATTGAGGCCCCCACTAGCGTCATGACCTCAAAGGGTTCACTTAAACAGGAAGGTTCCACATGTAGATTTTTAGCAAAACCCATCGACACATACGAAAATGTAGAGTCAGGATCATATAATACAAATGCAGGAATACTTGAGACCAACAAAATACTTGTGACCACTACATTAGATGCCTCTGCCTCATTCCTCTGGGGCAAAGCGTAGAGTCGGTTAGGATTGTTGGACTGTTGACCTCCCTGACTCTATCAGGACTGGTGGTCCTGATTTCCCTTGTGGGCAGTTGTGGTCGCTTCTGACCTCCCATGAGAAAACTAAGTTTGGGTTCTCTTCTTGCAATCCCTAGCATAGTGGTCTGATTCTCCACAGTTGTAACAACCTCTCTGTGAGAACCTACATTCCCCAAAATATTTCTTTTGACAGACCTTACAGACCAGTCTGTCACTTTCCGCATTAGGGTTGGTGGCCTTGACATTGTACCTTGATGATTAAACCCTCTATGTCCTTGGGGCCCGCGATGAGACTGATCTACTGATTGGCTCAGCTTTGAAGAACCCTTATTACCTTCTTGCCTCTGGTTTTGATTCTGATTAAAGGATCCCGACGATCGAAACCTCTTCTGCGAATACTTTTTTTCTGCTTTAGCAAAACTTTCTACACTCATTGCCATGTCAACGATCTGAAGGTAAGTCTGATCATTGGCTAATGCCACTACCTTCTCTGCCAAGTTCAGATTCAAACCCTCGATAAATCTTTTGACCTTCTCCCTTTTCGTAGAAATAATGTGTGCGTTGTATGCCGACAATCGCTCGAACTTGGTATCATATTCTTTCACACTGTTGTCTCCTTGTTTCAACTGTTCAAACTCACGTATGAGCGCATCTTTTTGGGTGTTAGGCATGTACTTTTCAATGAATGCGACTCTAAACTCCCCCTACATCATCCATGATGACATCGGGGGATGATTCTTTCTAAAATTTCACTATCACACCCACACCGTCCACTAGACGTGCGCCTACCAAATTGACGCCATGCGTTTCTACACATCCCAGGGTAAACAATAGGTCTTCCACCTCATCCAGAAACATTATTGGGTCGGACTTGGAGTTCTTCCCAGTGAAGATAGGTTCCCTTCTCATAAAATTCGTCCATAGTCTATCTGGTACCGACTGAGCTCCTATTTTTTCAGCCAATGGTGGTTCCTGGGCCCGCGGATTATGGATCAGGGCCATCACTGAGACACTAGGTGTAGGCTGAACCAGGTGTGGGGCTACAACTGTCATAAACTCTATGAGTCTATCCAACTTTTGTCCCACCGTTTCCTGGGCCGCTTGACTCTCATTTTCTTCAATATTTTCCACGCTATCTTGAGACATTGCTTTTTCAACTAGAGGTATAGGAGCTTCATGGTGAACCTCTTCTTGAGCCCTCAGTTCCTGTGCCGAAACTCTTGGGGTTGATATTGTCCCCTCGCTCTTCCCCGGGTAGTTCTGATCGACCTTTGCACCACCGATACTTGTGAGTCTACTATTTTTTGTAAAGACAAGCGCGTCTATATTTAAGAAGACAAGAAGTCTATTTTAACTCCCCAAAATTTTAACACCACAAGAAAAATAACGATATTATTTCTTTCTTGCGTTCATAACATTTCATTCCATCATACTCTCAAATGACATAACATTATACTAAATCTTATCAGATAATTCTCCGTCACCCATTGTAGATCTCCAACTCAAACTTGCATTTACTACAACACATGTTAAAGGGCTTAACCGCGTGACTCACCTATTCCACATGTTGACATTCAGCTCCTTGTGAACCTTATTCCTTGCCTTTTTTCCCTATCGTCTATTATTTCCTTCATCTTCCAGACTTTCTTCACTTGATGTAGAAATGTGGGCAATGGGCCTTCTTTACTATCTCCACATAGCATATTTGCTCTTCTAAATGAGGAGTGGAAATCTCCCGGGATGGAGTTGACTATTGTTGACACTCAATTTTGTCCCGTCTTTTCCAATTTATTTGCAATTTTAAATATTTTTAACACCTCAAACAATTTTAATCTATATACATACATGCGTATATATATATATATATATATATATATATATATTATTCTCTTATTATTATTATTATTCGCATTTTTTACTATCATTTGCATTTTTATCATAATCATAAGTTTTGTCCGAAAATTCTATGTTATTTTATTCTCGCAAAATTGCATCGCATTTCCATTTTTTATTAAGCATTAAACATTTCGCAAATATTATATTTTATTATCACATCGTTATGCTATTTTAAATAATTCACATCTTTTACAAAATAAAATATTTTTAATGTTAAACCCCTTTTGTATTTTTAAATCCATAACCCATTTTTATTTCTACCCAAACAAAATTCACCCAAAACCTATTTTTTTCCGTCCAAGCCCATTCCCCTTAATCCCAAAAAAAAAAAAAACCAGCCCAATCCCCCAACCCGTCGGCCCCAAACCCGAACCGGCCCAACACCCCGACCTTGGCCGCTCTCTTAACCCAAAACCCAAAAAAATCAGAAAAATGAAAACCTAAACCCTACCCCCTAAACCGACGCCGCACCCTACACCCTACCCCGACGCCGCACCCTACACCCATATCCCCGACGCCGCCGCACCTCTACACTGACACCACCACTGCCAACACCGCCGCTTTGACACCACCAACCCATACCCCTAAAAACCCGTTCCAAAATCATTGTTTTTGGGCCCTTTATTTCGAATTTGAGCTCGGTTTTTGGGAGAATGGGGGCTATAAAAACACCTTGTGTTCTTCGAAAATAGGGGAGAAAAGAAAAAGAAAAGAAAACCGAAAATTTCGGAGGTCCGATTGACACATGAAAGATTTCTGGTTGTGTTCTTGATTTCAAGCATTTTTCCTCCCTTGTTGTTCAGGAATTGAGTTCGAAAAGGTTTGTTCTCCACTTTTGATTCTCGGATTTTGACACCTGAGTCGGGTCGGGTCGACCCGGTTCGGACAATATTTTGAAATTCTTGCATCTCATATTTCTATATGTTGGTTATCCAAATTGGTGAAATTATTCGATTTCGGGTTGCATCACCGATTCTGGTCAGTCGACCGTTCAGTATTATTTTAATTCTTGCATTTCATATTTACTGTATGTTGGTTATCCTGAATTTGGTGAATATTTGATTTGGATTTTGGATCACCGATTCGGTCAGGTCACCGACCGTCGGGTCGATCGATTTAGGCGTTATTTTAGAATTCTTGCATTTCATACTTCTATATGTTGGTTATCTGAAATTGGTGAAATTATTCGATTTGGGTTGCATCAACGATTCGGGTCAAACATCGACCGGTCGGTCGACCGGTTTGGGTATTATTTCGTAATTCTTGCATTTCATATTTACGTATGTTGGTTATCCGAATTTGGTGAATATTTGATTTCGGATTTTGGATCACCGATTCGGTCGGTCATCGACCGGTCAGATCGACGATTCGGGCATTATTTCAATTCTTGCACTTCATATTTCTGTATGTTGGTTATCCGAATTTGGTGAATATTTGATTTCGGATTTTGGATCAGCGATTGGTCGGTCATCGACCGGTCGAATCGACCGATTTAGCGTTATTTCGAATTCTTGCATTTCATGTTTCTGTATGTTGGTTATCTAAATTTGGTGAATATTTAATTTCAAATTTTTGACACCTGATTCGGTCAGAAACATCGACGGTCGGGTCGACCCGGTTCAGATATTTTTTAGAATTCTTGCATTTCATTTCTTGTTCTTGGTTATCTGAAATTGGTGCTGAAATCTGATTTCGAGTTTGAATCACTGATCCGGGTCGGGTCGACCCGATTTGAATATTTCCAGAATTTCAGAACTTGGGCCGGATACTTTAACTGCTCGTTGCTTTTACAGTTTTTACTGTTTTATTATTTTATTAATATTGCATTAAGGCCGTTTTTTTTAGTTACTGTTTTTAAACATCCGTGCAACAGATATCTTACTATCTCATTGTTTTACTGTTTTAAACAAATATCGCGTCTGTTCTGGCATGGTTTTTCTGTTTCAGTTTGTTGCTCGTTTTCAGGTTACTATTTTACTGTTTTAAAACTAAACACCGCGTCTTTTCGGAATTTGTCTCTCTGTTTTTCTGCTTTCGACATCGCTTCCTCGCCATCTGCTTGCTGCCTTATTTTAAAATTTT
The DNA here is from genome assembly GCA_029783415.1 of Anisodus acutangulus. Taxonomy (NCBI): domain Eukaryota; kingdom Viridiplantae; phylum Streptophyta; class Magnoliopsida; order Solanales; family Solanaceae; genus Anisodus; species Anisodus acutangulus. Next base: position 13,664,880 of record CM056491.1, on the reverse strand, counting down.
CTTGATTTGAACACGATACTACACTGGCCGATGAAAAATATCCGTCGATTTTGAGGCCTTCACAGTTGTAAAGACGGAAAATATAACTTCAGGGCAATGATGAAGACTTAAACCCCTTTTTATCCGAGATCAACATGTTTAGTAGGCGAGGTGACTAAAATAACCAACAAGTTATATATTCAACCTACGACGTGATTATAGTGATCTTTTCTATTTCATCCGAGTGACCAACACGTTTAGTAGGCGAGGCAATCAAAATAAACCACATTAGTCATATGTTTGCAGCCACGACGTGATTGGAATGTTCTTTTCAAAATCTAAGTCTGAGCCCTCCGTGATAAAAAACATTCACTGTTTTGAATACGGATATGAAGTTATTTGTATTTAACTGTTTCTAACCGTTTGTTCTTGACAGCTTGCAGGGATTAAAGTAAATAAAGGCAGATTATTCCTCGATGTTTATTTATTTTATTTCTTTCTTTAATTCAGTTTTTATCCCGCTTTGTATTGTAATATTATTTATCGCACTTATGCAACTATTGAAATGCTTAGAATGGGCAAACTTAGGATTAATTCATAGGGTAGTTTAAGATTTGAAACCCGTCGCTAGCTTATTTATTTGTAGGCTCGGTTAAATTCAAAACTTAGAAATCCTTCGCTAGTTTATTTATTTTTAGGCTCGTCACGCGTATCCAAGATTTTCAAAACAACTTTTGTCATCTTTTATTTGCTTTATTAAATCATACCGAATAAGTTTATCTTTTGTCAATTTACAATTCATTGATTCCCCAAATCTTACTTCTTTGGCATTATAAATAATTTGTTTTACTATCAATTGTCAAATACATATTTTTCCAACTCTACATGTATTTCTCTTTAAATACCATACATATGCATATTTTTTTTAAAAAAATCTCTACATGTATCTTTCTTTTTTAAAAAATGCATCATTTACTAAAATTATTTGCAAACTTCTTTAAAACTATTATACTTGTAAAAAATACATATTTTTTCTAGTAATAATTAACCTGAGTTTGACCGGATAACCGCAAGTTAGCGGATCTTAAAGGATGCCTAACCCCTTCCCTTTAGGATAATAAAGAACCCTTACCTAGAATCTCACTAGTTTCGCAGACCTTAAAATTGGAGTTAGATTGCAGCATTTAGTTTAATATTTAGGTGTCCTAATTCACCGTAAAAAATAATTAGGTGGCGACTCCTCAACCCTTTTACCCAGGAATCACCGAACCCGTCCGTGCTCCGCTTTGAGACCCCGAGCGGGTCGAAAAAATGGGGCGCGACAGCATGGCGACTCCGCTGGGGAAATTCAGGTTCTTAACCATAACAAGTTCAGGTTAATCATTATTGTGTTTTATATTGCTCCTTATTTGATCTATTATTTTTATTTTCTGTAGAAATTTTGTATGCATAACTACTTTAATTACTATATTCTCTTACTGCTTTCGTTAAATTGGCATTTCGCTCATATTTCTTCCACTCTGGAAAATTGACACTATCACACATTACACGCGAGGTGTGTTTTATGCACCCGCAAATTTCTTTTCAAAGTTCCAAATTTTTAGGAGAGTTGGTATATGCTTGAGCGTCCGGACCATCCGGTTGGCCGCGTAGCCTTCTCACTCGAGCCGTCCGCTCGGGAACCTTGAGTCTAGTCAGCCAAATCTTAGAAAATTTAGGATAGAGCTATACCACCCTTTATTTTTAAGTCATGCACGCATACACCTTAGGTGGGTCGATCCTGGGTATCGACTCCACAATTAAGAAATCTACCAAAATTGTCAACGGGTCTCACAACCCAACGACCAATCAAAGATATTACGTAGCGTGACAATGATAGACAAATCCAAGCCTAATCATGTCATGCCGAATTGGAAAATGTACATTTATTTTGTCTCATTTCCGACAAAAGCATTACAATTTAGTAGCTTGGATCAATCTCGCATAATCTCGCATGTCTGGCGTTTAGGCCCACCTCCGGCATAAGGGAGGCCCCATGCATTTTAGGACGCGCATTTAATTTTCATTTAATCGTTTTGTTGTTTTCTCCTGCTTTTTCACTCTGTGCATATTATTCGAAGCAATAACTACTCGCCTCTATACTAACTTGGTTTTCTTCATTTTTAGAAGGTTTATTTTGCTTAGGTTATTTTTCCCAAAGGTTGATTCGCGTTGACTAAAATGGCGGAACATCCCTACTTCACGAGATCAAAGGCCCGATCATTCAAAGAAATGATCGATTCAGATGCATCCGAACAGATCGCCTGGAACTTATTGCTCTTTCGATGTTGAACCGAAGCTTCGAAAATAGAAATGCTTCCGGCCCAAGAAAAATACATCGCCTAACTGTTATAACAAATGACGACCATGCAGATCGAGATAGAGCGGCTCCAAAATCTCACCAACTTGTCCATTAGCGCCAATATCCCACTCCCTGAACAAGGGACGAATGCAATCGCACCGCAAACTTTTTCATCTCCCTGAATCGCCATTTCCCCAAAACCTCCACGAAAATTCGCCACTAAACAAAACCAATCCACAACACACTAAATCACAAGCTAGTCCACAACAAAGCCCGCCACAAAATGATCTGGCATCCTTCACAACTCCACATACCCAAATTACCCCACTCATCCAAAACACATCTTCCACGCAAAAATCACCAGACAGCCCAACACATATTGATGGCACACGCCGCCGATCCCAACGAGCAAAGTATGTGCCACCGATATGCAACTGAAGCTCAACCTTTACTACCACAGATCAAACATGGCCTTTCAGGAAATCAGCGAGTGTGAAGAAGTTGACAGGCAGGTAATGCTCAGAACCAATGAAAGTGTGGCGAAAGATATTCATAGCCTAAAAGAAGCATTCAAGAATATCCAAACCATCAAGGGGCATGAAGGACTCGAGCACGAAGATTTGTGCATGCATCCCGACATTGAATTGCCTGTAGGATATAAGGTGCCAAAATTTGGTTTGTTTGATGGGAAAAGGAAATCCTCACGCTCATTTAAGATCATACTTGTGACAAACTGATTGGGGTAGGTAAAGACCAGGCCATCATAATGAAGTTGTTCGTAAGGAGTTTAACAGGAGAAGCACTGACCGGTACACGAGCCAAAACCGCGAAAATGGCGAATTGGGGCACGATGGCACAAGATTTCGTGGATGATTTAAATTCAACAACGATACGCCTTGGACCGATTTTATCTCGATGAAGTTGGAAAAGAAGTCCACAGAGACCTTGAGAGAATATGACATGAAGTGGAGGGCGAAGCGTGAAAGTTCAACCCCGATAGAAGAAAGTGAGATGACCACTCTTTTGTACAATCTTTGAAAGATGCAACATACTATGAGAAAATGATAAGCGTCATAGGACGAAGTTTCTCTGAAGTTATAAGGATGGGAGATTTCATAGAAGAGGGAATCAGAACAGGAAGAATTACAAACTTTATAGCATTGCAAGCAACGAGTGAGACAATTCAGTCGGACTCATTTGAGGGAGCAGTAAAGAGGAAGAGAGACGGAGTGTCCTCTGTGGTGACAGTTCAGAAACATAGGCCAAATCAAATGTCAACCTACCAAATGCCATCACCCCAGCCTCCCTACTACAATCAAAACAACCAAAGTCCTCAGCCTTCCTATTATTGCCCATACGCCCAAAGTCCTCAACCTTACTATCAATACCCACCTGGTCCCTACCCTGTCTACCATACCCAGCCAATATATAGCCTGCCTCGAGCGCCAGCCTATCCGAATCCCCCACAATATCCGCCCGCATACTTACCTCAGCCACGAGTCCATCTACCAAACGCACCCAGACCCCGCGCAAAACACGAAAGAAAGCCAGCTAAAACCTATACACCTTTAGCCGAACCTCGAGCCCAGTTGTATGAACGACTGAGAACCGCAGGAATACTCCAGCCTATCCAAGGAAATGTCCCCAATCCTGTTCCTAAATGGCATGATGAGACCAAGCGTTGTGCATACCACTCGGGAATCCCTGGACATGACACTGAAAATTGCTATGCCCTCAGAGATGAATCGAGGCATTAATCAAAGAAGGAGTTATCCGACTGAAAGGACTCGCCTCTAATGAAAACAATAACTCTTTGCCGATCATGACGATGCAAATGTGAATATGATTACCGTTGATGAAGAACACAACTTGGAAGCGGACTCATTGTGCAGGTACCAGAAAGGAAAAAGGTTAAATCATCACCTTTGTCACCCCTATGATTACAATCCAATTGAGGGCACCGTTCGAGTAGAAGTACTTCCTCCAAAGTCGCGGGTCATGGCACCATCTTTTCTTGGAAAAGTCCTATCAACCAATCTCGAAGGAAGAGAGATGCTCTTTGCCAAAGCTTGTTCCACATCCGAGTCACCATTCGTCGAGCACGCGCCACTCAGGGAATCAAAGGAGGACAATGCAGCCAACCTCGTTGAGGATTCAAAAGTCTTTTCATTACTAAAGAAGAAGCAGGATGCGGTCACGATTTTCGAGGATTACGCTAAAGACTCAACCATTTGGGATGCAGAGCAAGAAGATGATTTGGGAAATTGGACGACTGTGCCTACCTTGTTTCTCCCGAAACTAGTTAATCGTGCATTAATATTTAATGAAACAATGCGATTCAAATTGAGGCCTGAATCACATATATGCATTTAATGTGTTTTGCCTCTACCTTTTGAAAACTTAAAAAGACAAATCTGCATTGCTTTTGCTATTTTAAAATCTGTTTTGTTTAATAATTTTCTTTTCTTTTCCATTATGCAAACTAATCTGTCGATAATGTGTGACACATTTGAAACAAGCAAGCAAAGCTTCGAAGAATATAAGGAAGGCTCACAACCGGAAGAAGCGGGTATTTTTTGGAATAAGTCAAAGCTTGATTTGGATGAAACATCGGGATGGTTGATAAGTTACAAGCATCAACGGGACGTTTGCCATCTGTACTCTTAGGCAATCGCACTACAACTGGACTTCTACTAGGGCAATGCTATATCTTTCGCTTGATCAAGTAGATACAGAATCATATACTGAGAGACTGATTGATGAAAAGCAGATGGACGCAGTTGTCCGGGGCAACCTTATCAGAATAGAATGGCCAAAAACCATCTATGCAGATGCAGTGAAGAGATACCATATCTAAGATTAGTTATTCTCTATGTAATACTTTTTCTATGTTGTAAAAGTTGCGCTCCCTTGGCGGGATACGCAAAGAACCCAGGTCGGGTTCCGTTTCCTAGATTGCAAATTTCCCCAAAAACACATTTCTTTGTAAACCTGAACTACGTTATGACTTGATTCACTCATGGGAATACGTAGGCGGCCGCATCGGCCTCGGTCCCACTTTTAGAAAAACCCTTACAATCCCATTTGCTTACAATGAACTACGTTATGACCTGATTCCCTTGGGGATACGTAGGCGGCCACAACAGCTTCGGTCCATTTTTTAGAAAATCTTTACAAATCTCAACGTCCTGAACTACGTTATGACCTGATTCCCTCGGCGGGATACGTAGGCGGCCACATCGGCTTCGGTCCCATTTTAGAGAAAAAAAAAACTCTTACAAATCTCCTTTGCTTGTAATGAGCTACGTCATGACCTGATTCACTCATGGGGATACGTAGGCGGCCTAAATCGGCTTCGGTCCCCCCATTAGGAAATATTTTCTCTTTTATATCACATATGACAAAATGCACCCATCTGATCACCCTGATAGGACATGCAAGCAATCTACACAAGACTCGGTTGTCAAAAACAAAAGATCGTCATTCTCACATATCGGAAACTGGGGCATTTTTAAGGGATCACAGCCGGAGGATGCCGATAAACATGGAAAGGCATCGGCATACTAAGTCTTCAGCCTAAGAGGATTTTGGATAAGACGTTTGCTTTGTTTCACCGCATGTCGCTGCTCGACAGACATTTACATATATGCATACTTTCTTATAAGCAATTTATTTTCAACAAATACTTTCATTAGAGTTTGACAAGATTTTTTATTACTAATATGCATATTTTCTTATAAGCAATTTATTTTCAACAAATACTTTCATTAGAGTTTGACAAGATTTTTTTTTTACTAATATGCATACTTTCTTATAAGCAAATCATTTTCAACAAATATTTTCATTAGCAGTTCGACAAGAACTTTTTAATGATAAGCATACTTTCTTATAAACAAATTATTTTCAACAAATGTTTTCATTAACGGTTGGCCAAGACTGGGAACCAGCCAGGGTGGCTGTGGTCCGAATCAGCAGGACATGCAGCTATCAAGAGCCAAAGCTACAAAGTCAACGCGAATCAACCGCCCCTCCCCAAACTCACAAGTTTTCTTTGAGTACAGGTTCTTCAGGTTGAAAAAGCAGGGAAGCCACATCACTTATGATCAATTCCCCAAGGAATTTCGGCATTACAACTCACCGCCAGGATCACGCTCCTGTTTTGCATCCATACAAAGACATCGTCTTGACCTACAAGGGCCCAACCATTGTGTCTGCACAATGATGTTATTTCAAATCACAGGGAGCCTAAACACAGCAAACTGAAGTGGAACCATCTATTACAGCAAACTGATGGCAAGAACGTCACTTACATCAAACGACGACAAGGATGTCGCATCATATTTTCGTCTAGGCGACATTTTAATTCACAGGCCATAGGAGTTTGAATCGGCAGAAGATTCAGCACAACGCAACAACTATCTTTTATCGCATCTTAACGACGTCTACAGCATTACAATGACTCTTCAAATAAAGAACTATCTTTACTAAGAACGCAAAGAACTATCTTTACCGCATCTCAACGACGTCAACGACAACGGCGTCTTCAAAGAATTCGACTATCTTTACCGCATCTCAACGACGTCAACAACAACGACGTCTTCAAAGACAATTATCTTCTACAAAGAAAACAACATTACAATAACGTCATCGACGTTATGGCTGCACGATAATTATCTTCTACAGCAAGACAACATTACAATAACGTCCTCGACGTTATGGCAGCACGACAATTATCTTCTACAGCAAAACAACATTACATCAACGTCATCGACATTATGGCAGCACGACAATTATCTTCTACAGCAAAACATCATTGCAACAACGTCATCGACGTTACTGCAGCACAACAACTATTTTTTTTACAGCATTACAATGATATCAACAACATTACAACGATGTCATCAGCATTATCATTACAACGACGTCAACATCATTACAACGTCGTCTTCAGCGCAACAGCTATCTCTTACAACAAATAATATTTCAACAACGTCATCGACGTTACGGCATCGCAACAGTTATCTTTTACAACATTACAACGACATCAACAGCATTACAACGATGTCAGCAGCAAACAGCATTACACCAACGTCATCAACATTATGACAGCACAACCGCTACATCTTACAGCAGATCGCATTACAGCAACGTCATCAGCATTATATCTACACAACACGACTATATCTTCAACACAACACGTCCATACAACGACGTCATCAACAACATTACATTCTTGCAACGACAACATCACAATGATGTCTTCAACACAACACGTCCATACAACGACGTCATAAACATCATTACAACGACGTCAACAAAGAATACAACGGGCGCCTTCAGAACAACTATCTTTTACAACGTTACAACGACATCAACAACATTACAATGATGTCATCAGCAACACGTCCATACAACGGCGTCATCAACAACGCGCCCATACAACGGCGTCATCAACAACACGCCTATGCAACAGCGTCTTCAGCACAACAATTATTTTTTGACAAGATTACAACGACGCCAACGGCGTATAACGACGCGTCTTCAAAGACAATGATTACTTTTTACAACATTACAACAACGTCCTCGACGTTACGGCAACATAACTATCTTTTACATCATTGCAGCAACATCAACAACATTACAACGACGTCTTCAACACAACACCCGCCTCATAATACGGTTTGCAGGAGTCTTAATTTGCAGGAACTTCATCACAACGTGGAACTATCTCTTACGGCGAACCGAGACAAATTGGTCAACGACCTACTTGGAATATCGTTCCGCTCTTCCCCATTAAGTTTTTACATCTGCAACCAGTGTCATCATTAACTCGACACTGGGGCATTATTTCTGGATTCTGCATCATCTTTTACAACTTCTCTCTCCCTTGAAATTCTATTTCTACCATGCATACCTAATCTTCCTTCAGAGCCCGAGGGTCAGGACAAAATTGGCTACTGGGTCAACTTCTTTGTCCGAAAACTCTTTCATCGTCTCCGGCCAAAGAGGGGCATCTGTTGACACCCAATTTTGTCCTGCTTTTTTCCACTTTTTTTACAATTTTAAATCTTTTTAACCCCTCAAACAATTTTAATCTATATACATGCATGCGTATATATATATATATATTATTATTCTCTTATTATTATTATTATTCGCATTTTTTACTATCATTTGCATTTTTATCATAATCATAAGTTTTGTCCGAAAATTCTATGTTATTTTATTCTCGCAAAATTGCATCGCATTTCCATTTTTTATTAAGCATTAAACATTTATAAATATTATATTTTTTTATCACATCGTTATGCTATTTTAAATAATTCACATCTTTTACAAAATAAAATATTTTTAATGTTAAACCCCTTTTGTATTTTTAAATCCATAACCCATTTTTATTTCTACCCAAACAAAATTCACCCAAAACCTATTTTTTTCCGTCCAAGCCCATTCCTCTTAATCCCAAAAAGAAAAAACCAGCCCAATCCCCCAACCCGTCGGCCCCAAACCCGAACCGGCCCAACACCCCGACCCGGTTGCCCCTCTTTTTAACCCAAAACCCAAAAAAAAAACAGAAAAATGGAAACCCAAACCCTACCCCCTAAACCGACGCCAAGACCCCTACACCCCTACCCCCGACGTCGCCGCACCCTACACCCCTATCCCCCGACGTCGCCACACCCTACACCTGACACCACCACTCGCCAACACCGCCGCCTGACACCACCAACCCATACCCCTAAAAACCCGTTCCAAAATCATTGTTTTTGGGCCCTTTATTTCGAATTTGAGCTCGGTTTTTGGGAGAATGGGGGCTATAAAAACCCCTTGTGTTCTTCGAAAATAGGGGGAGAAAAGAAAAAGAAAAGAAAACCGAAAATTTCGGAGGTTCGATTGACACATGAAAGATTTTTGGTTGTGTTCTTGATTTCAAGCATTTTTCCTCCCTTGTTGTTCAGGAATTGAGTTCGAAAAGGTTTGTTCTCCACTTTTGATTCTCGGATTTTGACACCTGAGTCGGGTCGGGTCGACCCGGTTCGGACAATATTTTCAGAATTCTTGCATCTCATATTTCTATATGTTGGTTATCTGAAATTGGTGAAATTATTCGATTTCGGGTCAGATCACCGATTCGGTTTGAAACATCACGCCTGGGTCGACTGGTTCGGGTATTATTTCGAATTCTTGCATTTCATATTTCGTATGTTGGTTATCCGAATTTGGTGAATATTTGATTTGGATTTTGGATCACCGATTCGGTCAGATCACGGCCGGTCTAATCGCTTTGGGCGTTATTTTAGAATTCTTGCATTTCATACTTCTATATGTTGGTTATCTGATATTGGTGAAATTATTCGATTTTGGGTTGCATCACTGATTCGGGTCGGGTCATCGACGGTCAGATCGACCGATTTGGGTATTATTTCCGAATTCTTGCATTTCATATTTACGTATGTTGGTTATCCGAATTTGGTGAATATTTGATTTGGATTTTGGATCACGATTCGGTCGGTCAGCGACGGTCAGATCGACCGATTCGGGCATTATTTCCGAAATTCTTGCATTTCATATTTCGTATGTTGGTTATCCGAATTTGGTGAATATTTGATTTGGATTTTGGATCACCGATTGGTCGGTCATCGACCGGTCGAATCGACGATTTGGCGTTATTTCGAAATTCTTGCATTTCATGTTTCTATATGTTGGTTATCCGAATTTGGTGAATATTTGATTTCGGATTTTTGACACTGATTCAGGTCGGAACATCGATCTGCCCGGTCGACCGGTTCGGATATTTTAGAATTCTTGCATTTCATTTCTTGTTCTTGGTTATCTCAAATTGGTCGAAATCGATTTCGAGTTTGAATCATCGATCCGGATCGGTCGACCCGATTTGAATATTTCGTAATTTGAACTCGGCCGGATACTTTAACCGCCAACGCTCGTTGCTTTTATCGCTTTTATTATTTTATTAATATTGCATTAAGGCCGATTTAAATTGAATTCGAGGCCGTGGCTTTTCTTCGCTTCATTTCACTATTTTTTAGTTATCGCTTTTAAACATCCGTTACAATGAGATATCTTACTATCTCACCGCTTTTATCGCTTTTAAACAAATATCGCGCCTGTTTCGCATGGTTTTTCTGTTTCAGTTTGTTGCTCGTTTTGAGTTACTATTTTATGTTTTAAAACTAAACACCGTGATCTTTTGAATTTGTCTCTCTGCTTTTCGCTTCGACATCGCTTCTCGCTTCATCGCTTGCTGCCTTGTTTTAAAATTTTACTGATTTGAACACGATACTACACTGGCCGATGAAAAATATCCGTCGATTTTGAGGCCTTCACAGTTGTAAAGACGGAAAATATAACTTCAGGGCAATGATGAAGACTTAAACCCCTTTTTATCCGAGATCAACATGTTTAGTAGGCGAGGTGACTAAAATAACCAACAAGTTATATATTCGCAGCCACGACGTGATTATAGTGATCTTTTCTATTTCACCCGAGAGACCAACACGTTTAGTAGGCGAGGCAATCAAAATAAACCACATTAGTCATATGTTTGCAGCCACGACGTGATTGGAATGTTCTTTTCAAAATTTAAGTCTGAGCCCTCCGTGATAAAAAAACATTCACTGTTTTGAATACGGATATGAAGTTATTTGTATTTAACTGTTTCTAACCGTTTGTTCTTGACAGCTTGCAGGGATTAAAGTAAATAAAGGCAGATTATTCCTCGATGTTTATTTATTTTATTTCTTTCTTTAATTCAGTTTTTATCCCGCTTTGTATTGTAATATTATTTATCGCACTTATGCAACTATTGAAATGCTTAGAATGGGCAAACTTAGGATTAATTCATAGGGTAGTTTAAGATTTGAAACCCGTCGCTAGCTTATTTATTTGTAGGCTCGGTTAAATTCAAAACTTAGAAATCCTTCGCTAGTTTATTTATTTTTAGGCTCGTCACGCGTATCCAAGATTTTCAAAACAACTTTTGTCATCTTTTATTTGCTTTATTAAATCATACCGAATAAGTTTATCTTTTGTCAATTTACAATTCATTGATTTCCCAAATTTTACTTCTTTGGCATTATAAATAATTTGTTTTACTATCAATTGTCAAATACATATTTTTCCAACTCTACATGTATTTCTCTTTAAATACCATACAAATGCATATTTTAAAAAAAAAAAAAAATCTCTACATGTATCTTTCTTTTTTTAAAAATGCATCATTTACTAAAATTATTTGCAAACTTCTTTAAAACTATTATACTTGTAAAAAATATATATTTTTTCTAGTAATAATTAACCTGAGTTTGACTTGGGATAACATAAGTTAGCGGATCTTAAAGGATGCCTAACCCCTTCCCTTTAGGATAATAAAGAACCCTTACCTAGAATCTCACTAGTTTCGCAGACCTTAAAATTGGAGTTAGATTGCAGCATTTAGTTTAATATTTAGGTGTCCTAATTCACCGTAAAAAATAATTAGGTGGCGACTCCTCAACCCTTTTACCCAGGAATCACCGAACCCGTCCGTGCTCCGCTTTGAGACCCCGAGCGGGTCGAAAAAATGGGGCGCGACAACTATTATTTGTAGTATGACTCCAGTCGGATAATTGAAAAAGGTGGGGTCAAATGAACGTCTCTTCCGTCTATCCCTAAGAAAATCTGTATAACGTGCGATTGTGTCATCCATATACGCACCAAAATCATTTCATGAGTCCACCTACGGTCCATGAACTCCGTCCGAGCTCGCATTATCCTTTTCGTTTCAATAAGCACTTCCCTCTTGGTTGGAACTCATATAGTAACCATATCTACAAAAATAACTGCTAGTTAGTTTACCGTTGCACAATCCCCTTCCATAATCCTTTGAATGAGGTAGTACGAGAACCAAGTCTTTGAAAAGATTCAAGATATGCATGGGGAGAGTATGAAAGAAGCGAAACCATTTAGGATGTTATCCCGTTCACTTATTACTAAGGTGGCGCGCACACCGTCGCAATAAGTAACCGTTCAACACTCAACTCAAAGAAATTTCCTAGAATCTCCTAATCTGGTTGCTCTCTGATACCAACTGGTCATGCCCCGACTTATATCAAGTCTTCCCTTAGAGCGTGATGGCACCTGGGCAACTATCCCTTCCCAGGCGAACCATTAAAAATCTATTTTTTCTAAATTTAGCATGTATCTAAGTGCAGAAATAATATAATCATGTTAGCTCCATCTTTGTATTTCGTTAATGAACGCGCAAGCCCATACTCGTGCAACCAAAATTTCTATCTAGACTCAATGAAAGTTTAAGATATAGAATGAGAAGTTTGGAACTAAAAGAAAACAATCTCATGTGGGGCATTCTCCGAGATAACAAAACTTAGTCCCTCAGACAGACTCATTCAAGGATAACATTCACCAAATCTGAAGCAATGGATTGGTGGAACAGTAAGGCTGCGGAATGATCACTAGCCATGTTGCGGAACGATCACTAGCCATGTTGCGGAGATTTCCCTTTGTCATGCTTTCCTGAAACATGTTATATAAAAAGAGTCAGCCCTACCATCCAGGGTTGAGTGAGAACCTCGCCTTACAAATTCAAAGCAACCTCGCAATGTTCTAAGTACAATCATACTATAAACATAATAAGCACATTATGAAACCATCTTACAACACCTTCAATGTATAAGCCAATAATAATTATTCACTCACAAATCTCCTCCCCCAGCTCACCTTCAGGAATCTTTACTGGAGAGGAAAACCACTCTTGGCCCTCCCGGTTCACCCGTAGGAATCCTTACCGGAAAAGAAAGCTATACTTCTAATCCTCCCAGCTCACCCTAGGGAATCATTACTGGAAAAAAGCCTTCAAGCCTACAATTATCGCATCAGGCATAATATCCTCCCCATCTCACATTCGAAAATCATTACCGAGGAGGGAAGTTATACTTCTGGTCCTCCCCAGCTTACCCTAGGGAATCTTTACTGTAAGAAAGCTTTCAATGTCAACAAAATCACATCATATATGATTACAATGCTGAGAACATAAGATCAAGAAGTCATGCATATCATAATAATAGACTTCCATACTTAGTCATATTTCCAGAAGATTCGATTAATATTTCATTCTTTCAACTCTTTTCTTTTCTCACTTGCAAGGGTCATAACTATCAAAACGTAACCCTAAATTAGGCGTTTCTTGTGCCGAATCGAAGGTAACACGGTAACCTATCATTATATCTAGTTTCTTCTGAAAATACTTAGTTTAAGTAGTAAAAATTCACGAAAGAAACAACCCTATGAAAACTGTCTCGCAAGATTATTTTTATAAAATAAGACACAATATTAAAATAGTCATAACTTTGTATCCGTAAGTCGGATCGATCTCCGTAAGGTATAAAATTGTCAATAACAGAGAAAACTAGAACTTTTATTTAGCACAAACTTTCAGATTCATTACTAATATGTACATTATTTCGTTATACGTTCTGCCCCTCCGGATTTCAATTGATCTGAGACAGAAATTTTAAATAGCTATAACTCTCAAACCATATATCATTTTTGGCCCTGTTTGGACTCAATATGACCGTGAAGGAGAGATATACAACCCTGGAAATTTTTGTCCCATTCTAACAAGGATAACTCAACGAAAATAATCCACAATCACCATGACTCAAACTTGTTACAAGATAATACTATATCAATAATTCATCACAAGTTATACTACACCCTTTTTTCTTGATTTCTCTTCCGACATACATATTATGTTTTAACATGCATTGTAACTCAAAATCAAAGGATTTTACTTAGAATTTCTGAGTGAGAGAACTCACCTTTATTTCTTTAAATTTTTTATTCCACTGCCACTATTCTCCTTCTTGCACACTTGATCTTTTCCCAACCTTGCTTTTGGAAAACCAGAAAAAAGGGAGACAAAAACTTCACCAAAAAGGAAGACATAGTGAAAAGTTGTAGATGACGCTTGTTTTTTGTTTTCCCAACCTTGCTCTCCAAGAAGGTGAGGGGAGAGGAGAGGTTTTCCTTTGAAATTTTTAGCTTTTGAAGATATAGTGAAAAGTTGAGTGTTTGAGTCTTACAAAATTCCTAAGTAAGGAAGACCTAGAGGAATATCTAGTTATAGCTCTTCTAGTTCAAATAAGAGAGTGTTTTTAAAAAATATTTTTTTCTTTTTTTTTTTCGGGTTTTTACAGTGTCTCCCGCCAATGAGTGTCTGTGCTCTCTCCTCTTTGAAACCTTCCAGCACAAAAAGCACTTTCAGAAGTTGTAGATGACGCTTGAATATTCAACACATCTCGGGCCATCTTTGATAGAGTCAGAAATGTCTTTTGATTCTCCCTTCAATATTTCAGCATGTCTTCACGTCCATTTTCATTAGCAATTGATTCGAACGGTACAACACCCTGCAAAACGTAAACATCAAACTCGCTAATTTGTGAAGAACTTGAACCACTATACATTCTATTTCGAATGCCTTGAATACTTGAAGCAGAAACCACATGTTTTTTATAAGGTTGAAGTGAAATAGAAGAAGATGGTACATAAGTCGGTGATTATTTGCACTTTTCTCTTGGTAATACATATACATGGTTTTGCATTGTGTTTGTACGCTAGAGATAACATGTTCTTTAGTTGGTTCTGTTTCAAGTATTTCTAAGCATTAATAAATCGTTTCAATAAAGACATTACAACCGTCTACTTTAATAGTAGAATTTAATACAGCACCAATAAAATAAATATTGAGAATAGGAAAAAAATATTTTTTAAATTTTACAAAAAAATTCTTAATAGCTGGAGCGTAAGTTGGTTTTTCCTTATATTCATTAAATAACAAAAATATTAGAGCTACATAAAATAACATAGATGAAATAGTAGGATAATAAATACCAGAAAATTCCTTAGTAGCTAGAAAAAATTTCTCTAAGAATACAATAAGTTCCCAAATTTTATCCCAATGAAGAGGAAAATGAGGTATTTATAGTTGAAAATAGGGTTAATGTGTAAATATATTAACTTAGAAATTAAAAATAAATATTAAGGTGGTAGGGGGGCTTTATGGGGTGTTGGGGGGCCAAAATGGCGGTTTGTAGCCGTTGCCAATGGCTAGAATTGCAAATGGTCATTTGTGCCACAGCTACTTTCTGGCAGAAACGGGACGGGCCGGGGCAGGATCGGAACGGGATCGGGATCGGGACGGGACTGGGATAGGCGGGACATGCGCTTGTCTCATCCCGATTTCGAACCCGACTAGAGTCAATCTCTATCCTCTAATTTATCCAGCGAAATCAGGACGGGACGGGACGGGGCAAGATCGGGCAGGATCAGGGCGGGGTCGGATTGTCCCGGCGCACTGGCCAGTCTTAGTATTTTGTAGGCCGTGAAAATGACTTTTCCCTACAAGTTCCGGAGTTACTCGGATCTTATTAACAAGAAATTTTAATAGTTTGATCTCTTGTTTTTATCAAACTTACTTATGTATATCTTTATTGACCCAAAATAATATATACGCATTTTATGGTCTCGAGAATATTTTAAGTATCACAGTATGTCAAATTCATGGACTTGGAAAACTTTCATCTTGGATTTTCTGCAACTTCACCAATATGAGATTTCAATCACTTTTGTTTAACTTTAGAGTGCTAGGGGAAGGAAGAATAAAATGGAGTAAATCAGATCCACTAGATTCAATAAATGCCACTTGTCAAAAATTAAAATGAGTACTGACAAACTGGAATAAAGGAGTACTGAAGGGGAGCTCAATCCCAAATTTATATCTTACAACCTTGAAATAATGTTTTTGACATAATTTGTACATGCTACCAAATTGTATACCTTCAATCAATTTCATGATAGTGCAAATAAATATATTTTGAGATCATCACATAATAAACATTCCTCATATTTTTTAAAATAAAATTTCATATATCATATAGGGTAGAACACGCCTCATGATACATCAAACAATTACAATTATTAAAAACGAATAAATTCCTCTTTCCGGAAACATGAACGATCTTACAAGTTCATTGTAGTGAACAATGAGGGAAGCAAATTTCCATCTTTTGTAATTTCAAATTTGAAGGAGATAGTCAATCAAATATGACAGATTGGTTTACTAGTTTAAACATGATTGTCATCATTACTTGAAGATGCATATAACATTAAAATTGCAAACCTTGCCTTTCAACATTTAAAAATTATTAATGCAAGCATTGAATCTCGAAATGTCTTTTGCAATTAAATGAAGATTAATCACTGTCAACCTTTGCTAATACCATCTTTAATGCAGCAACAATTTGATCCGTTGTCACATGATTCTGGATATACTTATATCCTTCGAACAATTGCCCTTTTTCTGTGCGTGGTAGAAAAGTTGAGTGATATCCATTCTTATAGTGTAAATACACTATGTAGAAGGATCCTTTGTACCATAATTCACAACTTGCGAGGGTCTTTCATGACCACCACCAATTTCAATATTATCCAGAAAAACGACTATCTCAGAATATTGCTTCGTTTAATAAACGGCCAAGTTTTTATTTGTTCAAACCGAATATAAAACAAATATATTTTATAAATCGGTGAAGTTTTTATCTTCTTCAAACCGAATAAACAACAATGAGAACTAGCGAAGATTTTATATCTTCAAGCCAACAAAAATCAGTAAATCGGTAAAGTTTTTATATTCTTTAAATCGAGTAGTAACTTGGAGTAGAAAATCACTAGGATTTTAGTCTCCAGAAAGAGTAACTTTCATTTCACTGAAAAATTAACCTTTTTTCTCTGAAAAGAGTAACTTTCATTTCTAGTAGACAAAGCCGGTAAAGTTTTTATATCTTCAAATTGAATATTAAATCGGAGTAAAAAATAGAAAACTGTTAGGATAATTATGGGGCCATCCCATAATTATCTCGAATCACCATCAATCATATAAATTGTGATCACATAATTTAGGATGAGTATGATATGATTGTAAATTAGTATCATATTATTTAGGATAATTAGATAGGTCTTGCTTAATATTAGCATTATACACTTGTATATATATATTTCAGGATTAGAATGAAATAACTCATGGGATTGATTTCCTTCATGTTATGAAGAGCCACAATCTTTTTGCCCTAAACCTCCCCCCCCCCTCGTCGGCCTCACTCTTAAGCCGGAAACTCTCTCTTTTCGGCCCCCAACCAAAACAATACCTAGGGTTTTCTACAAACCCTAAACCTAAAATTAAAACCCTAACCCTAATCCACTACCCACCCCACCCGTCGGCTACCCTAAAACCACCCCTCTTTTGGGTTTTGTTTTTTCTTCTTTTCCCAACCCTAGCCGACACCATTAGGGTTATTCCACCAAATTTCACCAATCACAAAATATTTTTTTCCTTCTCTTATTCTTGTTTTGTTTTTCGTGGGAAACTATGGCCGACAAACAAAAATTTCATTCAGCTCTTGCCGTAAACAACAACAAGAACTTTATCCCAATTATACTTGAGATGGAAAAAGGGCAATACTCCTCTTGGGAAGAGTTATTCAAAATACATTGCCGCAAATACGAAGTAATAGACCATATCATCCCTTCCGAGTCTTCATCGGACACCACTGGTATTGACAAAAAGTTATGGTCTCGTTTAGATGATACAGTCTTTCAATGAATTTATCCCACCATCTCTAATGACCTTATGCATACCATATTGGAACCGGACTCTACGACTCAACAAGCGTGGGAACATTTGCAAAAACAATTTCAAGATAATAAACTTTCTAGGGCGGTATATCTTGAAAACCAATTCACCAACGTCAAATTGGATGACTTCTTAAACGTTTCCACTTATTGTTAAGAATTGAAGATGTTTGTCGACCAACTATACAACGTTGGTGCAGCAGTGACAACTCAAAAGTTGGTTCTTCAATTGATTGCGGGGTTGAATGAACATTATGATGGGGTTGCTACATTCATTCAGCAGAGTAATCAGTTGCCTCCATTTTATGAGGCTCGTTCGATATTGATTCTCGAAGAAACCCGCAAAGCAAAGCAGAAAGCCTTCGGGGCAGCCACCGCCGGAACAACCCTTGTCTCCACTAATTCATATTCTGCGGAGTTTGCGACATCAAATTCCAGTTCAGGAGGAATCGGAAATTGTAACAACAATGGTAAAAAAACGGGAGTCAAATCGCAATAATAACAAAGGAAAAAATAATGGCAGAAAGGGACGTGGTAGGAGTGGCAGCCGCAAGCCCAATCCGGCGAAGGCCAGTGGGGGCAGTACCCGCGCGTGGGCTTAGACACCACAATGGGCTACACCTCCGTGCACATACCCCACCTCATCGTGGGCCAGGCCATCATCTTCAAACTAACAGCCCAAACTTCCAGATTCTCATCCGCAACAAGCTTTTGCAGCCCATGCACCATCTTCCGTAAGTTATGCTCCAACCGATATCGAACAGGCCATGAACAACATGAATCTGAATGTTCTAGATGATTTGTGGTACATGGACACAGGGGCTGCGTCACACATGATGACATCTCAAGGTAATCTCTCATCTTATTTTAGTATGAGCAGTAATAAAAATATTATTATCGGCAGTGGACAGAAAAATCCAATTCATGGTATTGGTAAAGTAAAACTCCCCCCCCTCACCCACCGTTATATTTGAAAAACGTCTTACATGCATCAAAACGGATTAAAAACTTAATATGTGTACGACATTTTACAACTGACAATAATATTTCTATGAATTTTGATCCGTTTGGGTTTTCTGTGAAGCATTTTCATACGGGGATGCCACTAATGAGATGTAATAGCATGGGGGACTTGTATCCCATCACTACCACTTCCAACAACCACGTGACCAAACCAGCGACCTTTGCAGCTATTTCTCCTATCGTATGGTATAATCGGTTGGGACACTCGGGAGCACCGGTGTTCAATACTCTTAGGAAGAATAATTTTGTTTCTTATAACAAGCTTTTGGACTCTTCTGTTTGTCAAACTTGTGTGTTTGGTAAGCATTTTAAACTTCTTTTTTCATTATCTACTTCACATACGCTTATTCCATTTGATCTTATAAATTGTGATTTGTCGACATCACCGGTTTTGAGTTCTGCATGTCATAAATATTATATGTTTATTTTGGATGATTATTCAAATTTTCTGTGGACATTTCCCTTAGGGCAGAAATCGCAAGCCTTCATCATTTTTAAACAATTTAGTGTTTTTATCAAAATCCAATTTGACAAATTCATTAAATATTTTCATTGTGACAATTAGAGGGAATTCATAAATGCCAAATTTAATGATTTTTGTCACCAAAATGGGATGTCTTTGCGCCTTTCATGTCCCCATACATCACCTCAAAATTGGAAAGCCGAAAGAAAAATTCGAACAATTAACAATATAATCCGCACACTTCTTGTGCATTCATCCACACCACAGGTTTTCTGGCATCGTGCACTTCAGATGGCCACATATCTTTTCAACATTCTTCCTAGCAAACTACTCTCCAACATATCACCTACACAAATGTTTTACCATCGTGTCTGGTCTTTTACACATTTGTGGGTTTTTTGGTGTTTGTGTTATCCCTTGTTTCCGTCCACAACCATTAACAAACTTCAGGCCCGTTCCACTCCTTGTGTGTTTTTGGGATACCCACAAAATCATAGGGTATATAAATGTTATGATATGAAGAATGGGAAAATTATTATTTCTCGTCACGTAGTTTTTGATGAGTCTACATTTCCGTTTGTTAATTCTCATGTGGCATCCCCGCCTTCATATGATTTTTTGGATAATGGAATACATCCAATTTTATATCACCATCTCAATACCCAAAATTAGATGGGACCGACCCAAGATAATCCCTACACCGTACCAGCCCAACCACAAAATGGGACTGGGCCAGTCTGAGGTATGGATGTCACTGCCACTTTACCGTCGGCCTCAGCCCAGTCCACTTTTCGTGGCTGGCAGGCCCAAATGAGGGAGCTCACTGCTCCCTCACCTGTGTCCCCACCCCAGCATCCAGACCCATATTTTCAGGCCCATAATTCCAATCCCTCTCGGCCCAATAACCCGACAGAAAACCAAAATAACCAACCGTCTGCCTTGGCCCAAAACCTAACATCCCTTTGGCCCAATACCATACCAGATAGCCCTACTCTTCAACCGTCAGTTTAGCCCAACCTAGGACCATTGAAACACGTGCCATGCACGGGATTTTTCTGCCCAAACATCATTTTGACCTATCATCTTCGGTCCAACCATCACCTCTTCCCAAAAATCCCAAAGCAGCCCTATCAGACCCAAATCGGAAAGTTGTCATGTTAGACGAAATTGATGCTCTTATTAAGAATAAGACGTGGGAGTTAGTGCCTCGTCCATCTAATGTGAACATAATCAGGTCTATGTTGGTTTTCTATCATAAAAAGAATTCTGATGGCTCCTTTGCGAGATACAAAGCTCGTCTTGTTGGTGATGGCAGGTCTTAGGAGGTTGGCATGGATTGTGGTGAAATATTCAGTCTGGTGGTTAAGTCAACAACTATCATGACTTTTTTTAGCCTGGCACTGGCAAAATCATGGTCCATTCATCAGTTGGATGTCAAAAATGCATTCTTACATGACCATTTACAAGAGACAGTTTACATGCACCAGTCTTTGAGTATCCAAGATCCTACACATCCGGATTATGTTTGCTTGTTGAAAAAATCATTATATGTTTTGAAACAGGCTCCCCGGCCATGGTATAACAAGTTTGCAGGGTTTGTATCCACACTGAGTTTCTCACACAGCAAGTCCGATCAGTCATTGTTCATTTATAAGAATGGAAATGACATGGCATATATCCTTCTATATGTAGATGACATCATTCTCACGGCATTCGAAATAGAGTTTAAGGATTTTGGTCCTTTAAATTATTTGTTAGCCATTGTTGTAACTCAATATGCAGGTGGTATGTTTCTCAATCAAAAGAAATATGTTGAGGAGATCATTGACACAACCGAGATTTCCTCATGCAAACCGTCTCATACACCGGTTGATACAGATGCCAAATTGAGTAACTCTACAGGTACTCCATACAATGATCCAACACATTACCGCAGCCTGGCAGAGGCCCTGCATTATCTTACTTTCACGAGACCTGATATCTCCTATGCGGTTCAGCAAGTATGCTTACATATGCATGATCCGAAAGAAGAGCCTATGGGGGCTCTCAAGCGAATTCCGCGGTATGTTAAGGGTACTCTTCATTTTGGATTGCATCAATATAAGTCCTTTATTACGAGTCTCTCATCTTCTACAGATGCAGATTGGGGTGGCTGCCCGGACACACGACGTTTCACCTCCGGTTATTGTGTGTTTTTGGGAGACAAAATCATTTCATGGTCGTCCAAACGACAGCTGATGATGTCTTGGTCGAGCGCTGAAGCAGAATATCGAGGGGTAGCCAATGTGGTTGTTGAATCATGTTGGCTCCGTAATCTTCTTCTAGAGCTTCATTGTCCGATTGAAAAAACAATCGTTGTTTATTGTGATAATGTGAGTGCGATATACTTATCCGGTAATCCTGTCCAGCATCAACGCACAAAACACATAGAAATGGATATATTATTTGTCCGAGAAAAGGTTGCACGTGGACAAGTTTGTGTTCTCCATGTACCGTCTCGTTATCAGATTGCCAACATTTTCACCAAAGGTCTTCCGCGCGTACTATTTGATGATTTCAGGGACAGTCTCAGCATACGAGAACCTCCCGCAAAGAATGTGGGGAACTGTTAGGATAATTATGGGGCCATCCCATAATTATCTCAAATTACCATCAATCATATAAATTGTAATCACATAATTTAGAATGATTAGGATATGATTGTAAATTAATATCATATTATTTAGGATAATTAGATAGGCCTTCCTTAATATTAGCAATATATACTTGTATATATATTTCAAGATTGAAATATATCAATGAATACAGAAACCGCGGTCGCGCTTGTACTCATGCCATTTCAGCGATTATATTTTCGGGCTTGACAACAAAATCATTTCTTCATCTTCTCAATTAATGTTTGAGAAAATACTACAATCCATCGATTCTTTTGGATCAAATATGAGAAAATTAATCACTTTCTCTTTGAATTGCATCTAAACAGTACTCCACAGTTGTGTTTGGACAACAAACAATTTTCTTTTTTAATCGTTGGCCGAACAACAAGTGAAAGATTATTCCATCGAAGCACTCCTTTTTCCATATCAGATTTGCTCCCACATCTTAAGACATAAACCTATTGAAATTATTTGACTTTAAGATGCAAATTTAATTTAAATGATACCTTTTCCAGTAGTCTATGAAACATGGAAAAGGCAATGTATTTTGCAATTCCTTCTCACAGTAACTGTTCCATCGCAGAACACCGCTATCCTCTGCCGTTTTTTTCCCTCTTAAACTGGAAATCACACTTCACAAAGTGTGAAACCATTTGCCACGTACGCAGTATAAGTTGAAGTGAGATGTTTGGACCAGTAACAGAGAACCACCGTACTGTTCACCCCCAACATCTTATCAACAGATAAAATAATTCTCTTTCTCGTTTTGTCTCCAACAAACAAATGTTAAAACGAACACAAAAAATAAATAATAATTTCCTTAAGATTGTTGTTCATCTGTATTTGATACTAACTTGAACGGAATATGAAAAATAATTATAAAAGGAATAATTCGAGTCCATTGAATTCACAGTGTTTTTTTAAGAAAATTATTCCCCTCAAATATTCGAGATTAAAGAATGTATCCTCACAGGATATAACGAATTAACTCACTAGCGTAACGGTATTTCAAACCCCGATAAATAACAAACGCAACATGCGACAGCAAATCACACCAAATATATTTGTAATGCATGTGGACCCCAAATAAAATAAATATAACATAAAATATTGTTGGTATTTCTATGGTACTTTATAAAGCAGTACGGGAAGTAATAACTATTACAAATGTTCGAAAGGATAAATAAATGGTCAATCTTCAAAACTGCCGCATGTGTGTTGTGTCTTGAATCTTGATCACCTTGCAAAGCCAATGTTGAGAACTGCCGCAAGTTTGTCGTGTCTTGAATCTTGATAACCTGAAATCAAGAAACAACTAAATCTGGATGGTTACAACGTTGTGTGTTGAGTCGAGGATAGCCCTCTATCCTTAAGACAAGATTGCCCCGTATATATATTTTTACGTTAGCGGGCAATAGTCTCCCAAGATAAAACAACACTTTAATCTCAACACTACAAAGCCAATAGGTTGAGCCTGGCGAAGAAAATAAATATGACTCGACTTGCTGAAGATATGGAATAGGAAGGAAGAGTTTCTCAATACTCTTCTCTTTTGTCTCTGTGTATATAGTGTGTCTCTGTAGTGTATATCTTGTGTATATGTGTGGGTTTGCTCACTGATTTTCGTGACAATTTGCTCACTGTTTTGAGCTATTTTCGTGACAGTTTTCAGTGGTGTTTGCTGCCTGTTTTCGTGTGTTTTCTGCTACTGTTTTGAGCCAAAAGAAGGCTCAATATATAGCAAGGAGGAGGCTGCCCAACAGCCACAAACAAGGCTGTTAATAGCCATTAGTGAGGGTTGTTAATGGCCATTTAGGAGGCAGATTTATGGCTGTTCATGGCCAAGTAATGGGCTGTTAATGGAGGAGTTAATCAGCCAAGTAATGGCTGATTAATGCCTCAAAAAATAGTTCCAACGGTAGGCTTCTGCCTTCCGTCACCTTCCCAAAACTTTGGGGACCAAACTGTAAATATTGAAACTTTGGGGACCAAACTTCAGGGATCAAACTGTACATCTGGCAAGCCCCACAGCCCACGACCCGTGAACCCGTGAACTCGTGAACCCGAGAACCCGAAACCCGGAACCGGACGGGACGGGCGGGCGGCGGCGGCGCGCGTGTGGGCTTAGCCTTGAACCCAAGCACATCTAGGTCTTCCCTCCTTTAAACACATGGGATACCCCTTGGGGTCCCAAACCCTTTACCAATTAGAGACTTATATAGAGAGCAATTCTTCCTATTCCCACCGATGTGGTAGATTTGTCCCACATCACATTTCCATGTCTCAAACACCTTACTTCGTGGACCAATATCTCTTTCATTTCTTAACAAAATTAGACGATTCTTGGCCCTACGGTCATCTACTCACTTCGTAGATCATGCATGTGTAAAGAGACGAGGTCTCCAACATACGGAACACTAGTGTTTAATTCATCAAAGATGGGTGGACGCATCTCCCCGCCAAAGGCTAATTTCCAACAATCCCCTCTATGAAAGAGAGATTGTGGCGCACACACAAGGTGCCTACATTTCAACAATCTTTCAAATAAAAGATATTGCATCGGGAGAGGTAGCTACGCTTTGAACCTTCCCTAGTTGAATACCATCGGACTTACTTACTGCGCGGTGAACGTGATGTCTTGAACCGTCAGTGTTTAGTGTAAGCCAAGACAACGATATCAACACAATAACTCTTCTTATTCATTTTCCTTCTTACGTTTCTGTCCGTTGTGGCCATGGACACACTTGGATTCTTAAGTGCGTTCATTTGAGTCGGCCATCCTCGCACTTAAATAGGTGATCTCCTACAAGGTATCCTGCTATACCCCACTTCACAAGTGTTAGGAATCATTAAAAGTTCCACAACCTTAACCTCAACCGTTTGAGGATCTTTTAAAAGGTTTGGAAGCTTAACCTTTACCCACCATGCAGGTAGCACTTTAATGTCTATCGCGGGAACAGCTTTGGATTCATGTTTCTCTACAGAAATCATCATCCGAGGTGCTCTTGCTTCCACCGAAGCGCTCAACTGAACCTTTTGCCGCTTAGTTTTCCCATTGAACCAAATTCTTGGGATCTCCAATCAGTATGGTTGGGTTTCCACCGCAAAGGTTCGTATTGTTTGGGTTTTAAGCCAATTCCCCTAGACTGGCAGAACACTTGATCTCCGGGTAGTCCCTTAGTTAGTAAACAAGGATGTGACACCCGTGATGATCAACTGCCATATGATCTTATGTCTCCGACAGATACTGACAGATATGTCCAGATGCCGTCACCCGTGTCCTTCTTGAAGCCGACCGGCTAGCCACAATATATAACTGCTGAAGGCACGAGTTTTTCCCAATAAGGGACGTCCTCTAAGGAGTCATGAAATTACTCAACTTCTTTCATGCTTTGTATAAAGCGATAAACTCTGATTCCATCATGAATCGGCCGATGCAAGTTTGCTTAGAGGATTTTCCAAGACCCACCATACAAATTTACTTGTGGCTTTGGTGTTCTTCAGATCTGATGTCCAGTTTGCATCACTATGTTCTCCCAGAACCGTTGGACATCCAGAATACTATAATCCGTAGATAAGCAAATAATTCAGATATCGTTATATCCGACTTAACGCCTTCTACCGATCATGTATTAAAATCATCAGTGAACCTTAGTTTAAGCGACCGCTTTGTAGGCCGATACTGTCGGTTGTAGTGTGTACAATACATTGAACTACACATGACACGAGCATATCGCTCCTTGTCTATGGGTGCACCATGATTCCAATCAGTTCTATGATTCATATCCATTGGTGGCTTCAACGAGATCATCAACTATCGACCGATCCGTTAGATGTCTTAGAAATCCAATTCCTAAGATGTCATCTGTGATACCCATATCTTTCATATCGAGACTTTGTTTCAATATGACTTTTACTTTCAGACGCTGATTCTCCAACTATTGGCTTTCTAATTTCGAGTCAATGTTTACGTGGGTCGATTCATTGTTTCGCTTTATCTAAACTTTCAGACCAAAATGTAAACATTTCAGGGACCAAAATGAAAGTTCAGGAAGAAGCCCAACAGTTCAAAGAAACCAACTCGATCCTCTTCTTCCAACTCTCGGTTGGGAAGGCTAATTCAACATTCATGCCACGAAGACCGCAATGGCCATGGATGTGAAGCTACTCACAGGGGAGCACATCTTACAACCCAAAGGTTCTTTTCCTGAGGAAGATAAACCATTACGCAAGTATGGTTCTATATGATAGAGTTTATTTCTCTCTTTGTAGCTTCTTTCCAAAGCAGTGCTTTTGGAGATGACATTTATTTGTTAATTATCCATGGTTCATTCTTAACCCTACAAGCTAGAAGGACTGGAACAAGTCTTTGTCCCCTTATTTGCTCCGTCTCGGTTCAACATCTAGAATTCCTGAGTTCTGCAGATCTGGAATATTAAGTTAGGATAGCCAAAGAACTTTCGAGTCTGTAGATACGGAACGTCTAGTTCGGACGATCGAGCCCTCGCGGTTCTTGTTAACCTTGAGCAATTACTCCTTTTTCCTTTTTCAAGGAAAGCTATCTTCAAAGAATTCAAGATTCTTTCACGCCAAGAGGCGATCGGACTCATCAAGTTATTTGCGCATCTAGTGGATATGCAATCTAGTCTTAGGTACAATCGACTGCTTTGGTGTTCCAACTTTTACCAAGCCACCCCACATAATTTGGGCGTACGACTTTGCGCTTGGCTAACACCGTTGGACTGAGGTGAGAAATGAACAGTCGTTTAATGAACGATGCTTCACATTCTCCCCCTCTATCGCTATGAATTTCGCAATCCATAGGCTTAGTTGATGTAGCGCTTATCCGCTTCAACAACTTCATCTTTGCTTTTTAACAAACAAAGGATTGCATACGTTGTACCATCATCAATGAAGATCACAACATACTTGTCTCCCCCCTCTATTTTGTATAAACTTCAAATCACCCAAGTAGGTGTGACTAAGTTCTAGAGGAGCGGTGCTTCTTTCGCTATTCCCTTGACGGAATTTGAAAAGGTGATTTTGCCTCTTCGCCTACCTCACATTCATTTTGAGGGTTTATGTCGAAAGGAGGCAACAATCTCAACATCGTTAGCTTTTGAATGACTTACTATTTAACGTGTCTTAATCTATGATGGCATAGATGCACAGATTACAAATATATCATTCATTGGGCTATAGACATATTGTACCATTCTTAGTTATTACAGACCTGTTGGACTAGTCTCAAACCAACTTGACCAACAACGTCCCTTAAACTAAGTTAGGAACATGTATCACCTCTTTTAGAGTGATCTCATTCCCTGAAGTCCTATTGAGGACAACCTCTCCAACCCCTTCGATTTTAGAGGTGGCGTTGCTTCACCTGAACAACCTCTTGCCCGTGGTTAGGGCGCAACCGGATCATATATGATCTCGATACTCTGGCCCACTCTAGTTGCTTTAGCAGACTGAGTGTCCAATTTCTTTACTGCCTTTCTTTAGGCCTTCAAATGATTGAGACTGAAACTCCGGCCCACCTTGCTAGGTGTCCATTACTTTTCCTATGAAATGAATTGGCCCCACTCCGCCGCCTGGAGGCTTTATATGACTGAGTGTCCAATATCATCATATCAAAGGAATTTTGGCCCACTCCGTCCTGGGAGGCTTTATATGACTGAGTGTCCAATATCATCCTATGAAGGATCTTCTGTCAAATAGTATGACAGGCTCAACGTCTTTAACTTTTAGACTTCTTCCGTTATGATTGGTGCCCAGATAATTCTTGGCGCTTAGTTAAGAGTTGTAACAGTTTTCGCACAGTCAGTGGATCTTACTCCCTCGTATGTGCGAACATACTTTACTCACTTTTAATAATTACACTTAAAAGAACGGATCTTTTTAAGTTACTTTACAATCCAATCTTTAAACGGAAAAGAAGATGAGATTAAACTTCTGATTTTAAAGCGTAAGGAATATAAATTATTTTCATATTCCTCCTTACTTTAATCAATTTTTAATCAGACCTCATTTAATCTTTATTCTTGACAAGTAAGAAAAACTACTTATCCCAACTTCGGATTCTGGCTCACTTCAGTCACTTCATCAAACTGAGTGTCCAGTTCATTCTTACCATTATTTGGATCTTTTGTCTGGGACTGATACAGGCCTTCTGCTGCAAGATAGAAGTACATCTTCAGTCTTCTCCTCTTGTCCAATGTGACATCCTCAGGCTCTCGAGAGCGCTTGTTCCCACCAGTCTTGGTAGCGGTGACACCATGAACATGTTCATCATCATCACTCTCTTCTACCAAAAAACCATTGCCATATCCAGATTTGGTCACACAACTTTTGACCGACATCTTTCGAACACTAATAGTATTACAATACAATCTTGTCTTAAATTTGTTGGTATTTCTATGGTACTTTATAAAGCAGTACGGGAAGTAATAACTATTACAAATGTTCGAAAGGATAAATAAATGGTCAATCTTCAAAACTGCCGCATGTGTGTTGTGTCTTGAATCTTGATCACCTTGCAAAGCCAATGTTGAGAAGCTGCACGCAAGTTTGTCGTGTCTTGAATCTTGATAACCTGAAATCAAGAAACAACTAAATCTGGATGGTTACAACGTTGTGTGTTGAGTCGAGGATAGCCCTCTATCCTTAAGACAAGATTGCCCCGTATATATGTTTTTACGTTAGCGGGCAATAGTCTCCCAAGATAAAACAACACTTTAATCTCAACACTACAAAGCCAATAGGTTGAGCCTGGCGAAGAAAACAAATATGACTCGACTTGCTGAAGATATGGAATAGGAAGGAAGAGTTTCTCAATACTCTTCTCTTTTGTCTCTGTGTATATAGTGTGTCTCTGTAGTGTATATCTTGTGTATATGTGTGGGTTTGCTCACTGATTTTTGTGATAATTTGCTCACTGTTTTGAGCTATTTTCGTGACAGTTTTCAGTGGTGTTTGCTGCCTGTTTTCGTGTGTTTTCTGCTACTGTTTTGAGCCAAAAGAAGGCTCAATATATAGCAAGGAGGAGGCTGCCCAACAGCCACAAACAAGGCTGTTAATAGCCATTAGTGAGGGTTGTTAATGGCCATTTAGGAGGCAGATTTATGGTTGTTCATGGCCAAGTAATGGGCTATTAATGGAGGAGTTAATCAGCCAAGTAATGGCTGATTAATGCCTCAAAAAACAGTTCCAACAGTAGGCTTCTGCCTTCCGTCACCTTCCCAAAACTTTGGGGACCAAACTGTAAATATTGAAACTTTGGGGACCAAACTGTATATATGAAAGAATTCTGGTCCAAACTGTACATGTAAAACTTCAGGGATCAAACTGTACATCTGGCAGAGTTCTCTGGTCCAAAAAGATAATATTAGACAGCCCCACAGCCCCACAGCCCGTGAACCCGTGAACCCGTGAACCCGTGAACCCGAGAACCCGAGAACCCGAGAACCCGAAACCCGAAACCCGGAATCGGACGGGACGGGCGGGCGGCGGCGGCGCGCGTGTGGGCTTAGCCTTGAACCCAAGCACATCTAGGTCTTCCCTCCTTTAAACACATGGGATACCCCTTGGGGTCCCAAACCCTTTACCAATTAGAGACTTATATAGAGAGCAATTCTTCCTATTCCCACCGATGTGGTAGATTTGTCCCACATCACATTTCCATGTCTCAAACACCTTACTTCGTGTACCAATATCTCTTTCATTTCTTAACAAAATTAGACGATTCTTGGCCCTACGGTCATCTACTCACTTCGTAGATCATGCATGTGTAAAGAGACGAGGTCTCCAACATACGGAACACTAGTGTTTAATTCATCAAAGATGGGTGGACGCATCTCCCCGCCAAAGGCTAATTTCCAACAATCCCCTCTATGAAAGAGAGATTGTGGCGCACACACAAGGTGCCTACATTTCAGCAATCTTTCAGCGAAAAGATATTGCATCAGGAGAGGTAGCTTACGCTTTGAACCTTCCCTAGTTGAATACCATCGGACTTACTTACTGCGCGGTGAACGTGATGTCTTGAACCGTCGGTGTTTAGTGTAAGCCAAGACAACGATATCAACACAATAACTCTTCTTATTCATTTTCCTTCTTACGCTTCTCGTCCGTTGTGGCCATGGACACACTTGGATTCTTAAGTGCGTTCATTTGAGTCGGCCATCCTCGCACTTAAATAGGTGATCTCCTACAAGGTATCCTGCTATACCCTACTTCACAAGTGTTAGGAATCATTAAAAGTTCCACAACCTTAACCTCAACCGTTTGAGGATCTTTTAAAAGGTTTGGAAGCTTAACCTTTACCCACCATGCAGGTAGCACTTTAATGTCTATCACGGGAACAGCTTTGGATTCATGTTCCTCTACAGAAATCCTCATCCGAGGTCCTCTTCCTTCCCCCGAAGCGCTCAACTGACCCTTTTGCCGCTTACTTTTCCCATTGAACCAAATTCTTGGGATCTCCAATCAGTATGGTTGGATTTCCACCGCAAAGGTTCGTATTGTTTGGGTTTTAAGCCAATTCCCTAGATCGGGCAGAACACTTGATCTCCGGGTAGTCCCTTAGTTAGTAAACAAGGATGTGACACCCGTGATGATCAATCGCCATACGGTCTTATGTCTCAAGCGGATCTTGAAAGATATGTCCAGACGCCGTCATCCGTGTCCTTCACGGGCCGACCGCCAGCCACGATGTATAATCGCTGAAGGCACGAGTTTCTCCCAATAAGGGACGTCCTCTAAGGAGCCGTGAAGTTACTCAACTTCTTTCATGCTTTGTATAAAGCGATAAACTCCGATTCCATCATGAATCGGCCGATGCAAGTTTGCTTAGAGGATTTTCCAAGACCCACCATACAAATTTACTTGTGGCTTTGGTGTTCTTCAGATCTGATGTCCAGTTTGCATCACTATGTTCTCCCAGAACCGTTGGACATCCAGAATACTATAATCCGTAGATAAGCAAATAATTCAGATATCGTCATATCCGACTTAACGCCTTCTACCGATCATGTATTAAAATCATCAGTGAACCTTAGTTTAACTGATCTGCTTTGTAGGCCGATACCAGGTCGGTTGTAGTGTGTACAATACATTGAACTACACATGACCTGAGCATATCGCTCCTTGTCTATGGGTGCACCATGATTCCAATCAGTTCTATGATTCATATCCATTGGTGGCTTCAACGAGACTGTCAACTATCGACCAGTCCGTTAGATGTCTTAGAAATCCAATTCCTAAGATGTCATCTGTGATACCCATATCTTTCATATCGAGACTTTGTTTCAATATGACTTTTACTTTCAGACTGTTGATTCTCCAACTATTGGCTTTCTAATTTCAGAGTCAATGTTTCTGTGGTCAGATTCATTGTTTCTGTTTTATCTGAAACTTTCAGGACCAAAATGTAATCATTTCAGGGACCAAAATGAAAGTTCAGAAGAAGCCCAACAGCCAAAGAAACCAACTCTGATCCTCTTCTTCCAACTCTCCGGTTGGGAAGGCTAATTCAACATTCATGCCACGCAAGACTGCAATGGCCCTGGATGTGAAGCTACTCACAGGGAAGCACATCTTACAACCCAAAGGTTCTTTTCCCGGAGGAAGATAAACCATTACGCAAGTATGGTTCTATATGATAGAGTTTATTTCTCTCTTTGTAGCTTCTTTCCAAAGAAGTGCTTTTGGAGATGACATTTATTTGTTAATTATCCATGGTTCATTCTTAACCCTACAAGCTAGAAGGACTGGAACAAGTCTTTGTCCCCTTATTTGCTCCGTCTCGGTTCAACATCTAGAATTCCTGAGTTCTGCAGATCTGGAATATTAAGTTCCGGATAGCCAGCAACTTTCGAGTCCTGTAGATACGGAACGTCTAGTTCCGGACAGTCAGGCCCTCGCGGGTTCTTGTTAACCTTGAGCAATTACTCCTTTTTCATTTTTCAAGGAAAGCTATCTTCAAAAAATTCAATATTCTTTCACGCCAAGAGGCGATCAAAGACTCTTGTTATTTGCGGATCTAGTGGATATGCAATCTACAGCCTTAGGTACAATCGACTGTTTGATGTTCCAACTTTTACCAAGCCACCCCACATAATTTGGGCGTACGACTTTGCGCTTGGCTAACACCGTTGGACTGAGGTGAGAAATGAACAGTCGTTTAATGAACGATGCTTCACATTCTCCCCCTCTATCGCTATGAATTTCGCAATCCATAGGCTTAGTTGATGTAGCGCTTATCCGCTTCAACAACTTCATCTTTGCTTTTTAACAAACAAAGGATTGCATACGTTGTACCATCATCAATGAAGATCACAACATACTTGTCTCCCCCCTCTATTTTGTATAAACTTCAAATCACCCAAGTAGGTGTGACTAAGTTCTAGAGGAGCGGTGCTTCTTTCGCTATTCCCTTGACGGAATTTGAAAAGGTGATTTTGCCTCTTCGCCTACCTCACATTCATTTTGAGGGTTTATGTCGAAAGGAGGCAACAATCTCAACATCGTTAGCTTTTGAATGACTTACTATTTAACGTGTCTTAATCTATGATGGCATAGATGCACAGATTACAAATATATCATTCATTGGGCTATAGACATATTGTACCATTCTTAGTTATTACAGACCTGTTGGACTAGTCTCAAACCAACTTGACCAACAACGTCCCTTAAACCAAGTTAGGAACATGTATCACCTTTTTTAGAGTGATCTCATTCCCTGAAGTCCTATTGAGGACAACCTCTCCAACCCCTTCGATTTTAGAGGTGGCGTTGCTTCACCTGAACAACCTCTTGCCCGTGGTTAGGGCGCAACCGGATCATATATGATCTCGATACTCTGGCCCACTCTAGTTGCTTTAGCAGACTGAGTGTCCAATTTCTTTACTGCCTTTCTTTAGGCCTTCAGATCATTGAGACCTGGAAACTCTGGCCCACCTTGCTAGGTGTCCATTACTTTTCCTATGAAATGAATTCTGGCCCCACTCCAGTCGCCCGGAGGCTTTATATGACTGAGTGTTCAATATCATCATATCAAAGGAATTTTGGCCCACTCCAGTCGCCCGGAGGCTTTATATGACTGAGTGTCCAATATCATCATATCAAAGGAATTTTGGCCCACTCCAGTCGCCCGGAGGCTTTATATGACTGAGTGTCCAATATCATCCTATGAAGGATCTTCTGCCAAATAGTATGACAGGCTCAACGTCTTTAACTTTTAGACTTCTTCCGTTATGATTGGTGCCCAGATAATTCTTGGCGCTTAGTTAAGAGTTGTAACAGTTTTCGCACAGTCAGTGGATCTTACTCCCTCGTATGTGCGAACATACTTTACTCACTTTTAATAACTACACTTAAAAGAACGGATCTTTTTAAGTTGCTTTACAATCCAATCTTTAAACGGAAAAGAAGATGAGATTAAACTTCTGATTTTAAAGCGTAAGGAATATAAATTATTTTCATATTCCTCCTTACTTTAATCAATTTTTAATCAGACCTCATTTAATCTTTATTCTTGACAAGTAAGAAAAACTACTTATCCCAACTTCGGATTCTGGCTCACTTCAGTCACTTCATCAAACTGATTGTCCAGTTCATTCTTACCATTACTTGGATCTTTTGTCTGGGACTGATACAGGCCTTCTGCTGCAAGATAGAAGTACATCTTCAGTCTTCTCCTCTTGTCCCAGTTGACATCCTCAGGCTCTCGAGAGCGCTTGTTCCCACCAGTCTTGGTAGCGGTGACACCATGAACATGTTCATCATCATCACTCTCTTCTACCAGAAAACCATTGCCATATCCAGATTTGGTCACACAACTTTTGACCGACATCTTTCGAACACTAATAGTATTACAATACAATCTTGTCTTAAATTTGTTGGTATTTCTATGGTACTTTATAAAGCAGTACGGGAAGTAATAACTATTACAAATGTTCGAAAGGATAAATAAATGGGCAATCTTCAAAACTGCCGCATGTGTGTTGTGTCTTGAATCTTGATCACCTTGCAAAGCCAATGTTGAGAACTGCCGCAAGTTTGTCGTGTCTTGAATCTTGATAACCTGAAATCAAGAAACAACTAAATCTGGATGGTTACAACGTTGTGTGTTGAGTCGAGGATAGCCCTCTATCCTTAAGACAAGATTGCCCCGTATATATATTTTTACGTTAGCGGGCAATAGTCTCCCAAGATAAAACAACACTTTAATCTCAACACTACAAAGCCAATAGGTTGAGCCTGGCGAAGAAAACAAATATGACTCGACTTGCTGAAGATATGGAATAGGAAGGAAGAGTTTCTCAATACTCTTCTCTTTTGTCTCTGTGTATATAGTGTGTCTCTGTAGTGTATATCTTGTGTATATGTGTGGGTTTGCTCACTGATTTTTGTGATAATTTGCTCACTGTTTTGAGCTATTTTCGTGATGATTTTCAGTGGTGTTTCTTGCCATTTTTCGTGTGTTTTCGCATCTTGTTTTGAGCCAAAAGAAGGCTCAATATATAGCAAGGAGGAGGCTGCCCAACAGCCACAAACAAGGCTGTTAATAGCCATTAGTGAGGGTTGTTAATGGCCATTTAGGAGGCAGATTTATGGTTGTTCATGGCCAAGTAATGGGCTATTAATGGAGGAGTTAATCAGCCAAGTAATGGCTGATTAATGCCTCAAAAAACAGTTCCAACAGTAGGCTTCTGCCTTCCGTCACCTTCCCAAAACTTTGGGGACCAAACTGTAAATATTGAAACTTTGGGGACCAAATCGTATATATGAAAGAATTCTGTCCAAACTGTACATGTAAAACTTCAGGATCAAATCGTACATCCGGCAGAGTTCTCTGGTCCAAAAGATAATATTAGATGACCCCACTCACAAATTTCTACAAATTTCACACAAATTTGCCAGTGAACCCGTGAACCCGAGAACCCAAACTAAACCCAAACTCAAACCCGAAAACCCAAACCCTGAACCGATCGACGGAGGGCGGCGGCGGCGCTGTGGTGGGCTTAGCCTTGAATCCAAGCACATCTAGGTCTTCCCTCCTTTAAACACATGGGATACCCCTTGGGGTCCCAAACCCTTTACCAATTAGAGACTTATATAGAGAGCAATTCTTCCTATTCCCACCGATGTGGTAGATTTGTCCCACATCACATTTTCATGTCTCAAACACCTTACTTCGTGGACCAATATCTCTTTCATTTCTTAACGAAATTAGACGATTCTTGGCCCTACGGTCATCTACTCACTTCGTAGATCATGCATGTGTAAAGAGACGAGATCTCCAACTTACGGAACACTAGTGTTTAATTCATCAAAGATGGGTGGACGCATCTCCCCGCCAAAGGCTAATTTCCAACAAATATAAAATGAAAAAAAACAAAGATGGTAGGCGCCTGACATTTGAAAACAAGGCAACGTAAAATGAATGAAAGTGGGCGGCCAGAGGTGGGCGGGGAACGTTGAAATGCAATCTTAACTCTGATTGGTTGGTTTGAAGACAAGTTTTTCTATAAATAACAGCACGCGTTCATTCATTTGAACAGACCAAAATAGCAGAGAGTAATTCACAGTATTTTTATAGTCCGTAAGATAATAGAGTGAAGTTATATTTTAGTGAGTTGTGTAAAATAAAGAGTGTTATTTTTTGTGAATGTGTAGTAGTCTCTTGATACTATCCAGCTGTAATAAGTAATATTATATTATTTTGTTTGGGTATTATATTTTATTCCCGGTAAAATATTTGGTGTCGTTGTTACTCTCTTATTCTTGCTATTTATCGGGGATATTATTCCTGGGTGAAATTACTTTTTTCCAACAACGTGGTATCAGAGTCATGACAAACAATGATCAACTATCTTTTAAGTACACCCGTCTTACAAAAGAAAATTATGAAAAATGGTGTCTACGAATGAAAGTCATTCTTGGCTCTCAAAATGTTTGGGAAATTGTATACAAAGAATATACAAAACCAGCTAATGAGGAAACTCTGTCTCAAACTGAAAAAAGATGTCTTGACAAAGATAAGGAAGAAATGTCAACAAGCCCTCACTCTCATCCACCAATGTTTGGATTATGACATGTTCGAGAAGGTGGCCGATGCAACCACATCAAAAGAAGGTTGGGAGATTTTACAAAATTCTTTTCAAGGAGTAGATAAAGTAAAGAAGATAAAACTTTAAACTCTAAGGGCCGATTTTGAAGTTTTAAAAATGAAAGAATCTGAATCCATCTCGGATTTCTTTTCAAGAGTGATGGATGTTGTGAATTAACTAAGAAGATACGAGGAGGAAGTAGATGTTGTGCGTGTGGTAGAAAAGATCCTCGGCTCTTTAACACCTAAAATCAATTTCATTATAAGTCCACGAAGAAAAGATAAAAAAGAGACAAGAAGAGCCACTGGATCAACTTTTGAAAACTCATGCATCCTTCAAATATTTTGTAGGTGAAAAGAGTTATAGAGGAAATAGATGAGGAAGAAGTCGTGGCACTCGTGGAAGAGGAAAGAGCATTGGCAACAACTTCAATAATGAAGGGAGAAGCCAACAACCATTCAGAGGTCATGGTCGTGGACAAAGAAGAGGAAGAGAGTATGGCTATTATCAGTATACCAACAAAGCGAGGTATGATAAATCAAAAATTAAGTGCTACAACTGCTATAAATTTGCACATTACTCTTGGAAATGTCATAGTAATGTTGAAGAGAAAGTTAACCTTGTTGACGACAAGAAAGAAGAAGATGAATCAACATTGTTAATGGCACTCAAAGAAGAAGATAATGATGATTGTAGTTCATGATATCTTGATAATGGAGCAAGCAACCACATGTGTGGATGCAAGATAAGTTTGTGGAGCTCACTAAGAAGGTGACAGAAAATGTATCCTTTGGAGACACTTCAAAGGTACAAATTGAAAGAAAAGGCACAATTCTAATCTCCTGTAAAGATGGTGACCACAAATTAATTCAAGATGTTTATTATGTGCTAAAATTTAAAAATAATATTTTGAATTTGGGCCAACTTCTTGAAAAATAATTTGATATTCATATGAAAAATATGCATCTTTGGCTTAGAGATTCAAGTGGAAATTTAATCGCAAGTGTATGGCAAAGAATAGATTTTTTTTTTTGAATCTTAGGACAATTGATGCAAAGTATTTGAAGGCTAATGTGCAAGATGAATCATGGTGTTGGCACATGCGATTTGGAAACTTGAATTTTGAAGCACTCAAATCAATGGGAGAAAAGAACATGGTACATGAGATTCCTTTAATCAACCATCTCAATCAGTTGTGTGAAGTTTGTCTGCTTGGAAAATATGCAAGGAAGAGTTTTCCGAAGGAGGCCACGTCAAGAGCAACCAAGCCACTCCAGCTTGTTCACACTGATGGGTGTGGTCCAATCAATCCACCTTCTTATAGTAAAAGTAAATACCTCTTGCTCTTTATTGATGATTTCAGTAGAAAGACTTAGGTGTATTTCTTGAAGAAAGCCAAGTGTCAAGCACTTGAGAATTTTTGGGAGCATAGCCTATGCTCATGTGCCACGACAAAATAGACCGAAACTTGACGATCGTAGTGTCAAACATGTATTTGTTAGCTATGACACAAGTTCAAAAGGCTACAAGTTATACAACCCAAACAACAATAAAGTAAAGTCGTGATGTTGAATTTGATGAAAAAGCAACATTGAATTGGGAGGCTCAGGAAGAAAGGACATATGACTTTCTTCCATAGTTTGGAGATGAGAAGAACATGAGACGATGACACCTGCACATGATGCAACCTTACCTCCTTCTCCAACAAATGTTGAATCACTTTATTCTCAAGAAGGTTCAAGTGAAAGGTCACAGAGGATGAGGAGCATCCAAGAGCTCTATGATGATACAAAAGAAGTTTCTAATTTTGATTTTTTTTATTGTTTCTTTGCTGATAGAGAACCAATGAATTTTGATGAAACTATTACAGACAAAATGTGGAGACAAGCCATAGGCAATAGAGAAGAACAACACTTAGGAATTAACAACTCTTCCCAAGGGTCATCAAGCAATTGGTGTCAAATGTGTATACAAAGCAAAGAAGAATGCCCATGGAAAGGTGGAGAGATACAAGGCAAGACTTGTGGCTAAAGGTTACAAGCAAAGGCAAGTCATTGACTATGAGGAAGTCTATGCACCTATTGCCCGAATGGAGACAATCCATTTGCTGATTTCTTTGGCGATACAAATAAAGTGAAAAATCCATCAACTAGATGTCAAGTCGGCATTCTTGAATGGATATCTTGAAGAGGAAGTCTATTTTGAGATATCATTGGGCTTTGTGGTCCAAAATCATAAAGATAAGGTGTTGAGGCTGAAGAAAACTTTATATGGATTAAAGCAAGCTACACGAGCGTGAAATAATCACATCGACAAGTATTTTCAAGACAATGAATTTACTCGTTGTCTCCATGAATATGCTCTTTACATTAAAGTTCATATTAATGGAGATAGTCTGCTTGTTTGTCTTTATGTTGATGATCTTATTCTGACAGGTAATAATCCAAGTTTGTTTGAAGCTTTCGAGAAAGCTATGTCCCTTGAGTTCAAGATGACGGACATAGGGCTTATGTCATAATATTTGGGCCTAGAAGTGAATCAAATGGAAGAAGGTATCTTCATATCTCAAGAAAGCTATGCAAATGAGATTTTGAAGAAGTTCAACATGTTCGATTGCAACCCCATAAACACCCTAATGGAGAGCGGAATAAAATTATCAAAATTTGATGATGGAGAAAAGGTGGATCCCACTCTATTCAAATGTCTCATGGAAGTTTGAGGTACGTGACCTGCACGAGGCCAGGTATACTCTTTGCAATTGGAGTAGTAAGTCGCTTCATGGAAGCTCCTACCTCCACTCACTTAAAGGTCGCTAGAAGAATTCTTCATTACCTAAAAGGTACAATAGACCTTGGGCTATTTTATTCTTCTTCTAATGACTTTAACCTTGTGGAATTTTGTGATAGTGATTATGCGGGAGATATTGATGATAGAAAAATCACAATTGGTTTTGTGTTTTTCTTGGGTGATTGTGTTATTTCTTGGAGTTCAAAGAAACAATCCATTGTTACTCTCTCAACTTGTAAAGTCGAATATGTGGCAGCAACATCATGTATGTTTCATGCAATTTGACTGAGAAGATTATTGAAGGAGCTCAATTTGCCACAAATTAAGGCCACAACGATTTGTGTTGACAACAAATTCGCGCAAGCACTTGCTAAGAATCCGGTGTATCATGATCGAAGCAAGCATATTGACACAAGGTATCACTTCATCAGAGAATGCATTGCCAAGAAGGAGGTAGAACTCAAGTATGTGAAATCTCACGATCAAGTTGCAGATATCTTTACAAAGCCTCTCAAGTTTAAAAACTTTCAGAGATTGAAATCAAATCTCGGAATGAAGAAGAAAAATCTTAATTAAGGGAGAGATTTATGGGACCCAAATAAAATAAATATAACATGAAATATGAAATAAAAAGAAAACAAAAATGGTAGGCGCCTGACATTTGAAAACAAGGCAAAGTAAAATGAATGAAAGTGGGAGGCTAGAGTTGGCCGGCTAAAACATTAGTGGAATGTTGAAATGTTGTTCACCAATCTTAATTCTGAGTGGTTGGTTTGAAGACAAGTTTTCCTATAAATAGCACCACTCGTTCATTCATTTGAACACACCAAAATAGCAGAGAGCAATTGAATGAATAGAGAGTAATTCACAGTCTAGAGAAAATTTCTATAGTGTGTGAGACAATAGAGTGGAGTAATATTTTAGTGAGTTGTGTAAAATAAAGAGTGTTATTTCTTATGAAGGTGTAGTAGTCTCTTGACATTACCAAATTGTAATAAGTGATATTATATTATTTTATTTGGGTATTATATTTTATTTCCGGTAAAATATTTGGTGTCGTTATTACTCTTTTATTCTTGCTATTTATCGGGGATATTATTCCTGGGTGAGATTATTATTTTTTCCAAACAATGAGGAAGATGATAATCAACACTTTCGTATGAAATTTTTTTATGGAATGAAAAATATTTATAGCCAACAAAAGACAGTATAAACAAATGATATTGTGTCTTATCATAAAAGTTACAACTATTCATTTTTCATTTACACCTCCTAAAAACCCAACAGATACATTTGTAGG
This sequence comes from Anisodus acutangulus, assembly GCA_029783415.1. NCBI lineage: Eukaryota > Viridiplantae > Streptophyta > Magnoliopsida > Solanales > Solanaceae > Anisodus > Anisodus acutangulus. The sequence continues at coordinate 13,624,511 of CM056491.1, read as the reverse complement.
GAATTAGGCTAAGATGTCCATAGTATTACATAGTAATATAATGTCTTCAAAAAGGAGAACACTACTTCCAAATCATTTTGCTATTGAAAATAGTGCTAGTAAGGTGAATTATATTTGCACGAATAATCAACATAACCAAATATTTAAAAAATTGTTTGGAAAAGAACTAGAGGATAGAACCTAAAGTTCTTAATTATATTTGTATGCTAAATTTGGATCTTACAGATATTGGTGTTAAATATACACAATATACATGTGTATATTGTGTATATTAAATCTCGGATTTGGTCCCAATAATAGCTCTCGGTTTTGGTTGTTTATGTAAAGTAATTTATGATAAATATTTAGTATCCTAGTTTAGATAATATTATAATATAATTAGTAGTGTATTACCATAATTAGTGTATTACCATAAATGTATAGAATAAGGTTTTTAGAATAGAATAGGAATAGGATTCTCCTATTTTGTAACTTGTATATCCAGCCTTTCAGGCCCAATAATCAACAGTGGCGGCCCACTGGCCACTGGCCCAGTAACGCAACAGCCAGCAGCTACGGTACAGTGCAGCCCAGTCCTGGAATACTTGGGCCCCGACCTCCGCAAGCTCACCACGCAGCAGGCCCCACTCAGACAGATATCGAGGCCGCGATGCACACATTGGGTTTGACTCAACCGGACCCAAATTGGTATATGGACACCGGTGCCACTACTCACATGACTTCCGATTCAGGTACTCTCTCATCTTATTCCAATTTGAGCAACCCTCGGGGTATAATTGTTGGTAATGGCAACTCTATTCCAATTCAGGGTTATGGTCAGAAAACGTTGTCTCCCCATAATCCACCCCTTATCTTGAAAAATACTTTACATGCACCCAATTTGATTAAAAACTTAGTGTATGTCCGAAAGTTCACCACTGACAATTCTGTTTCTGTTGAATTTGATCCTTTTGGTTTTTCTGTAAAGGATATCAAAACGGGGAGTCATCCCATGAGGTGTGATAATAGGGGGGATCTTTATCCTATCATGCCCGATTTCAGTCCATCGAGTCAAGCCTTGCCATCAACTTTTGCAGCCATTTCTCTTTCCTTGTGGCATGCTCGCCTTGGTCATCCGGGATCGTCTATTTTATCAGTTTTAGATAAAAATAGCTTTATTTCTTGTAAGGGTATGAGTCGTACTCAAATTTGTCAATCTTGTTCATTAGTAAAAAATGTTAAGTTGTCATTTGTGGACTCAAATTCTCATACTTCAAAGCCATTTGATATTATTCATAGCGACCTATAGACGTCTCCTGTTCTAAGTTCGTTAGGTCATCGATATTATGTTATTTTTTGGATGATTATTCTAAATTTTTGTGGACGTTTCCAATTGCCAATAAATCTCAAGTGTTTTCTGTATTCATAAAATTTAGAGAATTCATTAGAACATAATTCAAAAGAGAAATAAAAAATATTCAGTGTGATAATGAAAAAGAGTATGACAATAGGGTGTTTCGGGAGTTCTGTGATAATAATGGGATCAATTTTCGTTTTTCGTTCCCTCATACATCTTCTCAAAATGGGAAAGCCGAACGCAAAATTCGTTCCATAAATAACATTGTCCGCACTCTCTTACTTCATGCTTCCGTACCCCCATATTTTTGGCATCATGCTCTGCAAATGGCAACATATCTCCTTAACATAATTCCGTCCAAAGGTCTGACATATTCTTCCCCCCTCCAAATCCTATATAATAAGAACCCTTCTTATTCTCATCTTCGAGTTTTTGGGTTCTTGTGTTATCCGTTATTCTCATCCACCACAATTAACAAACTTCAGGCTCTGTCTACTCCGTGTGTGTTTTTGGGTTATCCGTCTAATCATCGTGGTTATGAATGCTTTGATTTATCCTCCAAGAAAATCATAATTAATCGCCATGTCATTTTTTATGAAACCCAATTTCCTTTTATCAAAGTTCATACTCCCGAGCCTAGGTCGTATAATTTTTTGGATGACCAAATATCCCCGTATATTATTCGGCATTTTTTGGACATCTCCCGCATCCAAAACTCTCCAGCGGGCCCACTGCCCGCCGGCCCCACTGTATCGTCCCACGTTCCAGTTACTGGATCAGTCCCCATAATTGGGCTACCCAACCCACTGCAGGCGGTCCAGTGGTCGCCCAGACATCGATTTGGGCCAAGAGCCCATCGCTTGCTGGCCAGTCCGTCCCGAGCCTAGCAAATTCCCAAAATTCACTCAATTCTTCCTCGAGTCATAGACCGGTCACTCGTAGTCAGCGGGGTATTTTTACACCTAAAAGATATTTTAATTTACATTCTGATGTCTCTAAATCCCCCTTGCCCCGTAATCCGGTGTCCGTCTTAAATGACCCTAATTGGAAAATTGCTATGACTGATGAATATAATGCACTTATTAATAATAAGACGTGGGAGTTGGCGCCCCATCCATATGGTATTAATGTTATCAGGTCTATCTCGATTTTTGCTCATAAGGAGAATTCGGATGGGTCATTTGCTCGACATAAGGCCCGGCTAGTGGGTGATGGTAAGACTCAGCAAGTTGGGATAGATTGTGGGGAGACGTTTAGCCCGGTGGTCACGTCGGCTACTATTCGCACTGTGCTTAGCTTGGCTCTTTCAAAGACATGGTCTATTCATCAGTTGGATGTTAAGAATATTTTTCTACATGGTGATCTCAAGGAAACAGTATCTATGCATCATCCGTTGGGGTTCAGAGATCCTAATCGTCCTCATCATGTCTGTTTGTTGAAGAAGTCCTCATATGGGCTTAAGCAGTCTCCATGGGCCTGGTATACAAGGTTTGCTGACTATGTTTCGACTATTGGGTTCACTCACAGTAGGTCAGATAATTCCTTGTTCATCTACTGTCGTGGTTCATCCTTGGCCTCCATTCTGTTATATGTGGATGATATCATTTTCACTGCCTCTTCCGATGCATTACGCCAATCTATCATGTCCATGATCAGCTCTGAGTTTGCTATGAAGGACTTAGGGCCCTTGAGCTACTTTTTGGGGATTGCCGTCAAGCGTCATTCAGATGGTTTGTTTTTGTCTCAAATAAAGTATGCGGCTGAGATCATCGAGAGGGCTGGGATGTCATCATGTAAGTCTACTTTCACTCCAGTTGATACTAAGCCCAAACTTGGTGCCACTGCCGGCATCCCTTACGAGGATCCAACCCGCTATCGCAGTTTTGCAGGGGCTCTTCAGTATCTTACCTTTACCAGACCGGATATTACGTATATTGTTCAGCAGGTGTGTTTATTCATGCATGATCCCAGAGTTGAGCACATGAATGCAATCAAACACATCATCCGGTATATTCAGGGTACACTGGACTATGGTTTGCATTTGTATCCTTCATCGACATCCACACTTGTTTCATACACTGATGCAGATTGGGGTGGTTGTCCAGACACCAGACGGTCTATGTCTGGCTACTGTATGTTCCTTGGCAGCAACTTGGTCTCCTGGTCTGCGAAGCGTCAGGCGACTCTATCCCGATCAAGTGCCGAGGCTGAATATCGAGGGGTAGCCAATGTGGTCTCAGAATCATGTTGGTTACGTAATTTGCTTTTAGAGCTTCATTGTCCGATTCAAAAGGCAACCTTGGTTTATTGCGATAATATTAGTGTCATCTACCTTTCAGGTAATCCGGTTCAGCACCAACGCACTAAACATATCGAAATGGACATTCACTTTGTCCGTGAAAAGGTTGCTCGAGGTCACGTTCGCGTATGTCATGTCCCGTCAAGATATCAGATTGCAGACATCTTTACAAAGGGTCTTCCCTCTGTCCTTTTTTGAAGATTTAAGGGACAGTCTCAGCGTTCGAAGACCGTCCGCTATGACTGCGGGGTGTGTGTTAAATATACACAATATACACACAATATACATGTGTATATTTGGTATAATAAATCTCGGATTTGGTCCCAATAATAGCTCTCGATTTTGGTTGTTTATGTAAAGTAATTTATGGTAAATATTTAGTATCCTAGTTTAGGTAATATTGTAATATAATTAGTAGTGTATTACCATAAATGTATAGAATAAGGTTTTTAGAATAGAATAGGAATAGGATTCTCCTATTTTGTAACTTGTATATATAGCCTTTCAAGTAATGAAAATAATCAAGGGGGTTATTTCTTTCAATTGGAACATCCAGGAACGATTCAGATAGAGTTGAATACTAATCATCTGCGTGAATGACATCTTTAATTTGTCGTTGCATTACAAACAATTACTACTCCGTGTAAGAATACTTAGAGTAAGTAAAATATTTTCCTCATCATTCTCCTTCCATAAATGTGATTAATATACAACTATACATGCTAGAAATTAGTAGATGATAAGGAGACGATTATGCCTAATTATCTCCTTAAGATAAAGCTAATCTTCCTAATGATAAGATAATCTTCCTAATGACAAGATAATGCTAATAAATATTTTACCTCCTACCATATATACAAGATACTATTTAATTACAATAATAATAATTATTAATAACAACATTAATAATTATTATTCTATCACTCTCCGCATTCGAAGCGGGAGGCAAACGGATGCTGAGGTTGTCCCGAAAATCTTCAAATAACACCAGCGGAAGACCTTTAGTGAAGATATCGGCAATTTGATGGCGCGACGGGACATGTAGCACTCGCACCTTACTGCATAACATTTTTTCACGGACAAAGTGGATATCCAGCTCAATATGTTTTGTGCGTTGATGATTGACTGGATTGTCAGACAGGTAGATAGCACTAATATTATCACAATATACCAAAGTGGCTTTCAGAATCGGGCAGTGTAGCTCAAGAAGAAGATTGTGAAGCCAACATGATTCAGACACAACATTGGCAACACCTCGGTATTCTTATTCAGCACTGGATCTTGATAATGTGTCTTGTCTTTTCGAGGACTAAGAAACCAAGTTATCACCAAGAAATATACCATAACCTAAGGTGGAGCGTCTGGTGTCTGAGCAGCTTCCCTAGTTTCCATATGTGTAGGAGACAAGTGTGGACGTGGATGATGGATATAAGTGCAAGTCATATTCAAGAGTACCCTGTATATATCACACAATGCGTTTTAGAGCATGCATATGATCATCCATCAGATTATGCATGAAAATGCACTCTTGTTGTGTAGCATAAGAGATATCCGATCTGGTGAAGGTTAGATACTGCAGGGCTCTTGCCAGGCTGCGGTAGAGTGTCGGGTTGACAAAAGGCTTACTGGAAGATGCACTCAATTTGGATTTAGTGTCCACCGGAGTTGCTAAGGGTTTACAGGAGGACATACCAACTCGTTCCATAATCTCTGCTGCATACTTCTTTTGGGAGAGAAATAAACCACCTGCATGTCGTGTCATTACGATGCCCAAAAAATAGTGTAGTGGGCCCAGGTCCTTTATTGCAAATTCAGAGCCAAGCTATGACATGATGGACTTTCGAAGAGCATCTGATGAGGTAGTTAATATAATATCGTCCACATATAAAAGAAGATAAGCAATATTATTACCGTGATGATAAATAAACAGAGAATGATCGGAACGGCTGTTAGAAAAAATAATATGTGAAACAAAATCCACAAACCGCTTATATCATGCCCTGGGAGCTTGCTTTAGTCCATATAATGATTTTTTGAGAAGGCACACATGATTGGGGTATTTGGAGTCCCTGTACCCCAAAGGTTGGTACATGTATACCGTTTCATTTAGGTGTCCATGGAAGAAGGCATTTTTGACATCCAATTGATGAAGTGGCCAACCCTTTGAGAGAGCCAAACTAAGTATTGTTTGGATAGTCACTAGTTTGACCACCGGACTGAATGTCTCACCGCAATCCACGCCAACACATTGCGTTTTTCCATTACCTACAAGACGGGCTTTATGTCACTCAAAAGAACCATCAGATTTTCTTTGTGACTAAATATCCACATAGACCGAATTATATTAGCATGAGGTGGACGAGGCACCAATTCCCACGTCCTATTTTTAATAAGAACATTAAATTCATCATCCATGGCCATTTTCCAATTTGGGTCATGAAGAGCAGTCACAGAATTATGGGGTAATGGTGATTTTGATAGTTGAGTGTGTAGGCTATATTTGGTGTTGGGTTTGACAATACCGTGTTGGCTTCGGATAATAGGTCGGTTGACTGAGTTTTGGGCCGAGGGGATAACACTGTTTGACATGCGGGAGGTTGTTGGGTCTCGGCCCAAGTCACTGCCAGAATGCGTGACATTGGCATTGGGCTGGTATATAACAGTGGGCCTGGCAGCAGGGAGTGGTGTATCCAAATTTGGAGCACTGGGCCTTAGGAATGAAGGCCCAGTCCACTGAACTATATTTTCCTGCGGTTGGGCCACTGTTTCTGGGCCTAGTTGGCCCAAATCAGTTGGGTCACCTAAAACAGTGGGCTCAGGAGAGTAAAAAATTGGGTTAAGTATGGGGGTCAGCTATCATCTAGAAAATCATAGGTATGGGGTCCAAACTTGTGTATTTTGGTAAACGGAAAATTTGTTTCATCAAAAATTACATGACAACTTATAATTATTTTATTTGAGGATAAATCGTAACATTTGTAACCTCGATGATTAGATGGATATCCCAAGAACACACACGGAGTGACCGGGGTTGAAGTTTGGTGATGGTAGTTGATGGAAAAAGAGGATAGCATAAGCACCCGAATACCCGTAAATGGGAGTAAGAAGGGTCCCGTAGGTATAGGTTTTTTAGTGGAGCTTGGTAGGACAAGTTCTTTTGAGGGAGTATGTTTAACAAGTATGTGGTCATTTGTAGTGCATGGTGCCAAAATGAGGAGGCAAGTGTGGCATGAGCAAGGAATGTGCGAACAATATTGTTGATGGTTCGTATTTTGCGTTCAGTCTTCCCATTCTGGGAGGATGTGTGGGGACATGAAAGGCGGAAGTTTAAACCATGAGAATTGCAAAACTCCCAAAATGTCTATTATCAAACTCTCTGTCATTATCACATTGAATATTTTTTATTTTCCATTACAGTTGATTTTTGATGAAAGCTCTAAACTTTAGAAAAGTGGAAAAAACTTGTGATTTTTTAGACAAGGGATGTCCACAAAAAATTAGAGTAATCATCTAAAAGAAGCAAGTAATATCTATGGCCCGAAGAGCTCAAAACGGGAGAAGTTCAAATATCACAGTGGATAATATCAAATGGCATAAGAGTGCATGAACTAGAGGAAACAAATGACAATTTAACTTGTTTACCAAGTGTGCATGAATGACATTTATTTAACGTTGGGGATTGAGTATATGAAATGAACTTATTTTGCTTAAGGGAGGCTAAAATTGGTGCCCCTGGATGACCCAACCGTTCATGCCATAAAGAAGAGGCTACTCCTGTAAAATAAAATGGTAACTTGAACTGTTGGATAGGTGATGTTATTGGATATAGCTCACTTTGGCTATCACATCTCATGAGAAGGCTCCCTGTCTGAAAATCCCAAAGGGTAAAAAACAACAGACACCCAATTGTTAGTAGTAAACTTTCTAACATATACCAAGTTTTTGATTAATTGTGGAACATGAAAGACATTTTTTAAGACCATTGGTGGGTTTGGTGGTGACAAAGTAGTAGAACCATAACCCCGAATTGGAATAGAATGTCCATTTTCGATAATTATACCATTATTTTTGCTCAAATTAAAATAGGACGAGAGATTACCAAGGGAGGACGTCATGTGAGACGTCTCTCCAGAGTACATGTACTGATTTTCATTGGGTGGATTAAGTCCAAGAGTGTGCATGGCGGACTCAATATTCGTCGGGTGGGCCACTACCGAATGTGCCTCCTGCCACTGGGTCGGTAGTGGCCCAGAATTCACTGCCACATTGATGCTTCTCTGCCCGGTGTGTGATGGCCCAAAAGAATTCCAGTGGGCCTGGGGACTGGCCTGGCCCAATTTCCAGTCGGGACGAGGTACGGTGGCAAAGTCCAAAGCCACTGCCAGGCCCACTGGGGTGGACCACAGGGCTTCCAGTTTTGGGTTCTCGTGTTACTGTTCTGTGAGTTCCCGCCACCACTGCCACCGGAATTTCCTCCGCCACCGGAATTTCGGTGGCCTCCACTCTTATTATTGCCGCACTTTCCACCTTTATTTTAACCACCATTCCGTCATTTTTGTCCCCGATTTTGTTGTGAAGGTTCAAAGTAGGTAGTACTATCATTCATGGGGGTAGCAATTATGGTTGAATTGGTAACGGTGGCAGCCTTTTTGTTGAAACCCGCCTCTTCAAGTATAAGCATCGAACGTGCTTGGGGAAAAAATGGTAAAAGATTGCTTTGTCGGATGAGTGTTCCCACACCGTTATAGGCGTCGGAAAGACCGGCAACCATTTGTAAGACTAAGCGATTGTTGGTAACTGGTGAACCAACATTTTTAAGTTGATCCGACACGACCTTAAGGCGTTGACAATATGCCGACGCTTATGGAAAATCCGTCATATCAATGGTGGAGAATTATTGTTCTAAAGTGACGGCGCGAGAATTTTTGTTGTCTTGAAAAATGTCCTGCAACCGATTCCAAGCCTCCATTGCTGTAGAATTGGGTTCCATTATTGTGTGTAACAAATCAGAAGAGATTGTTGCATAAATTCATGAGAGAACTCTGGCATCCAGAGTTTCCCATAGTTCTTTGTCATCATCGGTCTGTAACTCCTTCCCTTTGCCATTCTCCGGCGGAATTATGTGATGAATAACCCGGTGAGAACGACAACAAATCTTAAAAAGTTCTGCCCAAGTTGCATAGTGAACATTTTCCATCTCAAAAGTGATGGAAACATGTGTTTTGATATTTGAAATGGTAAGGGTTGGATGAAAGTTGTTTTTGGAGTCAGACATTGTTGATTGGAAGACAAAAAAATCTGAACAATAATGGAGATGAAAAAAATGAACAAGAAAACACAAAATTCGGTTAAGGGGTGGGGGGTTGGCCGATTGGGAGGGGTTATGGTAGGATCTTTTCCTAATCTCTTGATAACATGTAAGAATACTTAGAGCAAGTAGAATATTTTCCTCATCATTCTCCTTTCACAAATGTGGTTAATATACAACTATACATGCTAGAAATTAGTAGATGATAAGGAGAAGATTATGCCTAATTATCTCCCTAAAGATAAAGCTAATCTTCCTAATGGTAAGATAATCTTTCTAATGACAAGATAATGCTAATAAATATTTTACCTCCTACCATATATACAAGATACTATTTAATTACAATAATAATAATTATTAATAACAACATTAATAATTATTTTTCTATCACTCCGTACTAATAACTTTCATGAACTACCAATAATTTGAGTTCCTCTTCTGTGAACTTCAACTAGTGGTTCTCCAAGTAATTTTAACACTATGGGATTGGGGCCTCCACACCTAGAGCACCTTAATTTGGTGGTACCTAGCAGCATCAAAAATTTAGGAGCAAAAAGAGATGTTTTTTATAAGTGTGGAATGTAACATAATCCAATAGCAGTATAGCGCTATCAGCTTTTAAGAAATCATGCATCTTCGCTGATATCTATCATCGTACTTTGGAATATAACAAGTATCGGTTCAGAAGTCCGAACTAATCATACCTATTTAAGTTGAGTGGTATTTTGTTTCCTTTGAACACATAAGATAATTTGTTTGAACCTATTCATTGTTACTTAGCTTAATTACTCTATATTAGGGATATGTGCATATTGAGTTGAAATATAGCTGGTCAAAATGTGAATAAATAAATTTACGGGTTATTAACCCACCCAAACTTGTAAATATGGCATGAGCATGTTTTCATATATGCATGTACTAGTTTTTCCACCCCTTTCTCTTTGAAATGGATATATCCTCGTACTTTGGAGTCATCATGTTTCTCGTTCGAATATGTCTAATATCACTTTTGTTCTTTTTTGTCTTCACTATAGTTTGCCGATCAGCATTATCAGATGATGGCAATTTTAGCTTAGCATATCAGTAGCCTTATTCTTGTTTTTTGTTGTTGTAACCTCCTATATATAATGACATTCATAATGTCAATACGTACAATAATGTGAGGAAATGTAATTTAAATTGGTGCAAGCTGGAGTCTTTTAGACTCTGATACAAACCATGAGTCAATAGAAATTATAAACACATGTCCTGATAATTCTCAAACCAGATCTTGCATATATATACATCATAAAATCCTCCGCAATTTAATTGAACCAATATATGTCACTGGATCTAAAGATCCCACCAGTCTGTTAGTACTTTCTAACAATGGCGTAATTTTGATGCTCAATTTGTGTTTAGTCTGAGGGGAAATGAACATTTTTCATCAAAGGAACAAAATGACTTCCCTTGATCACTTATGTGCGGAAGTCATCATTTTCATTACAACTATATATATATTAAACTTTAACTCACCAACCAAACATCAAAAATATTTTTCATGAAAAATGACTTCATTCCTACTAAATACACCACCAATTTGGTTATAGTTTTTGTAATCCTTGGTATCGATCGAATACAAATTAAAGCATATTGCTAATCTTTATAGTATGTCGTACGAGTAATAATTTGTATGTAATATAGAAGTGGAGTTTGGCTAGTTTGGATATGCGGTTGAATGAAAGAAAAAGGCATGTGGACTTAGATGATGGTTGCAACAAATTTTATTAATATACAATTGACGTTACTTTTTGCTGCATTTTATATGAAGGTTTTGCATAATGCATGACGTCAGCTTTTGAGAAAGTTACTAATTATATCATTGTCTATGGACTGATTCCAAGTTCCAACTCAGAGTTATACTAATAGTTTCTCAAAAATAATGCTGCAAGAAAGGTAGGAACATAGGTAGTGGAGCATAATATACCCTGTATACCATTGTATTACTCCATACTGTACAACCAAGTTATTTAATTTATTTAAGGGGATCTTGACCTACGAGGAGTAATTTGAATTTCATGTTGAACATTGATGTACTTATTGATAAAAATATGTGTTCAGATTTAGGTATTAAATAGAAGATATTGTTAACCACATAATTTATAATCACAAAACGGGCTAGAAATTTATTTTAGAAATTTTTGAAATTTTGTTTTTTAGCTCTTCAGATAGGTAGTAAATGAGTCAAATTTATTTGGACAAAGAGTAATGTACCCCAGTTAAGAATTAAGTTGACACAGATGAAAATAATATAGCATAAAGTCACTACTCTCATGAGGTAGTATGGAGAATTTGCACGCAAATTAACATGATATATAAGAGGAAAATACAAAAATGAACTGTCATTTTTTATTTATTTATTACGTACTTCGACTATTATTATTATTGTTATCATATTAGCAATTAGTTGGCTCCACAATCATGTCTGAAGAAGTCATTACATCCCCCATTACCTCTGTATAGTTTCTGTGTGTTGCATGTTACCCACTGTGATACTCAAATGTACTGCTAATACCCTCACAATACTTTCAAGGTTGCCTATCTTACCTGTTGACTCTCTTCAATTCTATTTCCATATATTTTCTTCCTTGATCATATATTATATCATTCTCTTCTATTTTGTTAGTTAATGTCAAAAAAGGAAATCTCTATTCTGATTATTGAATTTCCGTGGTTCAAAATTGACGAAGACTACAACTATACTATGCTTGAATAAGTTATTATTACTCCCTTTGTCCCAATTTATATGACACGCTTTCCTTTTTACTCAGTTCCAAAAAGAATGACATATTTTTTGATTTGGCAACAAATCAACTTTAAACTTTACATTTTACGCTTAACGAGATGATCTATAACCACACAAATATCTTTGGCTTATTTTAGACCACAAGATTCAAAGAAAATCATCGAATGTTATTCTCTCATAATAACTAACATGCTACAAAGGAAGTCCGATTGACATTCTGTAAATCCGGGTTAGGTGTGAATGAATTAAATGAGTGTTGACATATCATATTTTAGTTATGTGAATCCCTTCAGGATGAATTCGAGTGATGGATAGTTGTTTTGAAGTCAAACCAAATACAGGAGTTCCTAAAGTTCTTAAATTCGTCTAAGTCTGAGGAAGCGTTGTTGCCCATGAACAACTTCTTGTTTGTAACCGGTGTATAAGTGGAGAAGGCATCTCTGTTGGAACAGATGTGTCTTGTAGCACCTGTGTCCATCCACCATTGCATAGGATTCTCAACCAGGTTTGCTTCTAGCACCACCGCTGAGAACTCATCAATCATGTCGTCCAGAAACTGGTCCTTGACAATGTTAACCTGAGCCTTTCCCTTAGCCTCGGCCTTCTCTTGTTGCTCAGTCTTGAGCTTGCGGCAGTCCTTGATCATATGACTAGGTTTCCCATAGTGGTGACAGTTTCCTTTGAACTTCTCCGCTGCTTGGGTCTTGCCGTCTTTCTGGAACTTGCGCTTCTTGCTTAGGTTGCATTTGGCCTCAGCCAGATTTGCCTTAGCCTCAGCGGGTTGTTTACCCCTAGGCAAGGCCTTCTTATTATCTTCCTGAATTTGGAGTTTGATAATAATCCTGAATTTGGAGTTTGTTAATAAGTTCTTCAAAGGTCATCTCCTTTGTCTTGAGCTTTAAGTAGCTCATAAACTCATTCCGCGAAGAAGATAACTTTTCAATCAGTGATGCAACCAAAAACTGCTCGTTTGGATTCATACCTTCCAAATCCAGGTGATGTAAAATCATTTGGAATTCTTGGACTTGGGACATCACTGTCTTACTATCCACCATTTAAAATTTCAAAAAATTTCCAACGATGAATTTCCTAGTACCTGCATCTTGTGCATTGTACTTCTTTTGTAGCTTCTCCCACAACTCTTTGGTAGTGGCAACAGTGCAATACACCGTGTAGAGAGAGTCTGACAAGCAGTTCAATATGTAATTCTTACACATGAAATCACTATGACTCCATGCATCAAGAACCATCTTCATTCCATTAATGACATGGATACCTAGGCCCCCTTCACCCTTTTCAGAAGGCGAAGGGTCCATTTCATCTCCAGCTTGTGGAGGATTTTCTGTTAGGAAACCTGTCATTCCCATAACAGTCAGATAGAAGAGCATCTTTTGTTGCCATCTTTTGAAGTTTGACCCCATGAACTTTTCAGAGCGTTCATGGTGAAATCCAACGGGTCGAGGAGCAGCAACATTTCCTTGAGCGGCAGCAAAGGTGTTGGATGAGCCTTGAACAATCGGAAAGGCATTAGGAGTGCCTTGAGCAGTAGGGAAGGCAGAGGGATTGCCTTGAGAAGCAGTAGCAGAATCAGAAGCAGTTTGATTTATACCAGTCATTTTTCTAACTTAGTTACTTACAACACAATCTTGTCTTAAAATTGTTGGGATACAATTGTTGTAGGGAACGGGAAGTAAGTAACTATTACAATAATAGAAAGGATAAACAAATTATTACAATAAAACTGAAAATCAAAACCTTAACAAACTGCTTGTGTGATTTGCTGAGTCGAGTGATGGCACTCTGTCTTTAAGACAAGATTGCCCCGTATATCTCCTTTTACGGTATTGAGCAACAGTCTCCCAAGATACAACAACAACTTTAACAAGTGAGCAAAGGAAACTCAAGTGTTACTCTTGAAGAACTTTGAGTATAGTGACTTTGCTAGAGAGGAAGAATATGAAATCAGAAAATCTGGAGAATTTTCTAAGTGTTGAGTGTAGGGTGTTTCAATTGAGCCAAAGGCCTCAATTTATAGTGTAAGTAGAAAACCCCTCAACTAGCCCACTAATGACCTTCAATAGCCATGTAATTGCACTTGATTGAGGGGCTACATTCAGCCAAATAATGGATGAATTCATGTGGCAAGTAATGGAGAATCAATGCTCCAAAACCAGCCCAAACGTCAGATTTTTCCAACTTCCCGTCACAGCATTCTGCCTCCGAAGCGCCGCGGCGCAGCCTGGGAGGCGCCACGGCACTCCGGTGCCGCGACTCCGATGGTGTGGCGCCGCGGCCCTTCATGGCTCCGCGGCGATTTCCGACTCGTTTCATTTTACACTTTGTACACTTTTTCATTCATTTACCAACGTAGAATACTTTGTCATTTGGTCAATAACCGTCCATAATTCTATGTCTCAAACGTATTACATACGTACCAATATCTCTTTCACTAATGAAATTTGCAATACTTGGCACTACGTGTACACGTGTGTGGAAACGACGTTTCCGACGTGCGGGCCCAGTTGTTCGAGTCATAAATTAATAGGATATACTTATTTCCACATTTAGTAAATTTCCAACATATATATATATATATATATATATATATATTTAAGCTTAGCATAACATCAACCAAATAAAGAAAAAGCATTGACATGTATAAAACACTACACAGAAAAATAAGTCAATAATATTCAGGCAATGAGTTTTCTGACAATTCAACATAGGTAACTTCTAAAAAAGATTCTTCAAAAACACACCAAAAACTATGCAACTATGGAATTGTATCTGTATTTACATATATGTCACCTACTGCACTTATACTATCCTAAAACTAATCACCATCTTCTTAATCTACCACTAGACTCGTCATCACTAACTACGTTCTTTTTTTGTTTCTTCTTTCCATAATCTCATAGCAATGTACCATATCTGCTCCTGATAGCATCAATATCTTTTATGACGTTAGGAATTTCACTGCCTTCAATCATGTACTCAGCAAATGCAACAGCAAAAACACCCCAGTCCCTGCACACAAAAAGTCTGACATAACAGCTCTCAAAGTTAGTACAATCTCCAGAAAAGAAAAAAGAATGCAAAAACAAATTCAGTAATAACTTACGTGTTAGCTTTGGTTGGCAATCCATCAACCATACAAATATCAAAGAAATCAACCGCGGGCAATCCATCACTTCTACTACCCCAAAAGTCAATACGAGAAAGAAAATGTGGGATCAACTCGGAGTACGCTTCAATTGTTTTCTTAACTGCAACATTTTGTCGTGCACCGCTCATTGAATCATATACATAAACGCATCCGTCTTTAAAGGAGAACCTCCCCAATAGCCAATGCCATTTCTCAGCAAGATTTATAGGAAAGAAAACATCGTCCACACTGCACCAAGAAACATTGCACCTCATAAAATGCCCAAGCAATATACTCAGTAATTGGATCTTCTTCAGTAATAAGCTCGACATCTCTATTTTTATTCAAAAAACGTTTTATGGAGATTCTGTATCACACAGTTAAACTAACAGTGGCTAGTTGTGAATTTCACAGAATCATCACCATTTTCATATTTTTCCTTTCTTCCTCAGATAGTAAAAGATCACATCAATATGATGAAGAATAAACACATATAGTCAAAGAAATGTGGGAAAAAAGAAAGGATACAGTTTATATATGTAATTATACATTCTTGTAGTTTTATAAAGGAAGAATACATCAGGTATCAAAAAAGGTCATTACAAACAGACAGACACAATATGACACACACATGGATGCAAACAATTCACTACTTAGCATTCATGGCAAAGACATTATACCACTAGAACCTTGTGAGTTTAAAACAAATGCAAATAATTGAATTTTATACACAATAGAGGTATTAAGACCTCTAGGAGAAAATCTGGACATAAAAGTTGGCTAAGGCAAAATACCTAATATGCTAAGTAGACTGTCCTAAACATGATGCCTTCAACTAATATGAATAAATTTGCACAACTTCAATAGCATATTACCAAAATCTGAGAATGCTGATGGTACTAAAAAAACTAAGCCTAAAGATCGAGGACAAAAATAATTTTAATTATTCGAACTTACAAAAGGAGCTCGACAAATATGTTGGTGGATATGACACGAGTCTTTTATCTATCGTATTCCATGTTGGGTTCAAATAACTTCGTGTATTGATGCGAGCTTGGTTTTGCTGTAACCTTTGGTGTACTTGATTGACTGGTAAAAAATAGCTAAAAAGTACCTACGAGGCTTTGGAACCTGTCAAATGGGGGTAGGGTGGGGTTAGGGGGAATCTGGACTTATTACTAGAACAGAATTACATTTTCCAATCTCTAACAATTTCATCTGAAACACTGATAACACATATATTCAAAAACTTCAACTGAATCTATGAAAATTTGCTAGACAGTAAAAATCAATTATTTCCTATAACTTCCCTCTTATAGCGTAGAAACATTCTGCAAAGTGATGAATGTCACTATGTCAGTTGCAATCATACTCAAGAAAACACTGAACACATTCTCCTCTGGCAAATTGTTTAACCAATGCTTATTCTGGTCCTATGTCTTACCTTTCACACTTAACAACACCTTCTAACAATAGAAAGGACTATATGCTTTGATCAAAATTTCATTACTGGATAGAGCTAAACAGGACAGGTTGACATGTGATATGCTGTCAAATACCAAATCTCATACCCCATTATCCCCATAGTAACATCAGGAAGAGGCAAAACAAATTGGCAGATGCATCATAAATCAACTAACTTCATATTCCCCACCCACCACATGTTTTAGCTAGGCATATATTAGAAGATGTCATGCTTTGAAGCAAAAGGAGTTTTGAATACTATCCTAAAGGCCAAGGTCTACAAGTCTGGGCATCATGTTACCAAAACACTTAATTTAATCCTATCCAGAACGTAAACCCAATCTTAGCATATCTGACTTACTGATCAGTTAGTGCTTCGCCTGCATTTACAAGTGGGAAGAACCATTCTTTTGTTCGGACCAAGTCAAAATCCTTTAAAAGCTTAATGACATTGTTTGAATAAACAGGTATGCAAAAATATCATGATTTATGACACAAAAGAGAAAATGAAAATAAAAGAAATAAAGAAACAAATGACTTACTTCTCATTCACTCGTAACCATCTGTTAATGAAATTGTTAAACATTTTTTGTCAAGTTATAATCAACAGGACTCTCAAAATAAATTAATTATGAATTTAAATTAATCAAATCTCAAAATAAATATCGAATATCAAATACGAAGTAAAAAACAAGATAGAAATATTAATTATGCCTTTGCCTTAACGCAATGATGTCGACACCCCAAAAAAACGTGGGTAAGATGGGAGGCTTCTTTTCTTGTGCTATAAATACCACATCACTCTGCTTCTGCTTCACATCCATAGTGAAAACCACCTCACATTTCAGAATTCTCAGCTTTCTCCTTCCTACCCCATTTGTTTCTAAAAGAATGGCATTCCAAAGGGCATTTGCAGCTTTGCTCATTGCATCACTTGTGCTTGTCCATTTCACTTATGCCCTTCAAGAGGTTCCTCTTTTTCTAAGCTCAAAACACAAGTAAATTAATCATGTTAATTAGTTATAATCTCTTTCATCTTGAAATAATGTTTGATTTTTAAATGTATGTTGGCGCAGGGAATTAAAAGCACGCCACCAGCACCAAGCCCTCAACCTCCAAAGCCACTAGGTACGGTAACATTTTACATATTTAATTTTCTCCATGTCATATGACTATTAATCTGAACTTACTAACTCTAAATTCTAATTCGCATCTATTACAGTATGTGAAGGAGCTTGTAAAATTAGGTGCAGCGCATCGTCTAGGCCAAATCTATGCAACCGAGCTTGTGGAAGTTGCTGCCGTACCTGCCACTGCGTGCCACCAGGGACTTCTGGAAATTACGAAGCATGCCCTTGCTATTTCAACCTTACTACTCACAACAACACCCGCAAATGTCCTTAATTAATTGTCGGCTTATATTTTTCATATTTTGTTGTTATGCAAATTGAATGTAACGCTTATTGAATTTGTTATGTACGGATAAGTATGCCAACTGTTGATTTTGAAATTTAATTCAATTTTACTCTGTGTAAGATTGAAGGTTTAGAGTTTTTAATGCAATATTAACGGATATTATTACTCCCTCTATTCACTTTTACTTGTCACGTTTCGTTTCTCGAAAGTCAAACTATATAGATTTTGATCAACATTTTAAGATGTATTTTTGTATCATATTATTATGAGAAAAATTGTAATTTATAATATTTTTTTGTATAGTTTTAGAATATTTAAATTTTAATTTTAAAATATTAAATTAATATAATTTAATTTAAATTTAAAAATTAATTAAATTAACTCTTGAAAAGCGAAACGTGAAAAGTAAAAGTTTATGGAAAAAAAGAGTATTTTGATTGATCTGCTATTATTGACTCTGGTCGTCCCTTTTAATGTACACAGAATTACGTGGGTCATTCTTTGAAGAAGTTGTTACGGATAATATATCACAGTATGTGGACTATGGTTCCGAGTTCCAAAACAGAGATATTTTTTAGCGCTAACTTTTATTTGTTCATTTTTTATTTTGTATTTCTTTTAAAAATTAATAAATAAAATATATAATATCTCTGTTAATTGGTTTATAGTCCAATAAACATTAAAAATAATTTAGAATTGAATAATTAATATTAAAGATAAAAAAAAGTTTATCTTTCTTTGAATAAGCTAAAGTGAACCAGTAAAAAGAGGGAGAATATATGCTTTATACCGTATACAATATAGGAGTACTTTATTTGTCTAGTAGTAAACAATCTCGACCAACGAGGACTACTTCCTATTTTCTACCTAAAGGGTGAAATAGCTTGGCACTATTGGTGGAAAATGTTGCCCTTTATAAATACTGTCAAATCACTTTTTACTTGACTATACAGTAAAAATATTTTTTTACTTTATTGACTCAGTTTAATATATCAAGAGATTTTTTTTTTATTTTATCTTTAATACTAACTATTCATTCTCTAAATTATTTTTCAAGTGATCCATTGAAACTATATACACGAATTAAAATGAATATTATGATAAATTATGCATGCACTTTATTTCTTATTTTTTTAAAAAGATGAAAAGTTCATAGTGAATAAAAGTGATGGGAGAGAGTATAACTTTTGTTTCACTTGGATCTCTTGTTTTAACCAGACGTTTACGAATTCTCAACTTCTAACATGCAAAAATATCTGCAACATCATGGATATCGCCTATCATCATATATACTCTATCATCCCCACCTTGTACGAATTATCATGTCCCTTGTACCAAATCACCTTGTACGAATTATCATGTCCCTTGTACCAAATCAAATATTGGATAAGGATGTTTTTCCATCAAAATGATTCTAATCAAAAATATTGTTATAGATTTGTATTCTAGATTTAAAGACAGATATATTTTATCCGATCCGAAGATCCTCTTTAGTGAGTCCGGAACCACTAATTAGGTTATGGGTATTAAGAATAAAAGGTTAAACAAGTACGAGAATAAGCAGGTAAAATGAATAAATAAGCAAGATTCAAAATGGACAATGAATAAAGTAAGAATAAGAGCTTGGAGTGCTATATTTCTTAGAGATCGAGATCTTAGTTACACAGGTAAGCTTAGAGAGAATACAATGTGTCTTCACTCTCTTCTAAGTCTTGCATATATAACACAAAACTAGACTATTAAGTCCCCCTAAAGTTATGATGATGTGAGCGTGTTGATGTCAATATGCCCTGTGCACCGCAACGCTCTGTTCTACGAGGACTGATGTGATGAGGTTTTTCGGGAGTGGGAGACAGTTGTATAGAGACTCAGGGTTGTTGGAGTTACCAGATGCATCAGATATCCCGGGGGCATTTTCACCCAATACAGATAGTCTCTCACTTTTCGAACGCCTCATTTTATGAGTCCGGAAAGTGGAAGAGTCTGTGCAATTTTTTTAAAACTTTTCGCAGGAACTAAAATGTCACATTTTTTTCTACTGTGAGATATTTCGTCAGTCGATCATTAAATGCATTTAGTCACTCAACCGACGATGCTATTTCAGAGACACGGATTGACCCTTACTGACATGGCACGCCACTTCGTTTTCCAAAGGCAATGATTACCCCAACCGGCTATATAAATCGGTGACCCTGATCACTTCTCCTCACTCTCTCTCTTACCTTCTCCACTCGAGTAACCACAACTTCTTACTTTAAACCTCCATTCTTTACTACGTCTACTTCTTCATCTTCTTCTGGCTCTTCATGCGGTCTAACCCTAGCTAGAATGAGGGAAGAGCTCAGTTCCACCTCTATGAAAAGTTCATCGTCAACCCTCATCCTCCGGCCTCACCCGAACTATTGACTTGGGTTCTGCGGCCTCCAAAATCACCCCCTCTATCTTTAATTTAAAGAGGGATCTTAGTGTAAACCTTCGCTATGAGCCTATAGAGGGCATCACTTCGGTGATCGACCACTCAATTATTCATCGGGTTTGCATCGACTATTGGTGTGGCCCAGAGGTAGAAATTTTTCCTCCCCCTATTAATGCGAGCATCACAGCATATCCCATGAATGTCACCCATTTATACATATCCCTTTACCATAGGATTCAGTCTTCCAGTTTATTAGGTTATTGAGGCCTTTTGCCGTCGATATGACATTTATCTGCGACAGTTAACCCTTCAGACTTGGCGGATAGTACATTGCATTCAGCATCTAGTAGATCTTACCCACCGTTTTTACTCTATATCACCTGATCCACCTTTACATCCCCAGGTACTTCGCGGGGGATAATAAACTTAGATTTTCGGGGCTCCCGGGCCCTAATTACCAATGCGGAAGATGATCATGATCGGGGATGGTCTGATCGGTTCTTGTTGATTCATACTCACCTCCTCTATGATGCGGATTTAGGCCCATTGTCGGAGTAATGGAACATCGCTTGTAAGTATCCACACTTATGTTTCTTGCATTCTTTGTGCTTTTCTCCTGACCATGCTATTTTTTGTTCTTTAAGCAACCCAGTGGTCCCCGAGCCCCTGCCTAATATCTTTGGTTGGGTGATAGGTCTATTTTGAACCTCCCATGGCGCTGAGCAGATATGGAAAGCCATTTTCGTTAACGAACGAAAAGGTAAAAGTCATAGTGAGTCTTCTTTTGCTGGTTCCATACTTTTATCGATTGTGCGTTGATATGCCATCTTAAATTCTTTATCTACTCTTTTTCTTGAAGGTCTCCCCGCCCGAGGGGGGTTTTCCTGGAAGGTGCCTTCTAAAGGCGAGGCTCGAGCCCATAGCGCCAGGGCTGCTGAGGAGGCCAGAGAGAGTTGGAAACGGGCACTCCTGGACGAGTCCAGGGTATCATCCTTCGAAATTGGCTCGCGTGTTAGAATGCGATGCAAATTCAATAAGTACTGGAGGGATGAAATATAACGGGTGATCTACGTGGAAGACGATGAAGGGGAAACAGGCGATCTCGATGGCACAAATGTGCCTTCTGCCGGAGCCACTAGGGGGCCAAGAGTCAGTGAAGGGTAGCCTAGGAGCACAGAGGGTGGTGACATAGGTGCTGGACCTTCGATCCCTCTCCCTCCCGCTACTAGCTCTGACCCGAATTGGGAAGCCTCCATATCCCACCTTGTGGGCATCTTTCTTCAGGTAACCCGAGTCTTTTTTCCTTGCACCATCTATCTTTAGAGTGAGTGCATAAGCTAAATTTGTTCCATCTGATCTTCTTTCAGGGGCATGCCATCATCTTCTCCACCATCGAGCTTTTTAAAGGCATAACTTTGTCTTCTAAGGACGTGGAGAGGTTGACGGAGAAAACTGGTGCCTCCTGAATAAGATTGCCCAGCTTCGGTCCGAGTATGTTGATCTTCTGGAATGAAGGACTACCTTGGAGGGTCAGTGGGAAGAGGCTAAGCAGGCTTTGGCAACTCAGAAGGAGACCTTCTGAGCCATAACTTAGGAATGCCAATTGATGAGGAGAGGTTGGTTCAGGAAAAGCTTGATTGTGATGTTGCTCGTGCGCCGGTGCAAGTGCTTGAGGCTTCCCATTCCCGACTTCGAGCCCAGAATCAAAGGATGATGTTTCGCCGAAAAGCTGATCAGTAGAGGATTATCTTACTTCGGGACTATGCTGTCATCCAAACGTGGTTTGAGGTCCTGCAAGAGGTGGATATAGTAGTGATTGATATCTCCTCGACCCTTGTAGATACAGAGGTAGACTTGGGAGCGGCCGAGACAGACTTGGATGAATTACGCGAAATGATGCCTCCCTCCTCAAATGCTTCTGTTGGATCTTCCGATAGTGAGGATGCTCCCCCCAGCTTAGCTTTGTATGTCTTAATCCCTTAATCATTGGTCTGGAGGCCTTCCAAGGGTCTGTTCCTGCAGTGATGCCGGTGGTTGGGCTCTAGCGATTCTGTGATGGGTCTGTGTGCCCTTTTTAATGAAACTTTATGTGATGGGCCTGCATACTCTATGAATTTTTTTTGTGACGAGTCTGCATGTCCTAAGGTGAATATTTTTTGTTGTTTTTTTGGCATGTGCGCCATGTGATGGGTATTACCGGGCCTCTGTGCCCTTTGCTATTTTTAGTATTTAGTATTTGCGCTCTGTCTTGAGATCTTTGGGGCCTGGATGCCCCCTTAATGTTTTTGTGTGGGTGTTTCACACTCCCCTAGCGTAAATGATAATTGCTAGTTAGCCTTCTATTCTATTTTTTATGCTTTGACATGCGCTTTGTTTTTTACAACAATTGTGATCATTTAATGACCCGTTGGTTTTTTAATTTGCACTTAGCCATCGAGGCATGATTGTTGCGCTTGTCTAATGGAGCTATTCTAATATTCGAGCATTTGTTGTGTAAGCCAAGGTTTGACGACAAATGCACGCTTATGTAATTTTTGCATTTTGTGTTTGAGGTCATCTTACCTTGACCCAATCCAGGGATGTCACGTCTGGGAACGCTAGCGCGACATTGGAATTTAAAACATCCAATTTTGAAATAAAGAAAGATACTTTATTTTCAGTGTTGATAGGGAAGACGTCTCAGCCCCATGTATAGGCACAAAGGTTCAAAGGACCTACACGCGCGGAGGCTCTATAGCCATGTTGTGTTGTTTGAAGCAGTTTTTACGTGGCCGTATGGCTTTCGAGTTTGGTTTGCCCCTAAAAAAATTTCACTGTACAACTTAAACGCAGATTGAATGAATGTTTTTTTTATTTCGTTCTTCAAGATTACGAGGGACGACTTGTCCTGTAAGTACTTGATTCCTTTTTGGGGCTTTTGTAAGATTTACAAAAAGAAAAAAGAAACCGGGAGAGTGCAGTGATTGCCAACAGTCTTAATTTGAGTGAATTTGTCCTTGAAGAGATCGCTTTGTGAGTATGCAGATCCATCCTCTCCCCCCGAAACTCAAGTGCTAGGTCCCAAGGAGTGGGGTTTCAAGAAGTGACACACTAAGCTCGATATGCTTTTAAATAGTTGCCTCATTAAAAATCTTGTCAGAAATATCCGATAGGGATAAAACCTCAGCCAAGAAAAAGAGTGTAATGCGTGTCCATCCGCTCTGGAGGGGGATTTTGGTTTCATGAGCAACCCCTGTCAAGAAAATGGGTAATTAACCAAAAATAAAGGTTTTCTGAAGAAAAAACATGCATGTCTCTTTTCAAAGGTATAATCTCTTCAGGTGACGGACGTTTCAGTTGTTCTTTAGTTCTTTTCTGGACTCATCTTTAATCCGGTAGAATTCTTTTCTCACGATTCTGGTTATTTGATACGGTCCTTCCCAATTTGCTTGCAGCTTACCCGCGTTCCGTTCCTTCATTATGAGCGTGACTTTTCGGAGGATGTGGTCCTCGATTTTAAAATATCTCAAATTTGTCTTTCTGTTAAAGTATCTTTCTACACTTTGCTTCTGCGCAGCCAAACGCACAAAATCCAACTCTTTGCACTCCTCCAATAACTCCAGTCCCACCATCATAGCTTATTTATTAGATTCTTCGGTGGTTTGGGTGTATCGAAAGCCAAGGCTTCGGCTCTGTAGACCATGGAAAAAGTGGTTTCCTCGGTGCTTATTTTGGTCATTATCATGTAGGCCCACAACACCCCTAGTAACTCTTCTGGCTACTTTTCTTTTTATCTTTATAGCCTCTTCTTGATGCTTTGGATGATGGTTTTGTTAGTCGACTCGTCTTGTCCATTTGCGCATGGATGATAAGGCGATGATGTGACTCTTTTGATGTTCAACCCCTTCAAGATTTTGTAACGTTCTTTCCTAGGATCTACCGACCATTGTCATATGTAATCTCTTTTGGTATCCCAAACCAACAAATGATATGATCTCAAATGAAGTCTATGACCTGTCTTTCGTGAACTTTTTTGTATGCTTTAGCCTCCACCCACTTTGAGAAATAGTCTGTCAAGATCAACAAGAACCTTACCTCTCCCACATCTCCCGGCAATGGGCCCACGATATCCATTCCTTATTTTTGGAATGACCATAGGACCACCACCGAGTGATGTTGTTCGGGAGGTTGGTGTATCATAGGGGAGTGATGCTGACACTTCTCACATTTTCGAACATAGGCTTTGGAATCTTCTTCTACCCGAGACCAGTAGTAACTAGCCCTCATTATCTTCTTTACCAATGAGTTATACCCGGAATAATTTTTGCAATTTCCCTCATGTACCTCATTCATCACGTATTCAGCTTCCATGGGTCCTAAGCATTTAGCCAACGGCTCGAGGTTGGATCTTCTATACAATTCTTCTTCGTGCATGTAATATATAGTTGTCTTGGTTCTCAACGCCCGAGCGTCCTCACTATCTTCTGGGAGAGTCTCTTTCTGTATATAATTGATAATGTCCTTACGCCAGTCCTAAGTCAGGTTGGTAGAATTTACTTCATGTATGCCCAGAGTCCAGGACGGAGCATAAGAGATGGACTATGGACTCTGGCTCTCCCTTAGTTGCCCTATATGATGAGCCTAGGTTAGCCAAAGTGCCAGCTTTAAAGTTCATTTCTTGAGGGATTTGCATCACTTTTTACTTCCTAAACCAAGCCAATAAAGCGGTTGTTTTACTCAAGTATTCTTGTATTCTGCTATTTTTGGCATCATATTTGCCCAGTATTTGATTAATAATCAACTACGAATCACTTTTGAGTTTGATATTTTTGGCTTTGAGTCCCCAGGCCAGCTCCAAAACTACAATTGCGACCTCATACTCGGCCTCATTGTTAGTTAAAGAAATATATTTAATGGTTTGCCTGATGATAGTCCCTGACGGAGTAACCAGGACAATCTCCAGCCCAGTACCCTTCATGCTTGTGGCCCCGTCCGTATATAGGACCCATTCCCTAGATGTCATTTTGGTTTCCTGAACTATCTTCGTATGAACCCAAGGCATCATGTTTGGATTGTAATCAGCCACGAAGTCGGCTAAGGCCTGAGACTTAATAGTGGTCTGGGGTCGATAGGTGATGTCGTACCAGCAGATTTCGATCGACCAACTTGCTAGCCTACCCGAGAGTTCGGGTTTGTGCAATATATTCCTCAAAGAGAAAGTGGTGACCACACATATGGGTTGACATCAAAAATGCAGTCTCAGCTTACGAGACGCAACTACCAGGGCAAAGCCAACTTCTCGAGGTGAGGGTAGCGGACTTCGACCTCGGTTAAAGTCTTACTAGTATAGTTAATATGATAATGCATACCTTTTTCTTTCCGAACGAGCACAACACTTACAGTGGCTTCGGATAAGGCAAGATAAATCAGCAGGAGTTCTCTTTCATCCAGTTTTATGAGCAGGGGTGGGTTTGTCAGGTATCTCTTCAAATCCTTCAGCACTTGTTGGCATTCCGGGGTCCATTGGAAGTCTTTCTTTTTCTTCAGCAGGCTGAAGAATTTTTGACATCGCTCAGACAACCTTGGTATGAATCTCCCTGATGTCGTTATCCTCCAGTTAGGCGTTGCACCTCTCAAGCATTGTTGAGTACCTCTGGAATTTGCTCGATTTCCCGAATATGATTCGGGTTGGTCTCAACTCCCCTGTTTGACACCACGAACCCCAGGAACTTTCCCGAGCCTACTCTGAAAGCGCACCTTTTTGGAGTCAGCTTAAGGTTGTACTCGCGGAGAATCTCAAATACTTCCTGCAAATGTCTAATATATTTCTCTGTATCTAGGGACTTAACGATTATGTCATCTAAGTAAATCTCCACACTCCGACCCAACTGATGTTGGAACATCCGCTAGGTTAGTTGGTGGAAAGTGGTCTCTAAATTTTTAAGCCAAACGGTATGACAGTATAATAGTAAGTTATGTGCTCCATTATAAATGAAGTCTTTTCTTAGTCCAATGGGTCCAATAGTATCTGGTCAAACCTTATAGATACGTCCAGGAAATTGAGCAGCTCATGTCCAGCCACCGCATCGACAACATGATCTAGGCGAGGCATAGTATACGAGCTCCTCAGACATGCTTTGTTTAAGTCTTTTAAATCTAAAAATATTTGAAATGTTTCAGGTTTCTTAGGAAGTACCACCATGTTTGCCATCTAGTCTGGGTATTTTACCTTTCGAACTGCTCCTGACTAAATGAGTCGGGCCACTTTTTCTTTGGTGAATTGATTCCACTCTGCTGACACCATACGTCTGTTTTGCTTAGTGGGTTGACAATCCGAGTCAACATTCAGGTTATGAAGGATCAGTTCTAGGGGGACACTTGTGATATTTAACTTCGACCAAGTGAAGCTGCTAATATTATTATTCAAAAACGTAACTACATTTTCCTGGAACTCGGGATTTAAGCCTGAGCCCATGTATACCTATTTCTTGAAATTGTTCGGCCGATAAGGGGTCAGTTCAAGATCCTATATTATGGATCTTCCCGCATCTGATTCTTCCGGCGCACTGAATCCCCTAGGTATTTGGTCCGCTAGATATTCCGTGCAGAAGCCTCCCGATGGTTCCTTCATTTGCTCGACTTTAGAGTTGACCTCGGAAGCAGGCATCTGTGATTGCTATTCCCAACCATCTTATTTTTCTTATCAACCAGAACGATCTCTACATGATCAGTTTCGGCATCTCCCTATACAACAGTTGTTCTCCAAGGAATTGGGAATTTCATTACTTGATGAAAGGTAGATGGGACGGCACTCATGGAATGTAGCCATAGTCTCTCCTTCACCAGATTATAAGGAATTCCTCCTTCGAGGACATCAAACAAAGCTTTCATTGAAGCCCCTTTTACATGTGTAACCAGCTTGATCTGTCCCCGGGTCATTTTGCTGGACAAGTTGAAGTCGGTCAAAACCTTTACCACCGGTATCATTTGCCCTATAAGCTACATCTCCTTGATTACGCGGAGTTGCACAACATTTATGGCTCTACCTGGGTCAACAAGCGCACACTTAATGTTAAATTAAAATATTTAGATAGAAATTACCTGAGCACTAGCGCACGGGGTCTCGATGCTTTCCTTTTCCACTTTGTTGAAAATAATGGGGTCTTGGGGCTCATCCCTCATTCTTTTTCTAGACGGGGGTGGCCCCTCGTGATGTTGCATCTGAGACACTGCCCTTATTATTCTTCCTTCAGCGATCATGTTGATCGTTTCCTGCTGCGCTAGGCATTCCCATGAAGTCCAAGTCCCTTTTTCCCTGGCGTAATTAGATCGACTACTAAAGAACCCTTTCAAATTCCCCTTTCGCAGCAAGTCTGCTACCTCGCAGCAAGTCGTGGATCTAGTCCCGAGATCCAGTGGAACTCACACTAGAGCTCTATGTCCGCACCTCGTTTGTTTAGGTTGGACCAAACTGCCACTTGGAATCAGACTTCCTTCATATCCTTTATTTCCAGGACTAGATCCACGACCTCTATGTTAAAGTTGTAAGAGGCCACGCTCGGGAGCCCCGAGTCATTCATGGATTTTTTTTTCTTCATCTCTCTTTATTTCCTAGGTAGACCCTGATCATACCTCGGTTTATTTGGACGGCCTTCATGTCTGGGTGGTGGTCGAGTCGAGAAAGATTTGTACCAACCTTTCAGGTCCATTTGTCTGTATGGGGAAGTGCTTCGAGATTTCCCCAATTGTCCTCCTCTGACTCTTGTGTAGGCCCCATGATCAGCCTTTATCCTCATTTTTATGGTATATTCATTTTTTACTTTATTCCAAGACTTGGCGGGAACTCTCTCAAACTTTCCTTTCATTTTCTTGACGCGGCCGAACTATTGACGTTCAGGCCGTCAGTAAATGTTGCGGCAGCCCAATCCTCAGAAATTACTAGTAACAGTATCCTCTCCCATTGAAAACGTTCCACAAAACTGTGGAGTAGCTTGTCTTTTCTTTGCTTTACGGTGAAAATATCCTCCTTGTGGATTTTGACCGTCCGAACTCCATCATGGGCTTTTTAATGCATCTGCAAGAGTAGCAAATAAATCAATAAAGTTTTTAGGTAAGAGAAAATACCAAGAAAGTGTTCCCTTTATGAGTGTTTGGCTGAATTGTTTTAGCATAACGGATTCAATCTGGTGTTGGTGCAAGTAGTGCCCAGTGATTGCACCCTCAAAGGTCACGATATACTCGTCCGGGTCTGTAGTGCCATCATACTTGAGTATGTTAGCCATTCTGAACTTCTTTGGGAAAGGCTTCGGAGTCGCTACCTCCCTATACGGTATCTTCCCATATTTTCTCACCCCGACCCCTTTCAACACATGAAGGGCCTTAGTATCTGACTCATCCGCTCATAGAGCTCCTTTTCTAGAACAACGAGTCTTGCCGTGTATGTCTCTGGCGATGTAGCTTCGTTCTATCCACGTTTGCCGAAGACGCCCTGGGTGCTCCAGTGGCTTCCGCATCGTCTCCCAGATGACTATCCAGCGCTGCTCCGGATAAAGAGTTCAAAAACTTTTCCATGCGCTCCATTATGGCGTTATTTTCTGCTAAGACCGTAGCTAAGGCATCTTCCGAGTGGGTGCTCTCTTCTTTGAACATCCCCTCCACTTTGGAGTGCGGGTGTCTTTTTCTCTTCTTGGGGTATCGTTCATTTGGCTGTGCTTCATGGATTTCAGTCGAGTGGCTTTGAACATCCTTCTCATCTAGGGTTTGTTAGGGTTTACTTTTAGGGGCTATCATTTCCTCCGACTCTGTTCGCAATATTTATGAATGGTCCGACTCTGTTCGCAGCGTTTATGAATAGTCTGACTCTGTTCGCAGCATTTATGAATGGTCTGACTCCGTTCGTAGTGTTTCCGAATGGTCCACTAGGTCCCGGTGTTCGATGGGTACCTGCTTCTCTGTGGGTTCTTGCAATCCGTGAGCAATATTGTTCTGTCCTAACATGTTTCTTTCTTTATGAGTGGAGTGTTTCCGTTTAGGTTTTTCAAGAATATCATATATAGATTGAGACAACACCATAACTGTCAAATCTCCACAAATGCCACCAAACTATTTTTCGGTGAAAATGATTCTAACCAAAAACACAGTTAGAGATTTGTATTATAGGGTTTAAAGACAAGTAGGTTGTATCCGATCAAGAGACCCTCTTTAGTGAGCCCGGAATCACTAGTTAGGTTATGGGTATTAAGAATAATAGGTAAACAAGTACGAGATAAGCAGGTAAAATTAGTAAATAAGCCAGATTCAAAATGGACAATGAATAAAGTAAGAATCAGTGCTTGGAGTGGTATATTGCTTAGAGATCGAGATCTTAGTTACACAAGTAAGCTTAAAGAAAAAATACAATGTGTCTTCATTCTCTTCTAAGTCTTGTATATATAAAACAAAACTAGACTATTATGCCCCCTAAAGTTATGATGACGTGAGCGTGCCGATGTCACTGTGGCCATGTGCGTCGTGGCGCTCTGTTCTAGGAGGGCTGATGTGATGGGGGTTATTGGAGTGGAAAACAGTTGTATAGAGACTCGGTATTGTTGAAGTTCCCGAATGCATCAAATATCCCATAAGCGTTTTCACCCGATACAGGGATATATAAGATTTCTTAAGGCAAACTACATACTTATAATGTGCAAAACATACTCGAAATGGACAGTAAGTATTCCCCACTTTTATTACCTTTTACATTAAAGAGATTATGCATCATCGGGTAATTTATGTCTTTTAAATTATTATTTTTGTGTAGAAAGCAAAAACAAAATAAAGTCATTGAAAACTTTATAATTCCTACGAAACAAGGCAAGTCGTTCTAGACTTACCATTTTACCAATTCACGTTCAAGAAGTAGTTTTAATGTTGATGTGAAGTATTTTTATAAATTCAGTATTTAATCATTGAACCCAAAAATGTAATTTACAACAACCAAAAGCTTCACAGAAATTTTTTTTGCCTATAAAGATGACAGGGAAGAGCGATTAGTAAAGTTAAGACATCATTTTCCTCGAGAACTTGGAATGAAGTAAAGCCGACGAACGCCAACCACATATGTCCCTTGCTGTACAATCACTCAAACAAAGCCAGGACGTAAATCATTTTGGATATTTACTTCCTCTATTTCAATTATGTAGACTTATTTTTATTTTAATTTATTTTAGAGAGAATATTTTCTTTTCATATCTGAGAATAATTTTATTTAAATTTCTCATTTATTGAATTTTTTTTACAAACACACAAATACTATGACATATTTAAAATTCACAAATTTTAAAAATTATAATTATGCAAATATTATGAGATATTTGATATCACAAGTTATAAAAGCCTTAATTTCCTTTTTATAACTCTATATCCAATCTAGTCCGTACTCCTCACATTTGAATATCTTTGGGAGACATTTATTGATGGATTTTAGAAAAGAAAAATGGAACAAGTTGCTGAAAGAGAGAATCTTGATAAGTCAAAGCAATTAGCTTCATAGTAATGTGAGTTAGGTGAGGGACAGTATCCAAGTTGTGGTTACTCCAATCAATGCATAGTATTGAACCTACTTGATTGCTATGTGCAACTACAGATCAAAGCCTACTCACCCACAGCTGGCTGGCTGCTTTGTAACGGCGGTGCTTTTCTTTAACGGGTTTAAACTATATATATAAGTAAGAATTTTTTTAAATTATTAGTGTAATTTAAAGTTAAATATAATTACTATATTTTTCATATTATCATATCAAAACTATTATGAAAATTACATATACTATTATAGGTTGATAAGGTAAAATATCTAGGCTCAATCGGTGTATAATATTTAAACTCTTTCTTGTTTTTAATAAAGTGAGCTCTCCTCCCGCAAAAACTACTCAAAACCAAGTGAAACTATGAATGTGCGGTATACCAACTAGCTCGTCGTAATTCATACTTCATGTACATGCATGAACCAACTGAAAACTTTAATTGACAATTGTAGCTCCAGTGACCCACAAATTAATTAAGTTCCTCATTCTATCTCTAAGAAATCAGTCGGGTCCAGATTCTACAGTCAATTCAAGTTTAGTTAAAGTGCAATCCATGACTAAAAACATGAATTAGATAACATATGTGTTTTGTTGTGTTGTGAGTAAAAGCATAAGTCATCTACCGTAAGACTAGTACAATTTCTTGTTACAATTAGCCCAGAATTTCTCATTATGTTTCATTCTCTATTTTTAATATTTTAGTTAGACAATTGAGTAGCTTATAATTGAGTAGTTTAATGTAGAAACTCAAACAGTAGATGAAAAATCATCTTGATGGTCACTGTCTTTACACAACTCCAAAACTTTGATGGGTCATTCTGGGTCCAAACTATATTTGACCTTTTAGTAATTTCTCATATGCTTTTTTTCACTAGGAAAATGCAAGAATCCTATCCGTTAAGCTCAACAGGTCATGTGTTAATCAATATATCCTTACTGACTCTTTTATATTGATAGAGAATAGGTAAATATTTTTTTATATATTTTGTAATTATTATTATAGTGTAATTATGTAAAGTAGATATCATCATTCGATTAGGATTACAATTGTAAACACCTATATATATATTGTATTAATAAGAAGATTCCAAACAAAAAGAATTACAATATTCTACATGATATCAAGAGTCAAGCCCTAACACCCTAAAATTCTTTTTCTTCTCTCGGCTGCCCCCCCACCCCAAAAAAAACCCCTACAAATTTTTCCCCCCTCTCTTTCCAAACTTCCGGCGGCAACGTGGGTTCTCCTGATTCCTCCTCCTCTACCAACTCCTTTCATCCTGCATTCGCCGTAACAAATATCAAGAACTTTATCCCTTTGGTTCTTGATCAAGAGGATGGACAATACTCTTCGTGGGTAGAATTATTTCATATTCATTCTTGTGCCTACAACGTTCTTGATCACATCGATACCAACATACCCCGACCGCCAAACGTTGACAACACAACGTGGAATAGGCTTGATGATATCATCAAGCAATGGATATATGTCACCATATCCAAGGATCTACTTCATACTATTATGAAGGCAGGTGCTTCGGCTCATAAACTATGGACAAGACTAGAGGAAATCTTTCAAGACAACAAACACACTCGTGCAGTCTATTTGGAGGAACAATTCAATGACACTCGTCTTGAGAACTTTGCCAACATGTCAGACTATTGTAAACAACTAAAATTGGTTGTCGATCAATTGTCTAATGTTGGCTGTCGCGCCCGTTTTTTTACCTTGCTCGGGTCAAAGCGGAGCGCGGACGTGTTCGGTGATTCCCGGGTAAAGAATTGAGGGTTGAGGAGTCGCCACCTAATTATTTTTTACGGTGAATTAGGACACCTAAATATTAAACTAAATGTTGCAATGTAACTCCGATTTTAATGGTCTGCGAAACTAATGAGATTCTAGGTAAGGGTTCTTTATTATCCTAAAGGAAAGGGGTTAGACATCCTTTAAGATCCGCTAACTTGCGGTTATCCGGTCAAACTCAGGTTTAATTATTGCTAGAAAAATGCATGTTTGAAGCATGAAGTTAAAAGATGTTTGTAAATAATTAATGAAAAGAGATGATTTTTTAAAAGATAGATAAATGTAGAGATTTTTTCAAAATATGCATTTGTATGATATTTAAAGAGAAATACATGTAGAGTTGAAAAAAAAAATATGCATTTGTCAATTGAGAGTAGAAACAAAATTATTTATAACGCCAAAGAAGCGAATCTTTCAAAAATCATCGAGTTGCAAAAATAATAATAAAAAGATAAACTTATTCGGTATGATTAATAAAGCAAATAAAAGATGACAAAAGTTGTTTTTTTAAAAATCTTGAATACGCGTGACGAGCCTAAAATAAATAACTAACGAAGGGTTTCTAAGTTTGAATTTAACCGAGCCTACAAATAAATAAGCTAGCGACGGGTTTCAAATCTTAAACTAACCTATGAATTAATCCTAAGTTTGCGCATTTCAATAATTACATAAGTGCGATAAATAATATTACAATACAAAGCGGGACAAAAGCTGAATTAAAAAAAATAAATAAACTCCGAGGAATAATCTGCCTTTATTTACTTTAATCACATAATTTGTCAGAACAAGCAGTTAGAAATAGTTAAATACAAATAACTTCATATCAAGTATTCAAAGCGATTGAATGTTTTGATCACGAGGCTCAGAACAAATTTTGAAAAAGAACATTCCAATCAGTCATTGGTGCAAACATATGACTAATGTGGTTTATTTTGATTGTCTCGCCTACTAAGCGTGTTGGTCTCTCAGATGAAATAGAAAAGATCACTATAATCACGTCGTATTTGAATATATAACTTGTTGGTTATTTTAGTCACCTCGCCTACTAAACATGTTGATCTTGGAAAAAGGTTTAAGCCTCATCATTGCCCGGAGAAGTTATATTTAGTCTTTGCAGCTGTGGAGGCCTCAAAATCAGCGGATATTTTTCATCGGCCAGGTGTAGTATCGTGTTCAAATCGGTAAAATTAAAATGAAGCTTGATGCAGCGATGGCGAAGCGAAGCGATGCGCGATAAGAACGAGAGGCAATTCAGGGAAAAAAAAGCGCGATGT
Source organism: Anisodus acutangulus (assembly GCA_029783415.1). Taxonomy (NCBI): domain Eukaryota; kingdom Viridiplantae; phylum Streptophyta; class Magnoliopsida; order Solanales; family Solanaceae; genus Anisodus; species Anisodus acutangulus. Next base: position 13,590,726 of record CM056491.1, on the reverse strand, counting down.
TTAGTTTAAAGCGATGCGATAAATCGGATATTTGAATCTTTGAAACGATTAACTGAAAGCAATGTCTGAAAGGTGCGGTGTTTATTTTAAAAGCAGTAAAAGCAGTAAAAACAATAAAACAATAATACGAATCAGAGCGATGGCCGAAGCGACTTGGCGCCCGAGCAGGCGCGGTATTTGTTCAAAAGCAGTAAAAGCAATGATATCGTCGTAAGAAATTTAAAACGAGTAAACTTAATAAAACAATAAGATATCCGTTGCCGCGGATGTTTAAAAACGATTAAACTAAAAAAGCGAAGCGAGCGAAGAAAAGCGCTGACCTCGAATTCAATTCCCATCGGCCTTAATGCGATATTAATAAAAGCGAGTAAAAGCGATTGCCAAGCGGCGTTGAGCAATTTAAAATACGACACTGAGTTACGAAATTCTGGAAATATCAAATCGGTCGACCAGGCCGAATCAATGATTCAAATCCGAAATCGGTTTGATGATTTGAGATAACGACAACAAGAATATGAAAATGCAAGAGTGCGGAAATATTCAAATCGGGTCGACGGGCGAGTCGATGATCAAACTCGAATCAGATTTCAACACCAAATTGAGATAGCCAATAACAACGCGGCAATAATGCAAGAAATTTAGAAATTCAAATCAGATCGACGGGCAGAGTCGATAACGAGCCGAATTGGAGATTCAACGACATCAAATAATTCCATCAATTCCAGGATAATCAACATACAAAAAATATGAAATGCAAAGTTACGAAAATATTACTCCAAGGGTCGACCCGACCGAAATCGATGTTGACAGAATCGGGTAAAAAATCCGAAAATCGAATAATTCCGTCAAATTCCAGGATAACCAACATACGAGGAATATAAAAATGCAAGAGTTTTGAAATGTTAAAATCAGATTAGGTCGACCCAGACCAGTCGATGACTAGATCCGAATCAGAGAAATTCAACACGAAATCAAATATTCACCAAATTAGGATAACCAACATACGAGGAATATAAAAATGCAAGAGTTTTGAAATGTTACCCAAGCCAGTCGACCGGAGCCGAATCGAGAAAATTCAACCCGAAAATCAAATATTCACCAAATTCGGATAACCAACACATACGAGGAATATGAGCATACAGAATTCTTAAAATAATACCAACAAGATCGACCAGTCAGTCGACGAGCCAAATCGATGAAGAACAACAAAAATGCAAAAGCAGATTTTGGGACTCAAGTTCAAAAACGAAACTCACCTCCTTTCTTTCGAATCTTGGACCTATTTCGGACTTATTATCTTGAACAACAAAGGCTGACAAATGATTTAAAATCTAGAACACAACAAATATTTTATGTATATATGGAATAGTCTTCCGAAAAATCCTTCGAAAATCTGTTTTTATCCCCGAAAAATCCTCCTCCCAAAATGAAGAACAACATGGGGTATTTATAGGTAGATTTCCCCCCCAAGAACGAGTTTGAAATTTGAATTAAAGGTAAAGATTTCGCGGATTTGAGGGGCATGGGTCGCGGATGGTGTCGGCGCCATGAGGGTCAGTGAAGCGAGAGGTTGGTGGTGGCGAGGCGAGGTGACCGGCGGCGATGGTCGCCCGGTATGGGGAGTGTGGGGTCGGCTTTGAATGAAAAGAGATATAGGGTTTGTAGATTTTTTTTTGTTTTGGGTTTGTTTGGTTTTGGGGAAATTAAAGAGGATGGGTTATAAGGATTAAATTTGGTCGGGTTGGACGATGTGGGCTGGTCAGGTGGTGTTGGGTTGAAGGGGAGTTAGGAAATGGGCAGCGAGGGGAAATAAAGGGGAAATGGGTATTTAATGGTGGGAGTTTGATTTTGGGCTTGTTTGGTGTGGGCCGAAAATTGTGGGGTTTATTTGTTTTTTTGTGGGTTTGATTTATTTTGGGTGAGGGAGATTAAAAGATGGTTGTTGGGCTTGGTTTTGGGTGGCAGGTTGGGTTGAAAACTAAAGGAAGTTGTATTATTTTGGGTGAAATTGTTTTGGGTTGGAAAAATGAAAATGGGTTATGGATAAAAATATAAAGGGGTTTAATATTAAAAATATTATTTATATATATATTTTTTGTAAAAGATGTGAATTATTTAAAATAGCGTAACGATGTGATAAAAAATATAATATTTGCGAAATGTTTAATGCTTAATAATAAGGGAAATGCGATGCAATTTTGCGAGAATAAAATAACATAGAATTTTCGGACAAAACTTATGATTATGAAAAAAATGCAAATGATATAAAATATGCGAATAATAATAATAATAAGAGAATATACACATATATGCCTATATTTTAAAATTATTTTAAAAGTGTCAAAATATTAAAAATTACGAATAAAATCATAAAAGATGGGACAAAATTGGGTGTCAACATTGGCACTCCGATTTCTGAAACAAAGATGGTCTTACAACTTATCAATGGTTTGCCGAAAGGTGAGTACTGTGCGCGCCCGTTTTTCCTTTCGACCCCGGCTCGGGTCGAAGCGGAGCGCGGACGTGTGCGGGTGATTCCTGGGTAAAGGAGGGTTGAGGAGTCGCCACCTAATTATTTTTACGGTGAATTTAGGACACCTAAATTTTAAACTAAGTCTCTTGATGTAACTCCAATTTTGGTCTGAAACTAGTGAGATTCTAGATAAGGGTTCTTTATTATCCTAAAGGGAAGGGGTTAGGCATCCTTTAAGATCCGCTAACTGCGGTTATCGATCAAACTTCAGGTTAATTATTGTTAGAAAAATGCATGTTTTAAAGGTACAATAGATAAAGAGATGTTTGCAAATATGATGCATTTTATACAAGCAAATATGATGCATTTTATACAAGTATGTATTCGAATGACATAAAAAGAAAGATACATGTAAAAAGTTTTTAGAAAACATGCATTTGTGATAATAAATTCTTTATAATGCCAAAGAAACGAATCTTTCGAAAATCATCGAGTTGCAAAATAATGATAAAAAGATAAACTTATTTTGTATAACTAATGAAGCAAATAAAGATGACAAGAGTTTATTTTGAAATCTTGAATACGCGTGACGAGCCTAAAATAAATAACTAGCGGAGGTTTCTAAGTTTGAATTTAACCGAGGCCTACAAATAAATAAGCTAGGCGAGTTTCAAATCTTAAACTAACCTATGAATTAATCCTAAGTTTGCCTATTCTAAACATTTCAATAATTACATAAGTGCGATAAAGAATATTACAATACAAAGCGAGGATAAAAGCTGAATTAAAGAAAGAAATAAAAAGAAATAAACTCCGAGGAATATTTATCTTTATATGCTCTAATCCCGCAAGTATCAGAACAAACGGTTAGAGAGCGAGTTAAATACATATAACTTCATATCCGTATTCAAAACAAAGTTGAATGTTTTGATCGCGGAGAAACTCGAACTTAAATTTTGAAAGGAACATCCCAATCACGTCGTGGCTGCAAACATATGACTAATGTAGTTTATTTTGATTGCCTCGCCTACTAAACGTGTTGGTCTCTCGGTGAAATAGAAAGGATCACTATAATCACGTCGGTAATGAATATATAACTTGTTGGTTATTTTAGTCACCTCGCCTACTAAACATGTTGATCTCGAGATAAGGTTTAAGCCTCATCATTGCGAAGTTATATTTCCGTCTTTGCAACTGTGTAGGCCTCAAAATCGACGGATATTTTTCCGGCCACAGTGTAGTATTGTGTTCAAATCAGAAAATTCATCGGAGCAACTTGATGCGATGCGATGATGGCGATGCAGCAGCGATACGGTAGCGGTAGCGGTAAAGCGTAGCTTGATAGCGATGAGCGATAGCGATGGCGATGCGCGATGGCGGTAGCGATGGCGCGATGCGCGATGGCAAGCAATAAGAGGCAATTTCGAAAGCGATGCTTAGTTTTAAAAATAGTAAAACGAATATTTGAATGCTGAAACAGTGGACTGAAACAGGAAAGCAATGTCTGTAAGGTGCGGTGTTTAGTTTAAAAACAGTAAAAATGGTAAAAACAAACAAGAATCAAACTGGCCGAAAGAAAACGAAAGCAGTGTCGAACGGCCAGCGGTTTTGTTCAAAAGCGATAAGCGATAAAGCGGTAAGAAGATATCCGTTGCGGATGTTTAAAATAGTAAACTGAAAGCGAGAAACGAAAATAAAGTGCGGCCTTGAATTCCAATTTCGCATCGGCGATTGGTGGTATTTGGTTTAAGCGGTAAAATAATAAAGCAGAAAACTACCAAAAAAAGCGTGTGGCCTCGAATTCAATTTCATCGGCCTAATTATTCTAAATATCCTAACAATCACACAAGCATTAGATAATTATTACAGGACCAAATAAAAATAACGAAAATAAAGAATAACAAATGAAAGGAACTAAAGCGGATGAGCGATGTCATCTCGCCCTATTTGTTTGGAAATCAGTAGAAGAATGGAAGGAATGTGGATGCGGGTCTTCATTTAATGATGATCACAATGATGAGTCTCATAACGAGACTCTTCGTTGCTCCCAATGTATTTCATATATATAAAAAATGGATTAGTAGACTTTACATGAGAATATATATATAAATGATTCATGAAAAGTGATATGTTATTACGAAGGCATTGTACACTTAGGCAAGTAAAGACAAATATATAGTCAATTCAAGAAGAGTATGAAGCCTAGAAATGCACATATGATCATTTTTTTTATACAATTCCTTAAATGTGGAGTCAATCAAGTCAAAAATATGCAACAACATTCATTCTACACAACCAGGAGCATAATGACACTTTAAATTAGGCATGGCATGATTAACTTTATGATTTAGGCAATCAAATCTCATATTTTGCCTACTGACTAATCAAAACAAAGAATAGTCTAGAATGGTTTTATATCACACTTGCACAAAGGCATCATGCTGCCCCAATTAAAGCTATCCCTAACATATACTCATTCAATATGTTTACAAGTAGACATGATTAAGTGTAGGCCAATTCTGAACCAAAGAAAACTACATATACTTTTAATAGGCTGACTTAGACATGTCTAGGTGCATCTTATTCAAGAACATGGGCATTTTTTTCTATATCAAGAACCTAGTCGGAAATATTTCTATTTTTTTTTTTGTGTCCCTAGGTTTCTATACCTAATCTCATCTTATACATGCTCACATGAAATGCAGATTGTAAACTAAAGTAGTAAATACAAATATAGCTTCAAAGACATATGTTTGATTGATTTTGGCATATTAAAGTAGCGAAGAAAGAATATATGCTAACACAACCAGTTCTAAATTTAAACAAGAATAAAAGAGGCAAGGAAGACTAATGTATAAATTAGGTATACATACATAATAAATTACGTTGGACTAATCTTAATCTTAAAAGAAACATGACATTCATAAACTTAAACCAAGCATACATACTATTATATTAGACATGGATAATATACTCCTTTAAAAATTGCACATATTAATCTAGAATATAGCATGTAAATATCGCCATTTAAATCAATTAAAGTATGCTCATTGTTTTGATTTAATAGGCAGCGACCAAACTACCACATACAATAATTTTGAATATCAACAAATCGCTAAAATGTCCTAAGAATATTTAATCAAGTCATTAATCTTACATTATCCATATTGCACTTAATAATGAACCCAAGATGCCTTACTAAGGCTAATGACAATAATTAGTTAACCAACACATCGAGGTAATATCATCTATCACATATCAACTCCAAAATCGAAATATCAGCGACATATATACAATTATGTAAGTAAAGCGTCTCATTATCATATTAATTAATCAAGACTACATTACTAAGCAAAATAACATACTAAGTCAAACATAAACACACAATCAAAAAAATGCTTAAATAAATATAGAAGAATTGGAACGCAGTATAACCTTTTCAGAGTAGCGAGCAGAGGCGTGTTTTGAATCGTCGAATCCGCTGAAATGTTAGAATTACGATTTGTTGTAGATTTTTGAATTCATTTTTCGAAATAGGACTCTGTTTTCTGATTTTGGATGTTTGACCTGACAGGATGACCCGGACCCGACCAGGAATGTGACGACCGGACCAAAGCGATGAAAAATAGCTAAAAATCCGGATTCTTCAACACAAAAAAAAAGCAATAATTTCGACCTATATTTCGGAATCTTTAAGTTTGAAGAACACATGCAAGAACAAACAAAGATTTGGATTGCCTCCCTCTTTTTTTAGTGAAGAACAACACCAACAAAATATAATGCCAAACCTTTAAAGGAGATTTCGGATTTCTTAAATTTCGGACCTAAAAATGACAGAAAATTCTGAGAATCGACCCAAAGACCAGATTTTCGGACCCCAAAAATGAAGAACAAGGGGTATTTATGGTACTCACCCCAACGTTCAAACCCCTCATACCCCCTTAAAAGCGAATTAATTTCAAAATAAAGGGGAACAAAAATCTGATTTTGGTAGCGATTTCTTGGGGCATGTGTTGGCGGTGTCGGGGTAAGTGGTAGCGATGTGAGTGGCAAAGTAGCGGGGGTAGGGTGCGGCGACGTAGGCGGGGTGTAGGGTGTCTGCTGGCGACTTGGGGGAGTTGGGTTGAGAATTTTCTGATTTTTGTTTTTAGGGTTTGTTGGGTTGGCGTTTGGAGTGGAATTAAGGAGAACCGACCGGGTCATTTTTTGGGTTGGGTCAGGCCGAGTTGGGTCGGAAGGAGTGAGTTAAAAGGTTGGGCTTTGGTTGTGGGAATTGGGGGAAATAAAGGGGAAGGGGAAATGGGTTTGAATAAAGGGAATTTGGTTTTTGGGCTTGTTTTGGTGTGGGCGAAAATTGGGGGGTTTAGTTAGGGAATTAGAAAATAAGAAATTAGGGTGTTGGGTTGGAAAACAAAGGAAGGGTTGTTGGGCCGATCAATTGGGTTTAGTTGGGCTTGGAAAATTGAGGGTTTGGGTTTTGGGTAAAATTGTTTTGGGTTAAGATATAAAAAGGTTGAAATGGGTTATGGGTTTAAAAAATATAAAAAGGGTTTTATTATATAAAAAAGAAAGCTTTGTAAAATTTATAAATTGTAAAGATGATAATATGATAAAAATATAATATTTACGAAATGCTTGATGCTTAAATAAAAAATAAAAATGCAATGCCGTTTTGCGAAAATAAAAAATAACATATAATATTAGGATAAGAGTGTGCTTGTGAGATAAAAATGCAAATGACGAATAAAAAATGCAAATAATACTAATAATAATGATATATATACATATATATGCCTATATTTTAAAATTGTTTTAAAGTGTCAAAAATATTAGAAATTGCAAATAAAATCATAAAAGATGGGACAAAATTGGGTGTCAACAAGTACGATACACTTGCGACGATGATCCAATAGGATGATCACATCCCTAGTTTCAACAAGGTCCGATCACAATTACTATTGGAGGAAACTAGGCGTGCCAAACAGGACGAACATAATCAGAATGTATTGGTGGTTGATGCACCGGTGACCACCACAACACCAACCGGACATCCGCCACACATGGACAGTCAAAATCCGCGGGGTGGCCGAAGCGACGGCACAGGAAGGGGTCGTGGCGGCGGATGCGGCGGAAGAGGTAGAGGTCGCGGCTAAGGCACCAATACCGGCGGACAAGTCCAACATGCCCATTTCCCATCTCAGTGGGCCAGCCCACTACCTTGGACTATTTCCAGGAATTGGGGTTCGGCCCAATGCCCATACCCGACCATCTCGGCCCAAACCACGGGCCAGTGGCAGCAGCCCAGCATTCTAGGCCCCCCTCCAGGCCCACGTCCGATGGCCCAACCACAGCAAGCCCACTTCTCAGCGGCCCAACATCAACAGCAACCATATGGCCTGCTTACACCTACCGAACTAGGTCAGGCCTGCAACACCATGAATCTACAGCAGCCCGATGATGCATGGTATATGGATATTGGCGCCACATCCCACCTCACAAGTAACTCCGGCAATCTTTCTCAACTAGTTAATTTGAACAATCCTCAATTTAATATGATCGGCAATGGCAATCACATTTCAATCAAGGTTATGGCATCACTCAAACTCCACCACCTCACCCTTCATTTTCCTTCAAAAATGTCCTATATGCTCCTAATATTATTAAAAACTTAATCTATATTAGAAAATTTGCTAGTGACAATTCTGTATCTATTGAGTTTGACCCGTTTGATTTTTCTGTGAAGGACCTACGTACGGGGACAACTCTTACGAGATGCAATAGTATAGGGGACCTCTATCATTTCTCATCCACTTCCGATGCAAGTGTCACTCAACAAACCTCTCTAGCCACAATCTCTCCATCAACTTGGCATAGTAGACTTGGGCACCCAGGGGCACTAGTTTTTAATTTTCTTAGAAGTCAAAAATTAATTCAATGTACTAAAGGGAACTATACCCTCAACTCCTACTCTTGTCCTCTAGGAAAGCATGTTAGACTGGCTTTTACAGCCTCAATGAGTGTAACTTTTTCTCCTTTTGATATCATTCATGCGGATTTATGGATAACTCCTATTACTAGCAATTTGGGTCATAAATATTATTTGGTGCTTTTGGATAACTTCTCTCAATTTCTTTGCTTTTATCCTCTAAAATATAAGTCCCAAGTTTACTCCACTTTTCTAGAATTTCAGGCTTATGTTAAAACCCAGTTTGAGAAAAACATCAAAATATTTCGATGTGATAATGGTCGTGAATTCGATAATTCCCGTTTTCATAAATTTTGTGCGAAAAATGGCATGGTGTTTTGATTCTCTTGCCCTCATACCTCACCTCAAAATGGTAAACCCGAAAGAATCCTACGCACTATCAACAATAAGATCCGTACTATGCTCTTCCATGCTTCCATCCCCCCTTCATTTTGAGTTTATGCACTACACATGGCAGCTTACCTCCTTAATATATTACCAACATGAACCCATCAAAATAAAATTCCAACTAAAATTATCTTCCATCGGATCTCCTCTTATGATCACCTTCGGATTTTTGGTTGTCTATGCTACCCGAATCTCGCCTCCACAGCCCCTCACAAATTAGCACCTAGGACTACTCCCTGCATTTTTCTAGGTTTCCTGTGGAACCATATGGGGTAATTATGCTACGATGCGTCCACAAATAAAATCCTAGTCTTTCGCCATGTCACATTCGAGGTGATTGTTTTCCCATTTACAAACGTTCAAAAATTTCAAGTCACTGATTACAGCTTTCTTGATGATCCGGACACATCACCTCTCATTAGAAATGAAATACATAGTACTAGTATTCCGGCTAAAAATTCATCACCCCTGCCAGCTGTCCCGCCACCACCCCACAACCCGTCGACCACCCCCACCATCCCGTCGACCACCCCTACCCACTGCTCCCGTCATGACCCCACTATTCCCGAATCCCATGACGTCATTGCCTTCCATCCCAAATCTCATGACGTCACTGCCTCACTTTTCGAATCCCGTGATGTCAGCCCCGCCCTCCCCCCGACAACCCCACTTCCCATCCCAACCCAATGCCCCCAGTTCCCGCCACCCAAACGACCTCACTACCCTCAATCCCGATCTTGATCCACCGCATGGAAACCCGTGCCCAGCACAAGATTTTCAAACTGAAAGTCCACTTTAACATATCCATTCAGGCTATCTCACATCTACCTAAAATCTCAAAATTAGCCAAGCTTGACCCAAATTGGAATGCTGACATGCGTGAGGAATTTGATGCGCTCACTACTCAGCACACTTGGGATCTTATCCCTAAACTAGAGGGGGTGAATGTGATTCGTTGCATGTGGCTTTATCATCACAAATTCAGAGATAGTGGTGAGTTTGAACGACATAAGGCAAGACTTATGGCAAATGGCACAGGGCAACAAGAGGGAGTTGATTGTGGTGAGAACTTCAGTCCAGTGGTTAAACCAACCACCATTCGCACTGTTTTGAGCATTGCTATGAGAAAGAATTGGTCGATTCATCGGCTTGATGTGAAAAATGTGTTCTTACATGGATATTTGAAAAAAAACCATATATATACATCAACCACCTTGCTTTGTGAATCTTACGGCTCCTCAGTATGTCTGTCGGCTTCGAAAGTCACTTCATGGCTTGTTTTGCCACTTACATCTTGCAGATTGAGTTCATATGCAGCAAAAGTGATAACTCACTTTTTATTTTTCATTGAGGTAATGGCACTGCATACCTTTTGCTCAATATGGATGACATTGTCCTGACTGCCTCCTCAGATGTGCTGAAAAACTAGATCATTATCACGCTCAAATTCGAATTTGCCATGACAGACTTGGGTAAGTTGAGTTATTTCTTGGGGATTTCTATGACTAGATTCGAGAATGTCATGTTCCTGTGTCAGCGTAAGTATGCCAAAGAGATTTTTTACATGGCTAAAATGGCTAATTACAAGATCATGCCAACTCCAAATCGAAACTTAGTGCGGATGACGAAAATCTGGTGCTTGATCCTTCTCTTTATAGGAGTTTCGCTGGTGCACTTAAGTATCTTACTTTCATCAGGCTCGATATTGCCTACGATGTTCAGCAAGTGTGTATGTTCATGCATGCTCCGAAGGAGCCTCACTTCACAGCTCTTAAACATATCATTCGTTACGTTAAGGGCACTCTTGACTATGGGTTACATCTTTATCCATCTGCACCAATCAGGCTGATATCGTATACAGACGCCGATTGGGGCAGCTATCCAGACACACGGAGATCTACTTCCGGCTATTGTATATTTTCGGGTTATAATATCATCTCGTGGTCTGTCAAACGGCAAGCCACTCTTTCTCGTTCGAGTGCAGAAGCAGAATATAGAGGCGTTGCAAACATTATTGCTGAGATTTGTTGGCTCAGAAAACCTCCTTCTAGAGCTCCATTGTCCCTTACGTAGGGCATCTATTGTCTATTGTGATAACATATTTGATGTCTACTTGTCTTATAACCCGATTCAGCATCAACGAAATATTGAGATGGATATTCATTTTATTCGTGAAAAGGTTGTCATGGGCCATGTTCGGGTGTTACATGTTCCTTCTTCATATCAGTACGCATATATATTTACTAAGGGACTTTCTTGATAGTTGTTCCTCGACTTCAGATCCAGTTTGAGCGTACTGCCTCCTCCCGCTCCGACTGCGGGGGTGTGATAGAGAATACGTAAATATTCTCCATATAATCTGTAATTATTATTCTAATGTAATTATGTAAAGTAGATATCCTCATTCGATTAGGATTACAATTGTAAACACCTATATATATATTGTATTAATGAGAAGATTCCAAACAAGAGAATTACACTATACTATATATATATATATATATATCTTTACTGACTTATACTTTATGGCGAATTAGAATACTAAGTTTATGAATTATGGATAAACTAGTATATATATTAAGTGAATTTCTTAACATAAATATAGTATATGATTTAGGTCAACCCTATTGAGTTCTACCAAGCCTATAACTTGAACAGTAGATCTGCCCTGCTGAGTTACTCTCGGTTAAGAGAACAATCCTTCAGGAAAAATATGATTGATAATTTTCTTTCATGGAGTGAATAATTTCCTCTTTATCATAAGGCGTTTATGGCTAGCCGAAATCACAATGCATTCAATAACAATCTTCATCCTCTAGTCATCAAGTCAAACTCCAAAGAATTTATCGATATGCTGATTAATGGAAATGAATTGTCGCAATCATTTCTTCAATGAAATTCAAGGCAAGTCTCAAAAAGAAAAAAAAAATAGTATATATAGTGAATGATGAAATAATAATCAATAGGTAAACATTTTCCTAAATAGCAGTGCAATTACTTGGATAGTATAACCAAGCCATGCAAACGTTGAATACAAACCATCAAGAGTCGTTTGGTTCAAAATGATGTTATCTCAGGATTATAATCCTGGGATTATAACCATGATAGATTAAGCAAAATCTATATGTGATAGATGATCTCATGATTTTGGTATAAGTTGTATCCTTGTTTTAGCTAATACCCACAAACAAATACTAGACAAATTTAATAGCAAAAAATTATAGTGGGATAATCCTAATTCTGAAACCAAACGGCCCTTATAGCCTAGACAAGTTGCCTTCATGTCACGAATAAAACAGGGGTTTGGGCCAATGAGAGCTTCCAAACCGGGCTGATCCCCCAGGCCTAGTCCAATAGAGGACTAATGGGCTTGAAAAGCACCAAAGAAGCTCAAAATCCTTGCTTCAAATCCTAACGGCTAGTTTCCTTCTCTCTACATATCTTGATCTTAATAGGTAATTAAAATTCCCAAGCGATCCAAAAATCAAACTTACTACAATAGGACAAATGGACATGGAAAACATTTGAATACTCCTGGATCTGGGGATGCATTATTGAGAGGTATTGATTTGGTGAATTGGAGAGGTGTTATGGTTGTCTCCACTGCTGCTGCATTATCGAAGGTTGAATGAGAAGATATAGCAAGAGATAAAGTGTAGACTTCAATGTACTATAAGTGTTTGAGAAATTGTCTTCTCTATTATTTTCTTGTTCAACACAAAATATCTATACAAGCATGTGTATTTATACACTTCTACCATTCTAGAATCATCTAACTATCTGATTATGTTAACTACTTCTAACAACTTAATTAGCTCCATAACCAACTTTGTAACTAACTATACCAACTAACTACCTCTTCAACCATTTTGATTCTCCTCAATTAGTTAAGGCACTAGAGTGCATTTTCCCAATACTTCAACACCCTCCCTCAAGCTAGAAGACATGAAGATGTTCTTCATTCCTAGCTTGAAGAGTATAACATTATGTTGTTGTCCACTAAGAGCCTTTGTAAGTAAATCAGCTGATTGTGCCATAGATGGCAGAAAGACAGTGTTGATCAATCCTGCTTGTATCTTCTCTCTAATGAAATGACAATCAATGTCAATGTGTTTTGTTCTTTCATGGAACACTGAATTTGCTGCAATCTGGATGGCTGATTTGATGTCTGTGTGTACTGATATTGGAGTTTGAATCTTCATACCAAGTTCCTGAAGTAAACATGTGATCCATACCACCTCTGCTACTAGAGCTGCCATTGCTTTATATTCTGTCTCTGCAGAACTCCTAGAGACAGTGTCCTGCTTCTTTGACTTCCAAGAGATTGGTGATAAGCCATGCATTACCAAATAACCAGTGACAGACCTTCTAGAATTAACACAAGCCCCCCCCCCCAATCTGCATCACAAAATACTTTGAGTTGAGGAGTACTTGTACTAGACATTAGAATTCCCAATCCTGGTGCCTGCTTGATATATCTAACAATTCTGAGACCAGGTTCCATGTGTGACTTCTTGGGTGCATGCATGAATTAGCTCAGACAGTGCACAACAAATGTAATGTCTGGTCTAGTAGTTGTCAAATATAGTAGCCTCCCAATCAGGCTTCTGTAACCACTAGGATCTGACAGCTAAGAATCAGAATTTACTCCTGATATAGGCCCTGAATGTGAGGCATCATCCATGTGTCTGTCAAACTCGCATGTTGTAAGCTTCTGATTCACATCCATAGGAGAAGGTGCAGGTTTTGTCCCTGCAAGCCCCATGTCTGATATCATCTCCAAAGCATACTTCCTTTGGTGCATGAGAATGCCCTGTGAGTTTCTGGCAAACTCAATTCCAAGAAAGTACCTGAGCTCCCCCAAATCCTTTATCTTAAAGGCAGATTGTAATGTCTCTTTTGTGGTTTGAATCATCACTAGATCATTTCCAGTTATCAATAAGTCATCAACATATATTAGCACTATCACAATACTACTGTTTTCCTTCTTGGTGAAGAGAGAATAGTCCCTATCACTCTGCTGAAAACCAGAGGAGACAAGTGTTGTAGTCAACTTGATATTCCATTGTCTTGATGCCTGTTTTAGCCCATAGATATATTTCAGCAATCTGCATACCTGTCCATTCCTTTTCTTGACATTGAATCCTTTTGGAACTTCCATGTATACTTCTTCATCCAACTCTCCTTGCAAGAATGCATTGTATACATCCATCTGGTGTATTTTCCAGTGTTGTGTTGCTGCAATGGAAATCACAGTCCTTACTGTTGTCATTTTAACAACAGGTGAAAAGGTCTCTTGCTAATCAAGTCCCTCCTTTTGATTGTATCATTTTGTCACCAATCTGGCTTTAAATCTCTCCACTTCTCCTGTTGCTTTGTACTTTATCTTGTATACCCATTTGCATCCTATGGCTTTCTTTCCCTCTGGTGGAATGACCAGCTTCCAGGTTCCATTGTCCTTTAATGCTTTGATTTCTGCCTTCATTGCCTCAATCCATCTAGGATCCTTTCTTCTTTGTAAGGTAGTTACGTGGTTACGTGTCAAGAGAGACCTTGGCTACAAACTCGATACCTGTTGAAAGACCAGCATAGTCAACATTATCAACTATAGAGTATAAGCAACTAGAAGAACCATGTGTAGTAATGTAGTATTTGTGCCATATGGGTGGTTTGCTGCTCCTTATGGATCTCCTGACTTCATGATCTGATCATGTAGCTATGTCAATACCTGGTGATGCTGAATTTATAATATCAATGCCATGATGCTGGACTGTATCAAGCATGTGTACATTCTGTATGTTGTCTTGTATGTGTGGCTCATCTCCATGTTGTCTGATATGTGTTTCTGAATTTTTAGGATCCTGTAGATACAATAAGTCTTCATAGGAAGGAAATTCATGGATCTTAATATGGTTAGTGTTTTCATTTATGACTCTTTTGAAAGGAAAATTTGTCTCCATGAACAACACATCCCTGCTCATGAATATTTTTTTATTTTCCAAATCATAGAGCTTGTATCTTTTCTGAGCAGATCCATATCCCAAGAATATAGATCTTACTGCCCTTGGACCAAATTTTTCATCCCTGTTATTGATAGTAGCAAAACATAGACAACCCAATACTCTCAAATGATCAAGTTTTGGTATCTTGTTATATAACATTTCAAATGGAGATCTGTTATGTATAACAGTGGAGGGGATTCTGTTGATAATATATACTGCATTTTCTACACACAGTCCCCAGAACTTATTTGGGAATCCTCCCTGAATCTTAATGGCTCTAGCAGTTTCTAAGATGTGTCTATGTTTTCTCTTCACTACACCATTTTGTTGTGGTGTGTATGGACAAGAACTTTCATGAATGATGCCATTTTCCAGAAACAACTCACTGCAGTTTTGATTAAAAACTCAGTTCCATTATCTGATCTTACTCTCTGAATTTTAGTCTCAAATTGAGTGTTAACCTCAACAAGAAAATTTCTGATTAGTGTATAAACATCAGATTTCAGTCTCATCAAAAAAATCCAAGTCCATCTAGTATGATCATCCACAATGGTTAGAAAATATCTCACTCCATTATATGTTTCAGTTTTGTAAGGTCCCCATACATCCATATGTACTAGTTGAAAAGACTTTGATGCTCTACTTGTGCTAGAAATGAAAGGCAGTCTAGTTTGCCTAGCCAAAGGGCATACTTCACATTTATTCAAGACAAAATCAATGTTATTTTTGAAATATGCAATTTTCTTCAGGACATTCATTGGCACATGGCACGGTCTCTGATGCCAAATAGTTGCATCAATGTGTTGAGTTGCAGACATGCATTTACTCAACTCTCCATCTTTGTTCTAAGGATCCAGTGACAATATGTATAATCCTCCTTCCTCATTACCAATTCCCCTCACCTTTCCAGATGAGAGATCCTGAAATACACAACATGTTGGGAAGAAGGTAACACTACAGTTCAGGTCTCTAGTCATTTTTTAAACAGACAACAAATTGAACTTGAAGGTTGGTACACATAAGACACTTCTAAGAACATCACCTCATCCTAAGTGGTACTCCCCAACATGTGAGATTCTAGCTGAATCTCCTGTTGGCAGTTGCACTTTTCATGTTCCTTCTGTTAACATATTATTATGTAAATGCTTCTGGTCAGCAATCATATGATTAGTTGCACCTGTATCTACTATCCAATGAACCAACTTCCCTGAATCAGTAATGTGCTTACCTGCCATGTTGGCATTTACATTTGTATTCATGTTCAGTAGATCAAGTAGTTGTTGATGTTGGCTAGGAGTAAAGTGGTTGTGCAGTAGCACTCCTTCAGCATTGTTTTTTTGGCTTGTGAAATAATGTGCATGTTGCAGGAACTTTGATGAATGATGGTGTGCTCCTTCTTGTCCAGTGTCTTCAGACAAAATATTCCCCCCTGTGACTGCATAAGCTTTCTTCCCTTTATTGGTAAAATTTTATGGATATCCAATGAGCTTATAACAACCTTCCTGTACATGTCCTGTTTTGTGAAAATAATCACACTTTATTAGTTTATAACATTCCAATCTTGTGTGTCCTTTAAGATGACAGTGGTCACAATATGCATTGGGATTGTATTGTTTCTTCTGTTTTTTAGCTCCATTTCCACTTCTGAAATTCCCATTTCTAGATGTGAACAGAGCAGATGACTCCACAGTCTCAAAAACTCTGCCAGTTCCTGCTACCATTCTCTGACTTTCTTCCTGATTTATTATAGCATACACTTGGTTTAGTGAAGGTATTTGTTGTATCATAAGGATTTGACTCCTTATTGGACTGTAACTATCATCCAGCCCCATGAGAAATTGTAAGAGTCTTTGATATTATAGATGATCCACAAAGTCCCTTGACTTGGGGCAACAAGATGGGATTGGTATGATAGAATCATATTCATCCCACATATCCTTGAGCCTGGAGTAATATGCAGACACATATAGAGCTCCTTGCCTCATTGAGAATATTTCTTTGTGTAGTTGGAAGGCCCTTGAACTATTTATCTTGTCAAATCTTTCTTGTAGTTCTTTCCATATGTTGCATGAATCAGAGTTATAAAGCATTCCAGTAAGCAAGCTCTTACTTACATTCCCCATTAACCAAGACACTACAATTGCATTGCATCTGTCCCACAGATTGGCCAAATCTCCATAGAATGTTTCTCTCTTTACACTTCCATCAATAAATCCTATCTTATTCTTACCTAGGAGTGCTAACTTCATAGCTCTACTCCACAATGTATAATTATCCATTCCAGTAAGGATAATGCCCATAGACAGTGAACCAGGTGCATCAGAAGGAAACAGATACAGTGGATGATTGTGATCTATTTTAATCACTGTCGGAATTTCATCCACTGGTCTTCCTTCATTGTTCTCCATCATTGTTAAGTGCTATATCAATAATGATTCACAATACACAGAGTTTGTCTATGTAACTCGTGTGAAGCTGTGATAACAACAATCACTATCAGTAAGCAGAAATTTTTTTATGAGATTGAACCTTAGTAGCGGTTCAATCGATTCTCAATTTATATGTTGTCACAGATCTGCTTTTATCTTGATTTCAATCTGCATGTATGCGTATTTACTGTGAATATCAACATGACCTTCCCAGAAATCTATTGCATGCATGTATCTTCAATGATCTTCAATGGATCTTGAAGTTGTATATACAATCTTGATTACGAAACTCTCAAAGAATCAATTGTTATTGATCTGTTTTCACAGATCTGCATTTATCTTCTTATTTTAACTTGCATGTATCTCCATCTCCATGATCATCAACAATAATACTTCTAGAGATTATTGCATGCATGAATCATTAAATTCTGTATGCATAGCTTTAATTCTGGAAAACAGTATACGAAGCAGAAAGTATTTTCTACAGATTGTTGTTCAATCGCATAACCAAAGGCTTTGATACCATATTGATTTGGTGAATTGGAGAGGTGTTATGGTTGTCTCCGTTGTTGCTGCATTATCGAAGGTTGAATGAGAAGATAGAGCAAGAGATAAAGTGTAGACTTCAATGTACTACAAGTGTTTGAGAAAATATCTTCTCTATTATTTTCTTGTTCAACACAAAATATCTATACAAGCATGTGTATTTATACACTTCTACCATTCTAGAATCATCTAACTATCTAATTATGTTAACTACTTCTAACAACTTAATTAGCTCCATAACCAACTTTGTAACTAACTACCTCTTCAACCATCTTGATTCTCCTCAATTAGTTAAGGCATGCATTTTTCCAATACTTCAACAAGAGGCCAAGTTAAGACTTTATTGCAAAAAGTTGAAGAAGAAGCCGTGCTCTCGAAAATTTCACTGGAAAATAGGCCTTTCCTTCATCTCAAAGGAATTGTTAACTCTCCTATGGGTCTTCTTGCCCCAACACCTGCAAATACACCTCTTATGGATTTCTCTGTTAATGAGTTGCCTATTGTCACTGCTTCCCCAGTTGAAGACAAGTTTGTCATTTCTCAGGTATAAATATCACTGCCCATATCAATTTTTTCAAAAAAAAAAAAAAAAAAGATCCTTTCTTGATTTTAATTGTTTTTATTGAATGTCTTGATTTTCTGTTACAGATAATCGATGAGATGTTTGAAGGGGAAAAGCAAGGGAATCTTGAATCTGAGAAGAGTTATGTAACAAGATCTCTGCTATTGGATTTTTATGAGAAGTCAGAAGGTCAGAATCATCATCAGTGTGTTCCTCTGTGCTGACATACCAAGGAGGTGAGATTGATAGCAAAGAGAAGAGTCCCTCAGATGATGACAACGCGTCTATATGGTCGATTCAAGTGAATGCAGGTACTAAAGAAGAAGAAGAAGATGATGAGGAAGGAGGACTCGAAGAAGAAGTTGAAAAATATGATGACAACTATGATGAAATTGAAGAGGATGGAGGGGATTTAGTTGATAAATTGTGTGAAGCAATTAACAAGATTGATGTAAATGAAGGACACAACAAAGTGATGGCAAAATTTGAAGGCAAGCACACACGTTTTGTGTACAACAGTGATGATGAGCTAGAAGGAGCTGAAGAAAGAAGTGTTGAGGAGGCTGAATCATCATCACCAGGTGTCTTGCATTTGAAGGGCTTGCCAACTCCAAAAGGGAAGAAGCATCTTACTTCTCATGAATGTTTTGTCCATTTAGTTCATTTCTCTATTGCTGCTACTATATTGTATTCTTTTGGTTCATATCTGATTTGGACCATTGAAAGTTGGCTGTTAAATTGAAGTAATTCAAAATTGTCTTTCCAAAGTCTCTGAAAGTACTCTGTTGCTGTTTCTACATTTACTTGGCACAGTTTTCTATGATATTATTTGATTATCTGTTGATTATGTTTTTGAGCTTTTGGCATATGTGGCAAAGTAGGATTGGTGGCATTTAGTGTTATTAAAAACCATAGCTAAGGACTGAACAAAGAAAATGTAGGATGAAAAAAGAGTAGCAATTGTTTGGACAAGACAAGGATTTAGAACAATGAAAGGGTTGATTTTCCTTGGGGGAGAGTAAATCACTAAATTGTCCAGATATAACAAAATCCAAGAAATATTACAAAAGTCAAATATGGATAAGAAATTGATTTTGAAGACATTCAAATGTCCAGATAGTAGCCAAGAAAGTACCAAGTAAGAACAAGAGGTCTGTGAAAGTTGAGCAATATCAATCAATATAGTAATGGATAAGAAATCGTACATAACGAGAGATCACAGCTGACATCATAATAACCTAAATTGATGTTATCAAATACAATTCTTATTTAAACTAACTTATGCAGTTCCTTTGAACTAGAACGATCACAGAATTATCATCAAAAGAGACAATCACAAACTGCTACATTAATACGCATTGATCAAACTCCTAAAGTAGCTCAAAATAATAACACTAGGCCCGTGCACTGTATGGATTGGTTCGACATTCCAACTCAATTCAATTTGATTCCAATTTGATTTACTAAAGGCTAAGTGTGAAATATCGAATTCTCGACTCATGTCCGACTGACATAATTTTAATCAAACCGGCCGAACAAATCGAATTAGATGTTTAATGATTAGAACTTACCATTTGTTACCACCCTTTGTGTACCTCATTGACTAGTAGTGGATTGTGGTAAATGATTGAAACTTGATGTGTGATTGTGTATTTTTATTTTTCTGAGCTTTATTCAGTTTTTTTTTTATTTAAGGAATGGATACGCATCAATCCAAATTTCAAAAGGTTCTTGTTTTATGAATTATGAGTTTGAAACTTTGAATTCAATGAAATAAAAGGAGTTTTCACAGCCAACGGGCATAGAACTTATGATATTGGGATCTTCAATTGCCATCTTAAACTTTAAGCAATTTGAATTATGAGTTTGAAACTTTGAATTCAATGATATAAAAGGAGTTTTCACAGCCAACGGGCATAGAACTTATGATATTGGGATCTTCAATTGCCATCTTAAACTTTAAGCAATTAGATGATGCGTCTCTATATACCTACCACAATTTACACCTGAGAGCAAGAGATGGATTGTTAATTTGGTTACAAGGCTACAAATATAAAATTTCATTACTTTTGGTTATGTTTGCTCTAAAGCTGAAATGAAAATAGTTGCTTATTTAAATTTCGAAACCAAACAATCGGACAATTTGTGTAACCAACCCGAAATAAAAGATGAACCTAGAATTGATAAGAGAGTGGTTGAGAATTGTAGAAAATCAAAGTTCAAAATTTCAACCCAATGACGGCCAAAACCAAATCGAACCGATTCGTGCACAGGCCTAAATGACACATTCAGCTGCACTATGAGTAAACTAATTTCACTATTGACCAAGGGACTTTGCCTCTATAAGCAGCAGGAAAGCATCGGCAGCAAAAGGGGTCATTTATATACACGAGCAATTAGCAATAATATTTACAGTACTATCTAGCTTGCATCACCTAAAGGTAAATACAAGAGACCATAGAGTCACTAATTAGAGTTAGATTACTACTAAACCCCTAAAACTTCGCATAAAAAAAATAGACAAAATAAATCAGAACCAAGGATGCCACGTCGGATCCATCATGCACAAGTTCCTTGGAGTAAGGGCAGCTTCAACTAACTCCGCTACACCCCTCTGCACAGATTGTGGCGGATCCATGCCATTCTCCTCCTATACAAGTAGAAAGCAGACATACCAAAATGTCACAATGTAGGCAATTAGATATTAACTGAAGCCTAAACTTATCTAAGCCTATGATTTCACTCACACAGATATGTGGGAACATAACTTGTACAAAATACACAGGAGATAGCTAATGCCCCAATTTTATTGAAACATGAAAGAGGTTGCCATTACTAGGTAAGGAATTCAAAAGCTATATAAATAGTAGCACCAAAAAGCAAATAAGTGGATACCTCTTCTGAAATGTATTGTGGGGCTATTCCATTGATCCGCCCAATGACATTCTCAACATTTGTAGCGACTTTTTGCTTAAAGTCCGCAGGGTTCAGACTACCTGCCCCTACAACAGGGGCCAGAGGCACCCCAAGAGGTCTTCTCCAAGACCAAGATAACAACTCATCTCGGAAAAACATAGCCAGATGATACCATAAGTGCTGGCTTTGCTGCAGATGGGAATTTAAGAGAAGTCATCAGCATTGAGGAATTAAACAAAGTAGAAAATATGATGTGTGCAGAAATAAATCTTACTTTAGGAGAGACCACAGCCTGGGCAGCTGCACACATGGCAGAAACAACTAAGCCTTCTACTCCAAAATGAGAGAAAAACGCTTGCAAATTTCTAGTCAAGCGGAAGGGCACCGGTTCATTAAATTCAATCATTCCATTTGCATCATAAGCAGGATGAAAATCAGTCTGGAAAATCTTTCCAGTGTTCTTAGCAAATAATATCTTGTTTGGGGACCTTCCACCAATTTGGAGCATGAATGACATAAAACTAGAAAGAGCCAACTGGATAGCAAACTGCTTCTTGAAAGCCCACATGTGATTGCCACTCAAGAGTGTTTTGTACATATACTGTGAGAAAATGCTTTCTGTGACAAAACTTTTTGTAATCTCATTATATGCTTGAAGACGGAGATCAACAACAGCATCTGGTGAAATCTGGCCAGATATTGCTTGGTTGAGTTGCTCCTTGAAAAATGTGATTGGTAAGTCCGCTTCTCGGTCATTTCTTGCACAATGGTTCTCATAAACTTCAAGGAAAGTGCTGTACATCAGATCATCCTCTACCATGCGAACCTAATTCAAGAATTCACATGAGTTAATCCAAAGGAAAAAGCTCAATGCTGAAAAGTTGTGAGAATCAAATATGTACAACTAAGATATAAAAACAGTTTCAGTGAAGAACGCAATTTGCATCACTACAGCAATTATACTACAACTCAATAAAACATGATTGCCTTAAAACATGGCTGCCTTATTTCTGGCTAATAGAGCAGAAAGGGTAAAATGTAACACTAATTTATGAGGTGAAGAGGATTAGTAATTACCTGCGACCATACGGGTATAATAATAGGGGTGTGAATGCAGATGTGCCGCCGTCGTGATTCCTTGTGCTTGTTAAACATCCGATTCATCACACGGAAAAGCTGTAGGATCCGCTCATCACTTCTGGCATTTGGTGTTAAAGATGTCTGAACAATAAAATGGCGCTGAGAACCATCTGATCCAATCAGCGTCAAACGTCGGAAGCTGCTACCATGCCTCCGCACTATTGGAATATCAGCTGCAACCCTGTCTAACTTCACAGTATGATCTGGCGCAACTTCCTGAAGGAAAGACAATAGATCAGGGAAAAGCACTACGATATCTGCTAAAGCAAGAAACAGAAGAACAAGGGAAACCAAGAAACCAGTCCCATTGATTATCACAAGAAATCAATTTGTCAGTTATATAACTAAAGCCTTGTGAAGACATTTAACACCTGGAAATTCATGTTCCATTTCGGCCACGGGCTTTTATTGGATCACTTTTGTCTTCACATTTTACTTACATTTGGAAAGGAATAGACTAAGATACTTGCCTGATCAGTGAAATATTGTCCTGGAACTTCCACATCAACAACATGAAAATCTCTCAACACCCTACTTTCGTCTTCCAACTTGAGCACAGCTGGAAACCGGTCCTCCACATTGCTTTGCAGGACATTTTTCCAATGCTTCAGTCTTTCAGTAAGTTCAGAAAGAGTGGCCGGAAACGTTGCAGCACTGTCAGGATCAAGATCACGTTCAAAATCTTGCTTGTATTCTCTTACAAAATCAACATGTTTGTTCACTGCATCTGCTGAGAAACATGCTCTACACACACCAGAAAGCTCCTTCTTCAGAGACTGAGGAACTTCGGCTGTAGTTGCAGTCGGGTACTTGTAGCAACGGTGAAGTAGAGCATTAACAACTGCCAACAGTCTCTCCTCTGGCAAAGTGACAAATCTGGATCCAATCTCAGTGAGCAAGATCTGACATATTTATCGGAAGACGCATTAGCAACCCTACTTATGCCTAAATGAAAAAATAGATTTACAATATTATCCTTTTCGATAAATCAAAATATTTATTGATACTATCCAAGGTGGTGATCTTTATGTAATGCGAGTAGTATTTATTAAGCCTCCCAAGAATTAAACCAATCATCCATATAAGTCTGGTAATTTCTGTTTTCACTATTAGTACAATACAGACAAAAGATAAGTCTTAACTCTGAACACCTCCAAATACTTTGTTTTTTAATCTTCATTCTCTCCATATAATCCAAAATACACAAAGAATGCTGTCCTTCATCACCTTTACAAGAAGATAAACCAGAATTCGTTTTTCTTTCATATGGTATCAGTGAAAAAATGCACAAGTTAAACGTTCTGAGAAAATGTAATAGCCACCCTTTTCCGTATCTGATAATGGATATAACATCCAATGCTAGCTACAGTATTACTGTTTCACAACCATATTAAGTGAAAATTGAGTGTCTCATCTAACCAGACATTTATTTGTGAGAAAATAAACAATACCAGTCACCCACCTCAAGTTCACTGGCCAGATTAGAGTGTTTGCTGCGTAAAGTTTCCATTATATCTTTGGCTGCATCAAAAGCACTGGAAGCAGATGCAACCAGTCTCAGAGCACTATTACGACGTAATGCAGCTTGACCACCATCACTGCCTGATGAACGCTGGTGTAAGGACTGGTCATTACCAGAGGGCATACTACTGTCTGGCCTTTCAGGTTCTTGAATTTGAGAACTACTTCCATCATGTGACCCAACACCTCCACCAGACTGAGCTCCCTGGGGAATATGATTGTCAGCAGCTGATGATCCCCCACTCTGGCCAGCCATTCTAGCATTCCCATCAGCAAGGCCCATAGGTCCAGCTGCATTGGCACCAGAAACATTTTGCTGCATTCTTTGCTGTGCCATTGCCATTCTACCATATTCAGACTTATTTGCGACATCACGGCGCTCAAGCAAATATGTTCGCAACCAGTAATACAATGCCTACAATTACATTCAAGATGGATCAGATCTAAAGGTAACTAGGCATATCAAAACCACAAAACACCAACAAACACAACATTACCTGTGGGTAGACAGTAGCAACTTTCAATAGCACAAGCTTGCAATGTGGAGCTTCTGTCCTCTGCAAGGAAAGTAATAACTGCGGAATCCAAGAAAGCCAAACCCAGTGGGGTATCTGCTCCAGGTACTTATCAAATGCTCTCCCTACGGGTTCATTTGGAGTATCAAAACTGAGAAGATATAGAACCCGTGCAAGGTGGCTTCTCGAATTAGGAATACCAAATTTGATGCCTTGTAAGAAGCAGCTAACAGCGTACTCTAACCAAATCTCTTCGTGTGTTTCCTTATAAGCCTGTCACGGGCCAAATTTATAGCATCTTCAAGAAAAAAAATTGAACCAAAGAAACGAACCTGCAATGAGCAAATACATACCATGTCACAATAGTTTCCCCAACTAATCCACCCCTTCGGCAGATTTTTGAAAAAGCTGATGGCATTTGAATAAGCAAGATTAGCCCCTTCACAATCATTAAGCTTCAACAGAAAGTCTCCCTTGAGGCGAAAGATTTCAGCTTTGTGTTTAACAGAAAAATACTCCAGATTAGTACTGTTTATCAAATTAAGGCCACTAGTCAGCTCTCCCTTCATTTCTAAATAAGCCTTTGCTTGTTCTCTTATTTTCACAAAAGCTTCCTGCAAACATAAGAAAGAAAGTACATCAAACCATACAGCATATCAAACTATCCAAATTTGCCTCTTTTTTCCCCTTTTTTTTGGAGGGGGGTCAATTTTTTGTCTTCTTTTCGGGGGTGTTTGGAAGGGGCGTAAGCATTTAGAGTTGTAGGAAAAGACCCAAAGTAGACATAATGGAGAGTGAGTAGTACCTGAACTTCCATGGTCGAATGTCCATACATTTTCTCCAATACAGACACACACACCTCATAAAGTCCCTGCTTGCGAGCAATATGAGCAAGCTTATTGACATTCCAAGCCTTGTCACGATATCCAAGGTGATGCAACTGTGAATTTGTGCTACCAAAATCCTTAAAAGCATCAATCACAGCATTATACATTTCATTCCTCCATTGAAGCAAATCATACCAAACAGACGAACTATCCCACTCATTTGGTATCCTTAGCCTCCATGTCTCAAGGATGTCCTTAAGATCCGCATATAGGCCACCATGAACCCCAACAACAGAATTTCCAGAAAGTTTATTTCCATTGGCAATGTCCACAATTATCCTAGCTGATTCTTGAACTTCAACTAGCTGTTGAAATTGCTGTAGAAGGGGAATTCTGGAATGAACGGACATTTCAGGTAACTGCCACCACTGTTCCAAAGCAAGATCAACACCTTTTCCAACAGTGTTTTCAGCCTCTGCCACGCCATTTGTACTCTTCTCATGAAGGGAAAAATAGGCTTGAATAATACGAAGCTTTGGAGAATCCTCCACTTGAGCCTTTGGGATAACATGGTCTTTCAAATATGCCCAATCAGGCTGTTTCCACAGACTATCAAGCAATATCTCATAATTTTCAACCATCTTGCCAAAGTCGACCAATACATCCCATTGACTAAGTTGGCTAGCACAACATAGCCACTGCTCCTCCCAGAGACACATTTCAGCTTTTGGTACTGTATTGTTATAAGTGCCCTGGGTTGCTTTAACCATGGCTTGGTAGAAGAGACTTTGAGCCCGCTGCCAATAGCCATGCTGAACCAGTGAAAGTCCAGCCCGTGTCTCAGCAGTAATTGACCGTTTCTTCCACAATCCACACCTCATATCTTCTTCATTGAGTAATCGGTAAAGCTCGGCCAGAGACTCCACGCATTTTGTGTCATTCAAAAAAAGCATAACATGACTTTCCAGCAGGGCTAATGCTATGTGCCACGCATTATAAGTCTTCCCAATGTACTTGACCAGTTCACTAGGCATTCTAGGTTGAGGATGACTCAGCTGAAGTCCTTCCAGAAGAGCTTGCACAATATTTGGCCGATGATGTGCCTGCTTCTTATGATAGTCCTTTGATAACAGAGTTATCATTGGCTTTGCAAGGGCTACCTGTTCTTCCTTGTGCAAAGTTACCCATACAATAGGAAACACCAAAACCCAGAGGTGATACGCAACATTTGCATCCGTGTGTGCCAGTTCTCTTAGTGGAATGACAAGATCAGCAACCTTAAATAAAAGCGAAATCTCAATATGCAATAAAGACTTAAAGATAAAAAATGTAATGCAGACATCATGATGTGTTAAAATTGCTGTAAGAAGAGTCCACAATCACCATATTAGAACAAATGACCTAGTCTGTTAAGTGTACATGACTATAAATGCATAAACAAATCTAAAAGGGAATTCTGCCCAACAATAGGATAGCCGAGTTTCAAGCAATGTGGGTAGAAAAGATTAAAACCCAGTTACAGAAGTATGGAATAACAGAATTCGACCAAAAATGGTTATCAAAGAAATAAAAGAACAATAAATAAGGACCTGAGACGAAACACCGACTGTAATCATGATCATGAGTGCTTGCGCCAGTGACAGCCTTATAGGTATAAAGTTATCTCTCATGGAAGAATCGAGACAAAGCTAAAAAAATGCCATTACCTGGAGCTTGCTCATTTCATTCAAAAACTGCGCATGTTTTCCTACAAAACTATCAAACGTCAGAGCAGCCTCTTCCGAACCTTCTGGAACATCCAAGACTATTGGTTGTGGCCCTGTAGAATCACCAACAGAACCTGACACCACAAGTAGAGGCACCTTGGCAGAATTTGGAGCCAGCATTATGGACTTATCCTCAACCAAAATAGCTAAAAGAAGATCAAGCCCTTGCTTCAGCCAAAATACATCACTCAAAGCCTCCCAGTCCTGAATTTGGATGATGTACTGCAATCTTGTGAACAACGATCTCCCGAGGGATTCATGATAAAGAGAAAAAAATTTCATTCTCATTTCAGGATCTTTTGCCCGTAAACCAAGCAAATATTGCCTCTCTACCTTCTGGAAAACTTCTTGACGCAAAGAAAGAGAATACCTGGAAATGAACAAGGTCGTTCCATCCCATGATATGGTTAAAGCAAGCTGACTTCCCTCTCAAATTCAAAAATAAATGAGTAAAAGTAAAAAATGGCTTACTTATTTGAATCTGCACAAAGACCATAGAGAAGCTCAAGATACTTTTTGTCCCACTCTTCTGCAGCACTGGGCGTGAAGTTCTGTTTATCCACTTGTGAAAGCCTCTGGAGGAAAGAAACAACATCTTTTGGAGAAAGAAAGGTACTAGATGCAACAGCAACTCCAGGTTTTGTCATGTCCTCTTCAACCCATCCCTTTGTTACATCTAGTATGCTAAGCCAGACAGAAGGGTCAGTACCCTTCTCAGAAAGCAGGGAGTTGAGTATTTGGGTTACAGATCGTTTACAATCTGGAATGGCCATGACCCTTTCGTTAATAAGGCCCAACACAGATTTCAGGTTGGCAATGACAACTCCAACATCAGCACCTTGACGAGAAGAAGTGACGGCAGAATCAGGATCTGACCTCTGACCCTGTAAGTGAGAGTATACCATGATTTGTTGTCAACAAGATGCACTACTTTAAAAGAATCCTGCCTCACAGTTTAGAGAAGAATTGGGCAAACTCAAACTCAAGAAAATGTATAACATCAACTCTAGCTTATACCAAAAGACACTCGAGAATTACTAAATAAATACATCTCACACTCTCACATGTGAAACAGCAGAAACTAAATCATCCGGAAACATTATGCAATACCTGCCGCACATGGGAACCAATGGATGACCCCATATCTCGAGCAAGGCGCTGAAGAAGACGGACCAGATTTGCTGGCTCAATAAAGTTTTTGTGCACCTCTGCCAAGGTTTTGATTACATAAAGCAAAAAGCTCACCATGCTACCTGAATTGTCTTCTCCAGAAGTCTGAGGAGTTGCAACAGCAGCAAGGTGCTTCTGTATAAGCTCTTCTACCTTTTGATACAACATCTTCACATCTTGTGTTGTATTAGCTGCTTCAGGCGGAAAAGCAAGGGAAACCATTTTCAAGAGGGAGCACATTGACTTCCCAGCATCCAGCACTTTGTACTTGAAGCACGGTTCTAGAATCTTTAAAAAAAATGTATATTTGAGATATGGTGCACTAATTGGAAGAAGGATTATAGTAAATGGTTCTGCATAGGGACATACCTGAGATATCTGGTTGATATTGTTGCGGATGAACAGATGAGGTTGCTTCTCCAAAACCTTGTTCATCACATCTAGACCCTGGGCCAGTGCTGTGGAAGGGTCCTTTGACTGAGAAGGTGGTATACTGCTGAGCAGCTTCTCCAAATAATTAAATTTGACATTAGCATTTGGCCACACCTCCAAAGCTTGTGATAACAGGTACAAAGCTTGTTTGTACATCAAACTTGCTTCCTTATCTTTGGGCTCTATCACTAATGCGACCTAATGCCAGACCTCAAACAAGTTAGCATCCAAGAACAAAGAAACCTCAAATCATGAAAAGAAACTTCCATTAGAATGGTATTGTAAAAAGAAACACTCCCACATGCTCAAAATTTGAATGTGAACATTAAACTGTAGCTTCACACAATAAATGTTGTATCATGTACTGAGTTCTTTCGAGGGAAGTGAATAAAGAAAGTGCAGACAGAACAGACTGCTTCAAAGATTTGGAAAAGAAACATCTCAGGAAACTTAGCTTGAAGACCCACAGAAGCATTTAACAAATTTAACTTACATACCAACAAGTGCAAATTACAGGCAAAAGTATAAATAAAAGCCAAAGATTCATGACCTATCTTCTTTTAAGGAAGTGGAGACAATAGCCAATTCCATGTTCACCAAATAGAAAAAGCAGGTAAAGACAGGATAAAATAGAATGAAGTATGCTCCGGCCTAGAGTTTCACAAACAAATTCAGGAGAAAGCCATACTCTGATGAGAAAATTAATAATCATTTCCTCCATAGCTGCATTCGGCTTAAACTCTTCATCAGGTTGCCCGCCAGATCCAGGAGTTTCAATATTAGGAATTGATGAAGCACTGCCAGGCGACATAACACAGAGAGATTGAAGACCAGGTTCAACCTTCACACGCTTACTAGGGTCTTCCAAGAATGAAGATCCATCTGTTGGATGCTTGGGATCAACACTACCAGCAGAAGCATGACTCAGTCCATCAGCATTTTGACCAGTCCCGTCATTAGCAGGTACTATCTTCATTTCGCTTTGTCTTTGCCGTTCCCATTTCACAACCAACCCAGCAAGTTCAATTGCAAGTCGTCTATTTTCAGCTATAGTATTATATGGCAATCCAAGGCGACTCAGAGAGTTCACCATCTGAGGTACAAACTGTGCTCTACAACTGTAGAATAGATCTGAATGGCGAACTATGAGCTGGAATATGTGGATGAGATTAGGGACGGAATGACCCTCCTCAACGAGAATCTTTTTGGTGTAACGAATCCAGATAGGCATACGAGAATCACCAAGAGGTAACCTTCTTGGAAGTGCTGGCATGAGTATATCAAGTGCTTGTTTAACCAACATTTTATTCTCTGGCTGGCAAGTCCTGAGGAGGGCGACAAATACCTGCAGCAACTAATTCCCTCTAAGATTAGATTGCACTAAGAAAATAGCACAGCACATAGTTCAGAGAAGAATTTAAGTTGTGGGAACAAAATTTGAGGACTAAAGGAAGTGATTAAATAAGGAGCAAAATACGTTGCATCAAACATCAATAATAAAAACCATAATTTTTTCCATTATCCTCGCAATGAGGTATAGAAAAAATGACTAAAGGACATGATCGAATAAGGAGTAACAAATCTTGCATCAACCATCAGTGTAAAACCACAGAGAGAGAGCTTTTATGGATTAAGTGAAATATATAATACATAGAACTTTACACCAATGACATTGCATGCAGATGCCATTGTGGAACCACCACCACAAATAGTGGTACCTGAAGTATAATTTTCTCTGGCGCTTGATAAGCCTCCAAGAAATGGCAGACGTTAACAAATGCCCACTGTTTACTAGCACTATCTTCACGTTTAAGATGATTCCAACCAAACTTTATAAGTTCCTTCCGATGATGGACAAGGTCTGTCTGCAGATACTTGAGAAGCAGAGTAGCAAGTTGCAGAAGCTCTATCCTCAAAGGCTCGTCATAATCAGCAGAGACCTACAAAGATAAATCAGGGAAGAAAATGAAATATATCCAAAATCAGCACGAGATTAACAGTAAAAGAAACTGAACTCCATACGAACATACAGAGATGCAATCATTTACCTCTTCTGGAGGGTCAAGAAGCTTGTCAACAATAGTCTTAATTATCGCAGAGTCAACTACATCCCAAGTCTGACCATTCTGAAATGCATGAGCTAGCATTGGAAGAATAAGCATTTGCATTACAACCACCAAATGATCGTGACCAAGTTGTCTCGATTGGAAAAGGTTCAAAAAATGCAGGAGCAGGGTTCTCTTCATGTTGGGTGGATAGCCTTCAGCAACCTTAATGGCAAGCAAACAATGGGTTATCAAAACTTAAGACACTTCCATCTAGAGGAAAAACTTGACAGGCAGATAGCAGCTAAAGAAACATACCTCAATAATATAGAACTCCTTCAAGAAGGTAAAATCTATACGAGTTCGAAAGAGGAAGATGGAAAGGATATCAAACAGAACATTGATTTCAGCTTTATCATGTCGCAAATAATTCAGGAAGCATTTGACAAGCCATTTGCTCTCTTTGACCTGTAAATTTGTATTCCATAAGTTGGCAGGAAATTCATGTGATAAAGAAAAATCAAAAACCAATAGCATCAGTACAACAGCTTGGCAATATAATGACGAAAAGCAATACTTTTGGAACCTCAGAAAACCATCATCCTTTCCCCAATAGACTGAGGAAACTAATTATTAATTCATCAAAAACAGCACGAGGAAGAATAAAAAAAGACCATAGACAGGTAAAAACAGTCCAAGTTGCATACAAGGATCTCAACTATCAAAAACAGAATTCACAGATTAATAGGTTACAATACTATGAAGCCATCAAAGAGGTAAAGCTTTCATGTATGTGGAACAAGCACCTTGGAAACAAACGATTATCCACGAACGATTATGTAATGAAGAATAAAAATATAGTTTGAACGAAAATGCAACGTAACTTACCTGAACTAAGTTTAATTCCTGTTCATTCTGCAAATGGGAGATTCTTGCTGGTGACTTCCACATCAGTACCAGAGTATCAAAGATAACACGATTTTTCTGTAACCAGTTGGGCATCAACTTGACCAAAGTTTTCACTAAGGCAAGACCCTGGAAATAAGCATCTTGAGGTGCTACATTCGTTGAAGCTGAAGGAATAGAAGCCTCGGCTTGAGGAGTACCAAGGCCTTCATCGCCAGCTGAAGTGCTTGGCCGACTCAAAGATTCTTGTCCAGCAGATGCATCAGATTTGGGAATAAATTCAGGAAAAGCACTTGCAATTATCTTTTCCGGTGATTTTGCAAGTTCTTCTCTTAAAGGCTGCCCAGCATCTGACCTTATGATGTACATAAAGCTGCAAATATATTAAGCATATCAGAAAGCAGTGGAAGCAAAAAAGCAACGTAACTGCTCATAATGCAACCCAGGGAACACAATTTCAACAAGCATACTGCTTACCGCCTGAAAAAATTAGGTTGACAAAGCCGAGCAAGAAAGTAATCTACAGCAGCAGTTGGATATCGATTCAGGAACTTGGTCAAGGGCAGCCTATATGGACTGTTAATCTCACTGTAAAATTGCCCAGGTGGAAGGGCTGCTTCCAAATCGATAGTCAATGTCACAAGCTCATCCAGAAACTTCCCAGCCGCAACGGGAAGCAGGTGGAAGAGTTCGATAATAGCTGCAATCGCAAGGAAAAATACGTGTCAAAAATAAAAGTATATCCACATAGAAGATACCCCATGTGATTATTAGGAGCAAGCTGTATCCTACCAGCAGCTATTTTTGGTTCCTCTCCAGCCTTCCACGCCTTCTGACACTGTGCTAGCTTTTCAGGTTCCAACCATTTCCTAAGATGCTCCAGTAACTTGCCACCTAAGGTCACGTTAAACCAATTGGACAGTAGTTCAAGCAGGCGGGCCAAACCTTGAAGAAGAGGCATGTTGAGATTTTTAGTGTGGGCCAAGTTGACCAATATAGGCCTAAGACTACATTGTAGAAGTTCTTTTGGCATCCTTTGCTGTTGTATGACCTACATAACAAAGACACCATGAAGGAAAGAAGAAATTAAAATTAATGAAGTAAAGAATTGACTGAAAGTTATAGCATGCAACAGAAAAACAAGCATCCAGGTAAGCATGTGTACATTATCCAAATCATTTGTATGCCTTAGGGAGAAGAAGATGAGAGCCTAATGTTAATACATGCTCGAAAATGCCTTTAAATACAACACCTGATGTTCTACGTTGACACACAACAATTGATTCTCTGTCGGGCCTAACTGCATTCCCTTTTTGTCAATTTGTACTTATAGTCCCGCAAACTAAAACAAGTTATTTTTCTCCCAACCCCACCAGTAAAGAAATGTTCAAAGGAACACAACTGTAACCAAATCACATTTCTAATTAGATCCAATAAGCCATAAGCATGTAAGAGTAGACAAAATCAATAATGATGATGGAATGAAAAAATCCTGATGTCAGAGAGCTAAAACCAACCTGTCGCAACCCTTCCTTTGCAACAGCTACAATTTCTGAATTTCTGCTAGTCAGAGACTTGAAGAACATCGAAATAATTTTTGAGCGCAGTTCAGATTGATTTTGGGTTTTAAAATCGGCCCACGCCATAGCAGTACAGAGTAATTCAATGCAGGCTGTGCGCAGTTTGTTCAACGAGGTTGCAATCTTGGGATTCATAAATTTCATAGCCCATACTGTTTCATCAGCCTCAGCTATTTGCAATGCTTCTTGCAGGAAATTGATTAGCTCCTGAGTCAACTTTAGAAGTGGAGGTCTCAAGGCCAAGCAAAAGTTCAAAGCTGTAACAGTCCCCACCTGAAGATAGACATAATTAGTTCAGATGCAAGAAAATCATAAAAACAACTCTAGCAACAAACTTTTACCTGTTGATCAACAGTTTTTGACCGTAATGGACGCAGTATAAGAGGCTGAAGTAAAGGCTGGTATAGGGGTTCAAGCAACTCAGAAACCTCACTACCAGTCCTGCTTGCCAAAAGTGCTAAACAAGACTGCACAATCTTCCTCACATTAATAGACACATTGGGATTAAACAATTCTGATGCGAAGTATTCAACTACTCCTTGGAAGCTTTGCCTTCGCGCTTCACTATTTGCTTCATCAACATTATTCACCACACGAAGAACTTGTGTAAGCACCTGGCTGGTCTCCTCCTGCTCTTTAGCGGCATAAACAGGAAGTCTTTTGAGAACAAAAACAAGTCCACGCACAATACGCACTTGAAAAGCACACAGAGTTTCAACAGTGACTTTCCCAACCAAAGCACCAAGCCCCATGACTCCCCCCATTTGTGATTTCCATGTACATCCAAAGCAACAATGCAGAAGACGGGGCAGAAGCTGCTCAAAAACAGGGACACGAACACTAGGAGGTGGAGAATACACAGGGCTCATTGATGGGCTAGAGACCATCATAGGTGTGGCAGGACCTCCTCTTGACATCAATACATCTGAATGTTTTGAACGAGCAAGAAATAGAAGTGTCTCAGCAAAAACATTTAGTGCATTTAAAGCTGCCTTGGCATGCAGTCTATTTTCATCTGCCAGGACATCCACTAAAGCATCCAAAAAGATAAGAGGGTCCAACTCTTTCAGGTTGGAAGAAGTACTATATCTTGACTTTGCACTAATGCTGGTGCTAGATGAAAGCACAGAAGCACCAATTGGAGCGGATGAAAGAGTACCATGGGCAGCAGAGCTTTCTATATGAAATATGATGGCAAAATGTCGACAGACGCTGATGACATACTCATCCTTGGAATCATGCAGATCCGGTTCAGCACTTGCCGCGATGATGGTCATAAGGAGAATTTTGAAAACAGATCTTTCAGCAAGCAGTTGAGTCTTTGTCTTGACACCCAGGTCAGCCTAGAAGCATGGCAGTTTCAATCAATACTATTTGAATCAAAATGGAAATAAGATAAGAGGTTAAACTGAAATCTCAGACTCAGCAACTACTAGATCAAATAAATATATGATACTGCTGTAACCAGCAACACAAGATAAAGGAATTACCACCAATGAAGGAATCAGCGGGTTTTTAGGAATAAACACAACAACTAAGTTATATCACAAACCTTTATATCAGATGTCTCTGATCTTCTCCAAGATGGATCAACTGAGGAAATTAACAGTGTCGATAGCATCCTAGAAGTCAATCCATCATCAGTAGCACTACCTGGAAGATTAAGTTGAGACGACAAGCATACACGAAGAAATTTCAGAGCTTGTTTTCTGTAGAAAGCATCCACAACAACGCTTCTTTGCATGACAGCAGCCACCGCAAGATTTACACAACGATCTAAAGGCACCAAAAATGGGGTGGATGGTTCAAATGTAAGGATCAAACGAAGCCCATGCTCAGGATTTTCCTTGCATTCAAGAGCAAGAGGTTCTCTGAGAAAACGCCTATTACGCCCACCTAACTTGCCAAGGAGCTGCAGAGACTTCCCACCCCAAGGATAAGGTGCAGGCCTCAAATAAGACCATAATGCTAAAATCACCTCAGACATGACATTTGCCATGCTTGGTTCCAAAAAATCAGGATTCAGACTATCAATCCAGAACTCAAGTGTTCTTAAACCGAGACTCACTAGGTCATCACTTCCTTTGAGACACATAACAAGAGGCTTCATCAGTTGAGGAAGGTGAGGTAACAGTGAACTTAATCGTGCAGGCAGTGTCAAGCAAAGCTCCAGCAGAAGCTCCCTCATATCTTCACCATTAGGTCCCTCAAGCAAAGCCAATAGCATACTCAAACAGGGTTGCAGCATAGGAATCAAGTCGCGCAATAGAAGTTCAAATTTTCCTCCAGCAAGGGCACGGAACATTGTACGAAGGAGTTGCAAATAACCAATGGGTTTTTCAACCTCGGTTGCATTTTTCATGCAAGTTTCCATAATAACATGCACATGAGGCTGCAGAATGCGATCACAGTCTGAAGGAGCCTTTGCAACAGCACCAAACAAAAACCGAAAAAGATGCAAAACCAGCTTTGCTGCAGGGGAATCTGGATGCTTAAGGACATCAAGTTTGCTGCTTACGAGGAAGTTAACCAGGACATCTGCAAATGGTCTAAAGACCTTTGGTGCTTGCAATAGGGTGGAAAAGATGTGGACTAACTGCGTGTTAGAAATCATGCACTCAAACAATTCAGGCATGCACAAGGAGAACATGTCCATTAAATCCCGTGGTTCCATAATAGCCAAAATCTGGGAGAAAAGGTGGATCATTTCTCTCTCTTCGTCCTTCTCCTTGAATAATGTCAAACAGTGAACACCACTTTTAAGCACACCAGAAGCTTTCCAAACCTACCAACAGTTAAATATTGAGTGAATTAACAACATTCCTCAGCCACAGGCATCCCCTAAACAAAGATTTAAGTGATGCAATTGAGGCGACTAGGCAAGATCAAATGCTGCATTAGCATAATACCTCATCTTCTCTCATTCCTTTAAAAGGTTGAGGTACTGATGAACTAGTTGAGGCTGAGGCAAGAACTTGAGGAGGCGTCCCCTGGGTGGAAGCCGAAACCTAAAACCAGCTCGACCACATAAGGAAAAGCAGAAATATGAAGGTGGAATTCCTGGAACAGTTAATTTTATATACCTGTGATCGGGGTAAATGTGCATGGGTGATGCTCCATATTATGGTTTTCATTCCTGAAAGACATAAAGGTAACTAGTTACAAAGAAAAAGAGCAGACTAACTCAAATTAAAATAGGGCAAGACGGTTCATGTATTGGCCATGATGAACAGGGTAATGTTAGTGAATTGTTACCCATAACCAAAGTTTTAATCAGATGCTTGCAATCATTGACTTCCTTAGAGTGCTCCACAGGGACTTGCAAATTGAGTACCGCCTAGAAGAATACGATTCACGGTCAAGAGAGAAGACCAAATACAACAATGAGAAATTTCACCAAAGAATAATACTACTAAAGTAAACTTTCCGGCATTCAAACTTCACCTCTAGTCTATGAGTGTTCTTTCAAGCAAAAAAGTAGCAACGACAGCTAAGCAAGAAATAATCCAGTAACGCTATCACCCTGGCGTAAAATCTTTATACTAGAGGATTCTCATTCTGGGCTCAGGAGATTCATGATCTAATACGCACTAGAAAGACAATGCCCCCACTCAAGAGTCAGGAAGAAATTATAATTAAAAATACAAAGTTCATGCACATATAAGAGTTTTTGGCAGTAAGAAGCTTATTGTTAATAATTATGGTGGAAAGAGATCTATTTTATTCTACTTACGGCTCCCAACAATCTCACATATAAAAATAATTCTTACTTATCAGAAAAGTGGAATAACAAATCAAACAATAATGTGATTATAACTATTGCGTTTAAACAATTTATTCATCTTGTGCTATTGAATATGCAAATTATCAATACATATAAAAAAAACATTAGAACTTGAAGAGTTACATAAACACCTCAATTTGGAGCCACTAGTGCTTCAAATTATACTAAGGGGGCTCAAAAAGAGCTTAACAACTCAGGAAAGCACTGAATTGAGGAAAGCAAAAATATTCACCAAAATTACCTGCACTGGAAGTTCTAGTTTTGATCTCAATGTAGATCGACCCTTCACATCCTCCCCCTCTTCTAGTAGCTACAGTGCAAATATACAGAGAAGTATTAGTCTGAACATAACTGATTGGTTTATAAACGGGAAAAGCTGGGAATATCCAACAAGTGAGCACATTTGATGCCATTGTATTCAAGAAGTTACTGTGAATGTCATTGTGCACAATACAAACATGTATAAACGAAATTCGTAGGACTATATTAGAGAATATCTCATAATATTCCCAAGGAAACATAGAATATTTTGTATTTGTAGACTATTTAATTACTTAATTAGAAGTAAAGAATGCAAAGACTCAAATTGATTACCCACTCTTGGGAGGAGGGATAGAGGTTTATGTGAGAACTGTAAGGTTATACCAAGGATTAATGTGTGTGTGGGTGGGGTGGGTGGGTGGGGGTGGGGGGGGGGGGTGTTTAACTCTAATGAAAAAATTCAGGAGTTGAGGGAGAAGTTGATCGCTATGGGGTTTGGGTGAGTATGGAGGCGTAGATAGAATGTGGACTTATAAAAAAAAATAGAATGTAGACTAGGACACCTAATTGTATTAGGGAAGCAGGTGTTAGGGGTTTCAAAAGGCTACTTTGGTGGGCGTGAAGGGGACTGGTGGAGGAATGGTGAGGTCCAAGGGAAAGTGAAAGCCAAGAAGATGGCAGGCTTACTTCCATAATCTCTTAAATTGCAGGGGGCGGGGGTGTAGGAATATTGAGCTGGGTGATTTAGAGCACGCAGACAGCCGCCGGGATTTTGGGTATTATAGGTGTATAAAGTTTGAGGAGGTTAAGGGGTCAATTCTTAAGATGAGAGGAGGAGCCAGACAAGATTCTGGTGTTTTGGCCGAGTGCGGGCAAAGTAGGTATGGAGTGGCTAACTGGATTGTTCACTGTCATTTTTTGGACGTCGAAGAATGCAGGAGTATAATGATCCCACTGTACAAAAACAAGGGTGATATTCAAAACTGCAACAACTATAGGGGTATCATACTACTAAGGCACACCATAAAAGTTTGGGAGAGCATGACAGAGATGAGGATGAGGAGGGATATGTCTATTTCCGAGAATCAATTCGGATTCATGTCGGGGCAACCAACTACGGAGGTCATTCATCTTTTGAGGAGATTGTTATAGTATAGGAATAGGAAAAAAAAGACTTAGATATGGCTTTAATTGACCTTGAAAGGGCATACGACAAAGTCCAATGGAGGTTTTATGGAGATGCTTGGAATCTGAAGGTGTACATGTGGCATACATGGATATGTACGATGGAGCCAATACCCAAGTGAGAACAGTGGGAAGACACTCGAAGTTTTTTCCTATCGTGATGGGGTTGCACCAGGAAACAACTCTTAGCCCATTTTTATTTGTCTTGGTGTGAATTGACAAAGCATATTCAAAAGGAGATACCATGGTGTATGTTATTTACAATGACATATTATTGATTGACGAGACACGCGGCGGAGTTAATGATAAATTGGAGGTTGGGAGACAAACCCTAGAGTCTAAAGGATTCAAGTTGAGCAGAATCAAGACAGAGTACATGGATGCAGGTTCAGTGACGCGATGCGACGCATGAGGTGGATGCAGAAATGAGGATTCATACTCAAGTCATCCCTAATAGAGGAAATTTAAGTATCTTGGGTAAATAATCCAAGGTATGAGGAGATTGATGATGATGTCACACATCGTATTGCAACAGAATGGATGAAATGGAGACTTGCATCCGTTGTTTATGTGATACGAAGGTGCCACCAAGACTTAAAAGTAAGTTTTATAGAGTGGTTGTTAGACCGACTATGTTTTACGGGGTAAAGTGTTGACCAGTCAAGATTTCACACGTCCAAAAAATGAATGTAGCAGAAATAAGAATACTTAGATGGATGTGTGGACAAACTAAGAGGGACAAGATTAGGAATGAGAATACACAGGGCAAAGTACGAGTAGCCCCAATGGTGGACAAGATGCCGGAAGCGAAGTTGAGATGGTTTGGGCATGTGAAGAGGATGAGCGCATATGCTCCTGAGAAGTAGGTGTGAGAGGTTGGCAGTGATAGGTCTATAGAGAGGTAGAGGTAGACCAAGAAAGAATCAGGAAGAGGGATTAGACAGAACATGACACATCTCCAGCTCACCGAGGACATAACCTTAGATAGGAGAGCATGGAAAAGGATTAGAATAGAAGGTTAGTAGGTAGTCGAGTGATTTCTCCCCTTTCTGGGGAGAGTATGGTTTAGGACACATCTCTATTTTTGTTGTCAATACTCTTCCTTTCTTTGATATTTTCATCTTAGCTTTTTACTCGTATTTTTCTCTAACCTGTTTTGAAAAGCGCTTTTCTTGAGTTGAGGGCCTGAAACCGCCTTTAGAACCCGCAAAGGTAGGGGTAAGATCTACGTCCACCCACCCCTCCCAGACCCCACTTGTGAGATTTCACTAGGTATGTTGTTGTTGTAATTAGACGTAAAAAATATATATTTACAATATTGTGCATAACCTAATACTCCTACCTTATGAGTTGTCTTGCACATTTTTTAATTAAATAACAGGCAGTATCAAGCTGGTACCTACTACAGCATTACAGAGATTAAACTGGACTTAGATTGCATAAGGCGAAAGGAATCCAAAATATCCAGCAAAATAAGAACTACGGCGTTCTTGGACATCGTTACACAACAATGTCAAAACCTATTCTTTTTAGTATTGTTTTCTATTTGCACACTTTGATATAGAGGGTGTTTGGATAGGCTTTTTAAAAGTAGCTTATAAGCTAAAAGCTAAAAGCCATAAGTTGGTAATACCCAACTTTTGGCTTTTGGCTTATTTTTGTACTTTTTTCGGCTAAAAGTAAGTGCTTAAAATAACTTTTTGTCTTTCCCAAACACCACAAACTGTAGAAAAGAGCTTAAAAGTCAATAAGCACTTAAAATAAGCCAATCCAAACACCCTCATATTTAAGTTTCTGATGAGTTGTTTGGAAATGGAATGATAACACAGATTAAAAATTGGATACGATCTGGTTAGATTGAACAATCGATACTGGTGGAAATTGGGATAACAAGAAGGGAGAGATAAATGGGAAATAGTATTATTTGTGAGTTTAATATCTCCAACTTACAACCATGAAGCTTTACAAAATATCAAACAATCGACTGCAACAAAGTTCAATGCTACGTTGTATATAGAAAACAAATGAGGGATAAGTTGTATGGTGTTTAATATAGGCCTTGTTCTGCATCCAAACACCTAAACTTGATAAGTTAATAGAGCTAATGATCTTTCTAAAAAAGACAAGTTAATAGAGTTACGGGAAGCCCAAATACCCTAAAGAATTCCACATCAGTTGAATTCGATTGATTACCTGCGGAATTGTTCGCTTAAGCGTATTGAATTTGCCAACAAAAGCGTCCAAAATCCGACCCTAACACAAATATAATGACATGAGTTTTAGTACACAAATATCTGGGGGGGAAAGTGTTTCCAAGAAACAAATAAAGTCTTGAAATATGCAATAGTAATCCAGACCAACAAAATCCTTGCTTCATCCATGGATTGCTGGTCAACACCTTTCTCGAAAATCGGTTCCACCTGTCAAAGGAAGATGAAGATATCTGTCAAATTGAACAATGATTCTTAGACACCATCTAAACGTCCAAAACATCTAGTTACACTACAGCTGCAATGACCGAGGAGCAGATATATAACGCTTTCAAGGAGACAATAGGATCCTTACCAGATTTAACATCAGACGAGCACACGTGGTGTGGATGCTGAGCGACAAAGAAGCATCATGCATGTTGCTTGAGAAAAGGTAAATAATCCGTGATAACTGCACACAAAGAAATCAAGATATACCCTTTTCAGTAGTAACGGAGGAAAAGAAAACATATGCAGACGGCATCATCAGTCCAAAGATGGGGAGAAAATATAAATCACAGAAGAAATTTGATAAGTAAATATTAGACAAGGGGAAGGATGATGATAAAGAAAAATCCAACTACTAATGTTCATTTGCTCAACGACAACATTTCAAGCATTAATTAATTGAAAG
Source organism: Anisodus acutangulus (assembly GCA_029783415.1). Taxonomy (NCBI): domain Eukaryota; kingdom Viridiplantae; phylum Streptophyta; class Magnoliopsida; order Solanales; family Solanaceae; genus Anisodus; species Anisodus acutangulus. The sequence goes on along the minus strand of CM056491.1, from coordinate 13,549,410 downwards.
AAGCAACTATCAATCAGGCAATTCAACCCCTTTCCTTCCTTATCTTAAGCTTCTTTGTAAAGAACGGGACTCAACTACTCCCGTTTATCCATTAAAGTATTTTCCTTGGTAAGGCCTTTATCCAAAGAAAACAACTGCCGTATTTATAACAGAATCAAAATCATACAACCTTCCACTATGTTGAGGAACTAAGAGGAGGTGCAAAGCCATTCGTTCACATTAATCAATTCACCAAGAACTATCTCTAAGGAGGCAATAAGAACAGCAGACTACCACGGCAATCAACATCTTCTTACAGAAAAGGACAAAAGTATCAAAGTATGCAATACCTGGGACAAAGAAAGATCCCCCCTGATGTGGTGAACAATCTCCGCCAATAGGCTGTAAGCCAAAGGCCTCAATGTCTCAAAGCATGCACGGCCAGTTCCAACAAGGACCCTGATGGAGATTATCTCAAACATCAAATTGCAACATCTAACCAAGAGAGACTTAATTGACTAATCCTTATTCATTCCTGAATTTCCAAAGACAAAAACAAGATAAAAGTACAATCCACAATTGCAAATAGCATGCACCAAGAAGTTACTCAAACATATATACATACTTTAATGCTGACTTAGTGGATCGTTTCCTTGCAGGGATGCTAACGGCAACAAAGTTCATTTAATATTGTTTATTCTCCTAATCTTGTTTCCTATCTATCCTTTTCAATTGTCTGCCAGCAAAAGGCACAGTGCTGTAAGCAAACTTCAATAAACCTAGTTCCAAAAGCTACCCATAATCCCCACTGCAATCCACAAATTAGATTGTACGCAATGCAGTTCTGAAACTTGAGCCTATGGTCTTTCAGAAACAACCTCCCTACCTCCCAAGGTAGGGGTAAGGTCTGCGTACACTCTACCCTCCCCAGACCCCACCTAGTGGGATTACACTGGGTATGTTGTTGTTGTTGCAGTTCAGAAACTTCCTAACCAGGAATATATTCCCAGAAATGCCAGATTGGGTCAAAAGGCCAGTAAAATGGTACTAATCCTGGACAAGGTAAATGCAGGGACACTTTTACAGGTAATGGTGAATGAGGGAACACTTCACAAACAGCTTTTATCACTTAGAATGCAAAGCAGTTTTTATCAACCTCATACAAGAAACTAAATTTCTGCAGTCACAAGAAAGCATGAGTTTCTCTCCCAAGGAGGATTAAGAAGGCAATCACTAAGGAAAACAAGGCAATAGCTTCGGTTAAAGCAAATCCCAAAATAGCATAACCAAATAATTGTTTTGAGCCAACTTCTGATTGAAAGTTCACCTCTCTTCCAAAAGCGTGTCAATAAGGGGGAACAAACCCCTCTTGCAATCTGTCCCAAGAACATGTTTCAGGGCCACCAGCAGTTCCTGAAACAACAAACTTCAGTTTTAACTATATGCAAAAGCAAAGATACGATAAAGTTCGCAAGGAGCATCTCAAGGAGTTCACCTTTCGGATAGACACCGAGTCTGAACATGTGACAAGCAGATTCACAATGCTTTTACATATACTCTCTTCATGTGGCTTAATGTAGTCAGCAAAACTCTTCAACAGGTAAGTCAAGAAAGAAACTGTCTGCAGATTTGAACAAAAGAAGTCTACTTAGTCTTCACCCTCAAAATGAAAGGGAAAAAGGTAAGTTATCTAGAAAAGAAGTAGATAAAGGTGAACAGGAAACAACAAATAAGCACAAACGAACCTATCTTCCAATTTATCGACAATGGAGGTAAAATAATATTAAAAAATCTTGGACATTACTTTTTTGGTGAAGTAATTAATAAGAATCTGGGATATTCCCTCAAACATAACCGCTTTTGCTTGGACAAAATTTTAGTTAATAACCATAGTATTCATGCCAACTTGTGTGTACCTCAACTAATCATCAAGTACCTCCAGCCTCCCGCTAGTGCACGTACCGAATTTTCTACAAACCAAAGCTTAGACAGATGGGAAAACTTCACCTAGCATCGCTCTGATGGCATTCGAACCTTGGTACCAAGGTTGTCACTCCAACTCTTCAACCGCTAGGCCACTTCTTTCGGGGTGTTTACGCTTGGACACTATTAGAAATCACGAACAGGATCCACCGAACTCTTTTTAAATTCTTTTGGTTGGTGGATGGACTTCTGTTATACCTTTTAATTTCTTTTCCTGTTGGTTATCTCGTCTTGATTCGCCTTTACACAAACCATCCTTGGACACTTCAAATATTGTTTGTGCCAATAATAAATGGGAGAAAGTGGCTGTAGTGTGATGGTTAAAACTTTCACAAGTTGCCCCCAATATTACCTTTATGGTACAAACTAACAAGAATAAAGGAGGTTAAGAAGGTCATTCTATTGATCAAGTACTTTTTCCTCAATGATTCACACTCCCCACCTCCTATCCTCACTATTTTGCCTCTGTGTTTATCCTCAATTTATGTTTCGTCTTCATTAAGTTGTAACAGAATTTGAAGTTATTTACACAGAATGGACTTCCAACTTGTTTGGAACTAAGGCGCGATGGTTGTAGTTGTTGTAGGAGTTACAATAAGTCCAATGAATCAAGTTAGGCTTTTTTAACTTTCATTTCTACATGTGTCTTGTACTCAACTGCGTTATCTGATTTGACTCAAGAGAGAACACATGTACGGGCACTCGGGCAGCTAAAAAAGCACAAATGGGCATATTAGGGAGAAAAACATGAATCGGCAAAAATGCAAGAAAGCAACAAGACATGATCATAAGCTTATCCAGCTCAAGAGACACAAAATAAGGTTTAGTAACAATGGTGATGAAAAATGAGGACTACAAAATAAGCTTATGCTTTCTCTTTCACCTATATTCTTCCTCAGGAAAAGAAAAGGTAGCTATATATCCAAATATGCCTATGATAAAATAGCACATAGCTGACCAGGAATCTTACAATAATGGTCATCTTAGGGACAATTGTAGCATGAACTACTTCAAGAGTTGATGGGTTAACACTCTCCATCTATTACAATAACAAAGAGTGAAATGGTCCACGCATTCTACTCCTTGCCAGGGAGTAGGGACAACCTAACAGGCAGAAGAAAATCCACTAGACATGGCATAGCAGAATGTACAGAAAATTAAGTTCTCCAAAAATGAACACAAGTAGGTAATGTCAAGTAAACTAAAGGCAAAGGATAAAGATAAAAATAAAATTAGCTTCTTTTCTCCATGGGCAAACACAGAGAACTATCATGATCAATTGTCAAACAACTTGATTATCATAATTCGCCTAAAAGGAGGTGACTTGTACCAATATGCACAAAAACTAAAGAGCTCAAGTGAAAAAAGAGTATTTTCAAGAGATCAAAATCATACCTTGACCTGCGCACCCTTCAGTTCAATAAAGTGAGTCTTCAAATGAGGAGGCACCTTTTCAGGACCTGGAACTGATATGGCGGAAACCATCAAGGGCAACAAATGGGGAATATTTGTCTGAACCAGGCGGCTATATAACTGAAACAGGAACATCACTACCAACGGACTCTCAGTAACTATCTTAAATGATCTCGTACTGGGATTAAACTGACCAGCACCAAAATATCCATTAGAAGTGCTCATTTGATCTGACACATCCATTGGCTTCACATCTGAGTCACCCAAAGATGACACAGACGACGTGGGCATGGGCGGTGGAGGCACCGCCATTGCCCCACTCTCAAAGAAATAACTTACAGTAGCTCTAAAATTCTGGTATATTTTACAAACAAAGTCCAAAAAGGGTTGAACTTCGTTTTCTAAAGTAGGCCTAAAGTTCCTGAGCAAATCAAAGATAATACGAATGCAAATCAAGCCATTCTCTTCGTTATCCGTTGTAAGAACATGCATTGCCACCTTCAAGAGCTCCTGTACAAATGGTCTCAACACTTCACTATGAGGAAGCCTATTCAGTATCTCAACCACAATGTTCCTCAGCTTATGTTCCGGATTATCCGAGAACTGTGGCTTAGTAATTTGATATAAAACACCCGAAAACGAACGAAAATAACATTTAAGGAAATTCAAATACTCCCCAGTATGCGTTATCTCCAAACTATCCCGCACCTCCATTGCCATCTGTAATCTTGTTTGAATTGCTGTTACACAACAAAAAAAAAATATTTATACACATATAGTTAAAAAACAATTTTTTATACACAGTTTTAAAAAACAGATTTTTATACACAGTTTTAAAAAAACAGAATTTATGTAACTATTCCTATGTGTTACTTTATTTATTTTTTATTGTTATCTTGTTGTCTTATTTTTCTTGAATTTCTGCATTGACTCGTTCTTTTAAGCCTGAGCGTTTATCGAAAACAACAGCGTTTATCGAAAACAACCTCTTTATGAAACCCTCCCAAAACCCACAGTGTGAGATTACAGTGGTATTACACACATAGTTAAAAAAACCATATTTTTATACATAGTTAAAAAAAACAGTGAAGTGTAAAGGTAAGTGAAGTACAGAGGTCGGGTTCGAGAAGGTGCCGAGAATGCTGATCGAAGTTCTGAATGGGACTCATGTTGTATAAACCCTAAAATTAATAAGCTTTGAAGTAAACGGACTTGAACTAGGGTTTAAGAAATTGAGAAGCTTTTTTACAGTGATTATTTTAAGAATTCGCAGTTGTATGCTTGTAGGAGTGAAATTGCTGGTTTTATAGATGAATTTGTAGTGAATTACGAAAGGGGAATTTAGACTAGGATTTTGGGGTTTAATTGATTGGGGAAGTAAATTACTATGCAATTTCCCTCTCCCAGGATGGAGGGTGTTGCTCCGCCCGGTTCGCGGTGGACGGGCTATTTAACGTGCAAGACTAGTATTTTTTTCGTGACACCCGCAACGCCCCGGGTGTTTGTCATAATTGCAGATCATCCCCTAATGTCTTTCATAATTGAACTTAACTACGATTATAATTCTTTTTATGTGGTTAACTTCTTCTTAGAGCCTGTTTGGATTGGATTATTTTAAATGCTTTTAAGCACTTTTATAATGTTTGAATAAAATAAAAAAATGATTTTAAACACTTATTTTTAAGTTAAAATAATCAAAATAAACCAAAACTTATAATTTTTGGCTTATAAATCAAAAGTCGTAAGTTCATCCAAACGGGCTCTTATTCTCTAATCTAACTTCCCTTGAGCAAGGATTAGACCTGTCCAGAGGTCGGGCGAGCCTGACCCTGACCCTATTTTTTTTTTAAAAATCCGACCCTGGCCCTAACCTGTCGGAAATTTTTGGCTGGCCAGGGTCGGGTCGGGGAATTTTTATTATTATTTTTAAATTGAATTTCCAAAACTGAAATTAGCATTCACCCCTACATTACTACGAAATTTCGACGTTGAAATGTATTGTATATCGTGAGATCTGACTAAAGAAAAAGAAAATTAGAAATCGATTTGGGGAAAAACACAAATTGATTGGAAAAATGGACGTTTTTTAAAATATTGGCTGCGCCAAACTGCCTTATGGTTGTTTGACCGGCCCTGTCTCGAAAAAATACGCAAAATTAAAAAAATCGGGTAAAACGGACATTCGAGCGCAAAGTTATGACCATTTAAAGTTTCACCAATTTACAACTACTTTCTCTCCCTACATTATGCTTCCATGATATTAACAGAACGATTAATAATATAAATATATAATTAATAATCAGCTACCATTTTTATCTTATTTTATGTCGAGCTCAATGTAGATTAGAGCAATACATATATTATAAAAACATGCATTATATCACTTATTAATGGCAAAAATATATATATAAGTACAAAATAAATATTAATGAAGGAAAAATAATATTAAAAAAATATGCGGATCAGGGTTGGGTAGGGGTCGGGGTCGAGGTCGGGTCGGGTCAGACAGGTAAAATTTTCTGACCTTGGTCGACCACGACCTGATCGGTCCCAGTTTTTCTGTCGAGTGGCTCATGGTCGACTACTGACCGGCCCGATTTTTCGGGTCGGGTCGGGTCCCCGACCCGGTGGACATGTCTAGCAAGGATAGACAAGCAATTCACTGTGTCATCTATTTTGTTGATTTCTATCAATAGTATTGTCATTATTAAGGGGTAGTTTGGTAGGTTGCATAAGAATAGTGCCGAATAAAGTGTATTAGTAATGTTGATATTAGTAATGTTGACATTAATTATGCTTGCATTAGTTATGATGTGATATATCTTATCCATTGTTTGGTTTGGTGTATTAAAGCATTGTATGATTTTTTTAAAAAATTATTTGTTTACAAAAATACCCTCCACAATCTCCATATAACTAGTGAAATAATCAAATAACAAAATTTATTAATAATTCAATGTATACGGTTGTAAAAGTATTCCACGTTGTTTGTGTTATATCACAAAACATTTATCATCAAATTTACAAAATATTTAATGTATCCGTTCTAAAAAAAAAGAGTAAATTTATAGCACAAAAATTTAAGGTATTCAATTGTAAAAATATTCCATTTATTTATATTATATCACAAAAAATTATAATCAAATAATAAAAAATTTAATGTATCCATTTGTAAAAAAGCAAAGTAAATTTGTAGCATGAAAAATTTAATATATCCAGATGTTATGTATGTAGGGAGTTGATCTGCTCCAGTTTAAAATGCTCCATTAAATCTCAATAGGGTGCCGAATTAAAGCCATTTGGTTTCTTGATTTTTTTACAGTTCAGATGTATCTGTTTTTGTTTAATGTTCTTTTACAAAATAATTATATATATACTATTAAAAATGATAGATTTGAAGAGTAAAAATTGGTTTACTTCGATTAAAAAATATTAATAAATGTAACCATATGTTTGCAGCTATTTAACCAACAAACAAAGAAAAAAGTAAAAGAAAGTATATATTTTCCTGAATATTTACGTTGTTGAATTTTTAACTCTTCTTCAATGTAGAACATCAGAGTTCCTTTTGGAACATCCAATATTTAATATTTTTTGAAAAACTAGAAACCATATTTTTAGTGTTAATTCATTAGTTGTTCTATTGATATTTTACTAGTGATAGATAAAAAAGTCTTTGGATGTGGTAATTCATATTTCCTGCTTATTAGTGGAAAGAACACAGGCGAAAAAAATTTGTGCATCTGAACCGTAAAAATATCAAGCAACCAAGTGGCTTCAATCCAATACCCTATTGAGATTTACTGGAGCATTGTTAACTGGAGCAAATCCGATCCCACGTAGCAATATAATTTGATGATATGGCTTAAGTTTTATTTAAAAAAATACCTTCCATAAATTTCTTTCATGGTAATTGCGTCTTTAACCATGCTTATGCATGCATTAAAACTCATTGCATTACTAATATCATGATTTGTTAGGTATTAGTTATGCATAGGATAATACCAAATAGGATGTATATACATAAGATGAAAAAGTTTACCAAACAAGGTATAAGTAATACACAAAACTAATGCATGCATTATTTTCTCTAATACACTCTATCAAACGACCCTTAAATTTTTTATATTGGGTCAAAAAATAATGTTTAACCTATTAGTTTACAATTTATGTTGCATCTTAATTTATAAGATTAAACTTTCACTTATTCAAGCAGAAATCAAATGAAATTAATATGAACGATATACGTATTACAGGTAGTCAAGACCTAGCATTTAAATCAAGCAATGTGAAGTTATTGCACTGTTGGTAGAATGGAGAACTCGGTTAAATGGCAGTGACTGCCATTGAAGAGGAAACAGAGAAAGTGCAGAGCTCGAACTGAGCTTGGGAGAGTTTGAAAATATATGTTTTCAATTAATGAGAGAGATACATTGTTGGTGTTTATATACATCCCAACTCATCTAAAATAGTCTGATTAATTACACTTAACAAATTTGCAACTAACTAACTAAATCTACAATAAATTTGTAACAACTTGCAACTAACTCAAATAATAAATGCTACATGTGCTACACCTCGTGGTATTGTTGTACACTTGCCTATTTATTTCACACACACCCTCAATATATGATATATGAAGATGTTCTTCATGCCTAGCTTGGACATCAAATGAGCATGTTGTACTCGGCTGAGGGCCTTGGTAAGTAAATATGCAGGTTGATCAGCAGAAGGCAAATATATAGTGTAGATGAGACCTTCTTGGATCATTTCCCTTATGAAATGACAATATATATCAATGTGTTTCATACTCTCATGAAAAAACTAGATTAGCATCAATTTGAAGAGCAGATTTATTGTCAGTAAACACAGAAATTGGTAATTGAAAATCAATTCCAAGTTCCTGATACAAATCAGTGAGACATACCACCTCTACCACTGAAGCAGTCATGGCTTTATATTCAGCCTCTACTGAGCTTCTAGATACTGTAATTTGCTTCTTAGATTTCCAAGATACAGGTGAAGAACCAAACAATACTAAATAACCAGTAATTGATCTTCTGCTATTGACACAAGAACCCCAATCTGCATCACAAAACACTTTGAGTTGAGAAGCACTGGAAATAGACATAAGAAAACCCAATCCCGGTGCTTGTTTGATGTATCTAACAACCTTAGTCCAGCTTCCATATGTAAAGTTTTAGGAGCATGCATAAATTGACTCAAATATTGCACAACAAAAGTAATATTTGGTTTGGTAGTTATAAGGTACAATAATCTACCAATTAGTCTCTTATAAGTACCAGGATCTGGCAACAACATGTCTTGCCTAGATGAAGAGGCAGAGACTGGATTGGATGATGTGGATGTGGAGGCAACATGTTAATCAAATTCCGCAATAGTGAACTTATGATGCATTTCCATGGGTGAAGAAGCAGGCTTAGCACATGCTAGTCTCATATCTGATATGAGTTCCAAGGCATACTTTCTTTGATGCATAAGAATACCTTGTGAGCTCCTTGCAAAATCTATTCCAATAAAATATTTAAGTTCTCCTAGATCTTTTATTTTGAAGGCTTACTGCAATGCAACTTTAGTAGACTAAATAAGAGCTAGATCATTCCCAGTAAGTAGCAAGTCATCTACATACACCAATACTACAGCTATTTTATCACCTTTCTGTTTTGTAAACAGGGAATAATCCCTGTCACTTTGATGAAAACCAGATGGGAGAGACCAATGTTGAAGTGAGCTTAATGTTCCACTGCCTTGATTCTTGCTTCAAGCCAGATAAGGACTTTAACAATATGCAAACTTGTATATGTCCACCTATAATATCAAAACCTTCTAGAACTGTCGTATACACTTCTTCATAGAGATCTCCTTGTAAGAAAGTATTGTAGACATCCATTTGATGGACTGTCAATTGCTTAGCAGCTGCAACAGATATAACTGATCTTACAGTAGACATTTTGACCATTGGTGAAAAGGTATCTTGATAGTCAAGACCTTCTTTCTGATTATATCCTTTTGCTACTAGCCGGGCTTTGAATCTATCCACTTCTCTTGTTGCTTTATATTTGATCTTGTACACCCACTTATATCCTATAGCATTTTCCCTATTGGAAGTTGTACCAGCTCATATGTTTTATTCTCTACCAGTGCTTTGATCTCAACATTCATTGCCTCAACCCATCTCTTGTCCTTTGCAGCTTCTGAATAATTGTATGGCTCAGTATCAAGAGAGGCCTGAGCCACAAAGCTGTGATACTTGGATGACAGTCTTGTATAATCCATTTTAGTAGATATGGAATACAAGCAACTGGTGGAACCATGCTTAGTAATATAATTTTTATGCCAAATAGGAGGTCTACTAGTCCTTGCAGATTTTCTAATATCAGGTTTAGGTGCAGATGTTGTCTCTAGCAAATTTACAGCTTGATGGTCATGATCATGTATTTAAGCTATAATGTTTTCATGTTGAGTGTCAGTAGTTGCACAAACATCCTGGACTTCCAGAGGTGTGCTATGTGAAATCTTGACACTTTGTGGATGAACCAGATCATCAAAACAAAAATGTTCATGTGATTTGATAGGACTAGATTTGTCATCTGTCTCATTTTTTAAAGGAAAGATTGTCTACATGAATACCACATCCCTGCTCATGAAAATGTCTTATTCTCCATGTCATAAAGCTTGAACCTCTTCTGTGTAGAACCATACCCCAACAGAATAGCTCTCACAACTCTGGAACTAAACTTGTCTTGCTTGGTTAGGGTAGTTGCAAAACACAGACATCCTATCACTCTTAAATGATAAAGTGACGGTGTCTTACTATACAACGTCTCATAGGGTGACTTGTTACCTATAACAGTAGAAGGGATCTTATTCATGATATACACAGCTCATTCCACATAAAAATCCCAAAACATGTCTAGTAAATTAGCTTAAAATTTTATGGCTCTAACTGTCTCCAATATGTGTCTATGCTTTCTTTCCACTATACCATTTTGTTGTGGTGTATGTGGACAGGAAATCTCATGTACTCCATGCTGCTGAAATAATTCTTTACAACTATGATTAAATAACTCAGTGTCATTATCAAACCTTACCCTTTGAATTTTTACTTCAAACTGAGTATTGACTTCAACAAAGAAATTTCTAAGCAGTGTAATCACATCTGATTTCAATCTCATTAAGAAAATTCAAGTCCATCTAGAGTAGTCATCCACAATAGTAAAAAAAATATCTCATTCCATTATATGTCTATACTTTGTAAGGTCTCCATACATCCATGTGCAACAATTGAAATGGTCTTGTTTTTCTACTAATACTGACATGAAAAGTGCCTCTAGTTTGTCTAGCTAGGGGACATATTTCACAATTATTCAAAACAAAAGTAGTATCATTCTTGAAACCTGAAATTTTCTTTAGAACAGTCATAGGTACATGACATAACCTTTGATGCCAAGTGATTGCATCCACATGTTGAGTTGCTGCTAAACATTTAGTCGTCTCTCCTCCTTTATTCTGTGTGTCCAAACATAGTATGTACAACCCTTCTTCTTCATTACCAATCGCCCTCACCTTCTCAGATGAGAGATCCAGAAACACACAACATTTTGGAAAGAAAGTAATATTGTAATTCAGTTCATTTGTCACCTTTGAAACATACATGATATTAAACTTGAATGTTGGCACACATAACATTTATAAGAACATCACCTCCTCCTAAGTGATAGTCACCAACACGTGAGATTCTAGCTGAATCACATGTAGGTAACTGCACCTTTCCTGCATTTTACTCTGTAAGTACTTCTGATCACTAATTATGTGATTAGTTGCACATATATCCACAATTCATTTCAACAATGCTTTTGTATCAAAAATACATTTACCTGCCATATTTGCACTAGCACTTGTCTCTCCAACTGCAACCTTATTATTAAGCATGTTGAGAAGTTGTTGGTGTTGACTAGATGTGAATTGATTAGCTGACATGTATTGTGGAGCCATAAACCATTGATACATTCCTTCATGATATTGGTATGGATTATAGCTTAGCATGAACTGTGAACTCTGTGGATGAGTGAGAAACTATGAATTTGAACTTGTCCCATGCTGCTGTTGTGCACTTTGCCCAAACTGTTGTTACTATATATGTCTTATATCGTGTTGATGGTGATGCACTTCACTTCCTTGTCCATTATCCTCAAATGACAAACTTTCTTTTGTCACCACATTTGCCTTCTTTATTTTTCCTTTGAAATTCTCAGGATATCCATTGAGTCTGTAGCAGTCATCTTGTACATGTCTAGTCTTGTGACAAAAATCACATTTCATCAACTTAAAACAATCCATTTTTAAATGACCTTTGACATGACAAAAGTCACAAAATGCATTAGGATTATATGACTTCTTTTGCTTTGGACCTCCACTTCCATTTCTGGCTGATGTGAACATGACAGATGATTCTACTGTCTCATGTATCATCCTGTTTGTTCCTGCAACTATCATTTGGCTCTCATCTTGGTTAATCATTGCATATACTTGATTTAGATTTGGCAATTGTTGCATCATTATCACCTGACTCCTAGCTTGACTATAACTATCATTGAGTCCCATTAAGAACTGCAACATTCTATGATATTGCAAAAGATCAATGAGCTCATTTGATTTAGAACAACAAGCCGGTGGTGGCACAATAGAATCATACTTATCCCAAATATCCTTGAGTCTAAAGTAATACATTGACATTGATGATGTCCCTTTCCTCAATGTGAAATATCTCAAACTGTTTATCTTATCAAATCTATCCCTCAAATCTTCCCAGATTATGTATGAATCAGAAATGAATAGTATCCACTTAGCAGATTTTTGCTCACATTTCCCATCAACCAAGACACCACAATTGCATTACATATATCCCAAAGTCTTGCTAAATCTCCATGAAAGGCTTCTCTCTTTACTGTTCCATCAATAAAGCCTATTTTATTCTTTCCTAATAGAGCCAATTTCATCGCCATACTCCGTAAAGTGTAATTATCCATTCCAATCAACATAATCCCAACAGATAACGAACATGGTGCATCGGATGGAAAAAGGTATAGATGACGATTGTGATCGATGCTCGTCGTCATCACTGCAACTCCATTCGTCAAATCTTCCATATTAGTTCCCATTATTGCTGATTTTGTGATTGCAGATCTCAATTGTAATTGCGATTAACAATTTCGATCTCGATTGCACTTGTAATCTACAGTTTTCAACTTCTCGATGTCTAATTTCTCCGATCCCAGACACGTATCCCCTGAATTCTTCACTGCATGTGAGAGAATTTCCCTCGATCTAAGCCAGTTGACCGCTCTGATATCATGTGAAGTTATTGCACTGTTGGTAGAAGGGAGAAGTCGGTTAAATGACAGTGACTGCCATTGAAGAGGAAACAGAGAAAGTGCAGAGCTCGAACTGAGCTTGGGAGAGTTTGAAAATATATGTTTTCAATTAATGAGAGAGATACATTGTTGGTGTTCATATACATCCCAACTCATCTAAAATAGTCTAATTAACTATACTTAATAAATTTTAACTAACTAAATCTACAATAAACTTGCTTGTAACAACTTGCAACTAACTCAAATAATAAATGTTTCATGTGCTACACCTCATGATACTGCTATGCACTTGCCTATTTCTTTCACAAGCAAGCATAAAATAAAATAAACTTTGTTGATGAGGTTATATATATAAATGACCTTTCTTAAAATTTGTGGTTATCCGGAGTACCTTCGATTGTATGATGGTAATTTGTGAATAATTGTCACGAATGACTAATTCGAAGATATTCACAAGTAATCTTGATAGACATGTAAAGGAAAAGTTACTCTACAATGTAAGATTGATGCTCATTTTATTCATCCGAGGGGCTTTCTAATACCTTCGGTAGAAATATTAGATCAAGAACTAATATAAGTCGGTGGCAAATCTTAAATTCGTTCTTATCAACATTATTGTGAAAAAGAAGTAAGAAAGAGGATATATCTCGTGTAGGGAACATCCGAATAGAAAAAGTATAGTTATTATGTTCAAAATGTCTCTAAAAGAAAAATATAAAAATCTTCACATCATGATTATTACAACTCTTATCTTGCATTTATAGACGTATGTATATACTAGTGGATTTTGGCCTATTGTGGGAGGGGTCATTTGCACTTTTGTACCTATTTTTTACTGTGTTTAATTTTTCCCCACAAATAAAACTTATGCCTTTCGGGGCTTAAGTTTTTTTACGGAATTGTGTCCGAATTCCGTAAAAAACTTATGTCTCAAAAGACATAAATTTCATTTTGGTGGGGTGGAGTGGGGTGGGGTGGGAGACCAGCCCATTTGAAGGGAAAACCGTACAATTTTTTCTTGTGGGAGCACACCATGCGCAACAATACTATGGCTGAGTTGGTAGCATTACCTCAAGGGCCAAAGATAGCCTTTCCTAATAGCTTAAATTCACTATGAATAATGCTCATTCAAATAAGGTTATCACATATTCACATTGTTACGCTATTACAATGAAACTGTAAAAAAAAATATTGGGCCTAACTTAATCCTCAAAACTGTAAAGAATGGATCTTGGGCCTAATTTAATCATAAAAGCTAGCATTTGGGGTTGAGTTAGGCCCAAAATACATTCTTTACATGGTATCAGAGCAAGACTCATTCCAATTCTTTGTTCACCAATGTTGGACCCCCAAATTATATTGTTCACGATCCAGTTAACGAGGTTTGGGCATGCGGGGGAGTGTTAAGAGTTCCACACCGGAAATTCAATGGGAACATGGACTCCCCAAATTATATTGTCCACGCTCCAGTTAACGAGGATTGGACGTGCGGGGGAGTGTTAAGAGTCTCACACCGGAAATGGAATGAGAACATGGACTCCCTATATGGACTTGGACAATCATCACCCTACAAATTAGCTTTTGGAGTTGAGTTACACTCAAGATCCATTCTTTACGGAAACCTACCATTAAAATTTAGGAATTAGTCGATTACTACTTAACAACAAAATTTCGTCGATGATCCTATTTAACGAGGATCATCAAGAAACTTCTCAACAAGGAACTACTTAGCGACAACTTAACGAAGACTTTAGTAGTTACATTTTCTTAGTGTACTCCAATATTCCTTATGATAGCAATGAGCTATATGGGTAACCAAAAATATAGCATAAGCAAAATCAAGTAGCGGACTTATACGCCACAAATGGCTTCAGAATACCATATAGTAGATTACTTTATCTTGTAGTTCATCATACGTTGTTTCAGCAATATTAAAAGCATTTGTTCAAATAGTTAAGAATAATTGTCCATTGAAACAATCTGGTACTGCTAATAATACCTCATTTTGCAATAGTCCTTTGCAACTGGTTGGTGCTACTTCTAGTACCTCTTTATGTGATGATTTATAAGTATAAAAACTGTAAACGTGTAAATATATTTTCTACCCATAATTAGAATATTTCCATATATTGTGTAAATATAATTATGGTAAGATTAGAATTCCTCTTTTGTATAGGCTTAGGATTCCTATTGTATAAGGGATGAATATTGTACTATATATATACCTTGATATTAATGAAAGACTCTTCAAGGGAGATTAATAACATCTTACATGGTATCAAGAGCCAAATAAACAAAACCCTAAAAACCTTTCTTTTCCACAGCCGCCGGCTGCCTCTCCTACGCCGCGGCCCTCCCGGATTTTCTTCTTATTTTTCGGGTTTTGTTCTTCCTTTCTTCTCTTCTCTAAATGGCTATCCCTGATTCTTCCACACTTTCTGACGTCTCTACCTCCACAAATCCCACCACAAAGTCATCATCACTGTTTCATCCCGCCCTTACTGTTTCCAAAATCAAGAACCATATTCCCATTATTCTTGATCAAGAAAACAACCAGTATTCTCCCTGGGTTGAACTTTTTCGCAATCATGCATGTCTCTATAACGTGCTTGACCATATTGATGACAATATTCTGCGCCCTATGGAGTTTGATGATTCTATCTGGCATCGTCTCGACGCCGGCGTCAAACAATGGATATATGGTAGTATCTCTCAGGATTTGCTCCTTACTATCATGAAATCTGACTCCACAGCCCTTGACTTGTGGAATCGTTTGGAGGAAATTTTTCAAGACAACAAGCACACTCGTGCCGTGTATTTGGAAGAACAGTTCAACAAAACACGTCTTGAAAACTTCTCCAATGTCTCTGAGTACTGCAAGCAACTTAAACTTCTAGCGGATCAACTCTCCAACATCGGCACGTCTGCCACTGACGGTAAAATGGTGCTACAAATGATTTATGGCCTTACTAAGGGCGAATATGATACTTTGGCTACCATTATTCAATAGGCAGATCCGCTACCGAGTTTTAACAAAGCTCGCTCACAATTGTTGCTCGAAGAAACCCGTCGTGCTAAGCAGGATGAGCACGCCCAGCAGGTGTTAGCTGTCGACACGCAACCCCAAAATCAGACGCCACCGGACAACTCCCAATAGCGGCAGGGCCGCGACGGCAAGGGTGGAAAAGACCGCGGCGGTAGAGGAGGCCGTGGTCGTGGCAAGGGTAGCGGTCAACAGAACCAACAGCAGCAACAGCAACAGAGATCGCAGAACAACTGGGCCGCGGCTCCTCAGCAGTTTATCTACAGCGCATGGCGCCAAGATCTGAGTCGCGGCGCCCGATTGAGCCGCGGCACCAAGTCCATTCGATGCAGCTGACCATACAATCTGTATTCTTACCCCGGTTTGTTAGGACCCGCTCCAGCCCCACAGCAGGCCCACTTCATGCAAGGTCAAGTCCCGCAGCCCTCCTCCGGCATGACACCCACTGAGATGGGTCAGGCGTTCAGCACCCTATCTATGCAACAACCTGAAGATTAATATCATCTTACAAAAACCATCATATCTACAGTATTATAAAAGCATGAATATATTTATTAGTGACCAAAATAAACTTCAAATATTGAACGACTTTTTTACCCTTTAAAAACTAAAATATTTCTTTGTAGAACCTATTACATGTTGGATAAAATTGTACTATTTAAAATCTACCTAATATTTAAGAATTTGAATTCAGCTAAAAAATTGTTATTTGACTACATTCATGATCAATGTAGAATTCAAAACCTTTAGGGTGAATGTTGTCTAAATTTTGTTGAAAAATACCACGTTGGTTATCATCAACAAAATTACTCAAGTTAATTCCTACGAGAATTCATATCCTTAGTAGCTGTTGAATTAGAGTTACAACAGAACTAGACAAAGTAGAACTTGAATAGGACACAAGTCACGCAACAATTTAAGAATTGGTCAACATTTTTTATCATAAATACGAATCATGATCTTATTCACTGGGATTAGACTTGGGGCAACATGGAAGACATTAGAAAGGTAACTCTGATTTTTTTTGTCGGGATGCTTTTTACTAAACTTGAAATTTTAAAATTAAATTCATTAATTTTAAATGTAATATTTTATACACTAATATTGATGTGATGTTTTAACATTTTGTGCTTATTTCGATAGCAACTTTGCTCCACCACTGAAAATTTCGGTGCATCACACAAACATGGAGACTAGTCTATACTTTATTTTAAAAGCAGAATATAAATGTTGGTTAATCAAAATATTCTTAAAATATTAAACGACTTTTATACTCTTTTAAGTTAGAATTTTCTCTAGAAAATAATAACATATTGGGTAAATTTGTAATATTAACTCCCCCCCCCCCCCAATATCTAGGACTTTGTACTCAACTAAAACTAAAATCTTAAAACCAACGTAATTATATTAGGATCTTGCTAAATTTCTTGGACTTTAATTTCCACTAAAGAATTGTTGTTTGACTACAATTTTAAAACATAATCCTAAATATCTATACTATCAAGAACGGAGATAACGTTGTTATTATCTTGAAATCTAAACAAAATATACACAAATTAAATACTAAGACTTAGAGGGTGTTTGGTTTGGCTTTTTTAAAATAGCTCATAAGCTAAAAATTAAAAGCTACTTAAGAAAAGTGCTTAAAAGCATTTTTATCTTTTCTCAAATACCTTATTGAGTAGAAAAGAGCTTTAAAATAAAAATAAAAATAAAAATAAAAACTTAAAATAAGCCAATTCAAACACCCTCTTAGTAGTAGAATGATTTTATATATTAATAGAAATGACTAAATATATAAATAATATTAATAATCAACTACAGTTTTTTTATCTTATTTATGTCGAGCTCAATGTAGATTAGAGCAATACATACATTTTAAAAACATGCATATACCACTTAATGACAAAAACACTCTTTAACATAGTTCAAGTTGAATTAAGTTTCTAAATAATACTCCCACCATTTTTATTTATGGGTCCTGACTCATATTACGAGGGTCAAACTTATTATTTTTTAATGTAAATTTAATGTCAATTTTGATATAGAATCCTCAATTTAAAAATAAATAAAATTATTACATTTTGAAACTACATAAATCACAATAGTTAATAATTTAAAATATTTAAAGTATATAAAAAATAAAGGTCAAAGAAAGTATTTTTTGACATTCCAAATAGTAGTAACTAATAAGACACATAAATTGAAGCAAATCATAACTATCAGTAAAACCTTAAGTAGGAAAATACGGCAATTTGATAGAGATCACTACAACATTAATTATGCATCTAAACCTACAAATCTCAGCTACTTGTTTGGAAGCAATTTCATTTTACATGGACTTATAACACTAATTAATTAAGTATCCTATTTGTTGTTAAAGTTACAAAGATATATAAGAAGGCAAATAATATAATGAAAGAAATAATTCCTTCATTATTTTCATTAATGAAAGAGTATATATACAATTTATAATTTTCCATAATAGAAATTATATTCTTATTCTACTCCCAAAACCTCATTCTAGTAGTACAAGAATCCTATAATTATTGTAAGTGTACAAGACTAATTAATACAATATTTATCCTAAAATATTACAACAAATCGGCCCTAAACCGTGATATACACGGTGTGTATAGCACCATGTATATCACGGGCTGAATATATACAAAACTGTGACAAACACGTGATATACACTACTTATGGTAAGTGTATATCACGTGTATATTTAATACAGGGCGCAGTCATAGCGGGCGGTCTTCGTATGCTGAGACTGTCCCTAGAATCTTCAAAAAGGACTAAGGGAAGACCCTTTGTAAAAATGTCTGCAATTTGATACATGGAAGGGACATGGCAGGCACGTACTTGTCCACGAACTAATTTTTCGCGAACAAAGTGAATGTACATCTCGATGTGTTTAGTGCGCTGGTGTTGAACTGGATTACCAAAAAGGTAGATGACACTAACATTATCACAATAAACCAAGGTAGCTTTCTGAATAGGACAATGAAGCTCTAAAAGAAAATTACATAACCAACATGATTCAGAAACCACATTGGCCACCCCTCGATACTCGGCCTCTACACTAGATCGTGACAATGTCGACTGACGCTTCGCAGACTATGAGACCAAGTTATTATCAAGAAACATGCAATAGCCGGACGTGGAACGTCTGGTATCCGGACAACCACCCCAGTATACGAGACAAGTGTAGATGTCGAAGACGGATATAAATGTAAGCCATAGTCAAGTGTTCCCTGGATGTATGGAATAATGCGTTTGAGCGCATTCATGTATTCAACCCTAAGATCATGCATAAACAATCATACCTTCTGTACGGCATACGTAATATCTGATCTCGTGAAAGTAAGATACTGAAGAGCCCCTATAATACTACAATAGCGGGTCGGATCCTCGTAAGGTGAGCCAACCGCATCACCCAACTTGGGTTTAGTATCAACCAAAGTGAAAGTAGACTTGCATGAGGACTTACCAGCTCGCTCAATGATCTCAGCTGCATACTTACGTTGTGATAAGAATAACCCACCTGCATGACGAATGACAGCAATCCCAAAAAATAATTCAAGGGCCCCAAGTCTTTCATAGCAAACTCAGAACTAAGCATGGTCATGATAGACTTGCGCAACACATCAGTAGAGTCAGTCAAGATAATATCATCCACATACAATAGAATATAAGCCAGGGAAGAACCATGACGATATATGAACAATGAATTATCAGACCTGTTGTGCGTAAACCCAATAGACGACACATAGTCGACAAATCTCTTATACCAAGCCCGTGGGGCCTACTTAAGCCCATACAAGGACTTCTTCAATAAACAAACATGATGAGGATATTTGGGGTCACGGAAACTCAAGGGCTGATGCATGTAAATGGTCTCCTTAAAATCACCATGTAGAAAATCATTCTTCACATCTAACTGATGAATAAGCTAAGCCTTCGAAAGAGCCAGATTGAGAACAATGTGAATGGTAGCCCGTTTGACCACCGGACTAAACGTCTCACCACGATCCACGTCAACCTGCTGAGTCTTACAATCACCTACAAGACGAGCCTTATGCCTCGCAAAAGAACC
This sequence comes from Anisodus acutangulus, assembly GCA_029783415.1. NCBI lineage: Eukaryota > Viridiplantae > Streptophyta > Magnoliopsida > Solanales > Solanaceae > Anisodus > Anisodus acutangulus. The sequence goes on along the minus strand of CM056491.1, from coordinate 13,529,498 downwards.
GTCAGAATTATCCTTATGAGTAAAAATCCACACATACCGAATAATATTAACACCAGAATGAGGGGTACCAACTCCCATGTCTTATTTACAATAAGAATATCATATTCGTCGGTCATAGCCAATTTCCAATTCGGGTCATTTAAGGCGGACACGGGGTTACGGGGTAGGGGAATTTAAGAACATTAGAATTTAAATTAAAATGTTTTTTTGGTTTAAAAACACCTCATTGACTACCAGTGACCGGTCTGTGACTCGGGGGAGAATTGGGTGAATTTTGGAAAATATCGAGATAAGTGACGGATTGGCGTGAGCGATGGGCTCTTGGCTGCCCAACACTGAAAGCTTGATGAAGCGTCGGCCAAGCAAGGAGGCTGGACCAAGAGCGGCGGCGAGCGGGCGGGCGGCCCAATTTCTGGACCCATGACTGTGGATTGGGATGGTACGGGAGAACCAGCGGGCAGTGGGCCCGCTAGTGGATTCGGGGAGCGGGACATGTCCGATAAATGGTGGATAATATATGGGGAGTCATCGTCATCCAAAAAATTAAATGAACTAGGCACGGGACTACTCACTTTAGCAAACGAAAATTGGGATTCATCAAAAATAAAATGGCGACTAATGATGATTTTATTAGACGATAAATCAAAACATTTGTAACCACGATGATTAGACGGATAACCTAAAAACACACAAGGGGTAGACCGGGCCTGAAGTTTGTTAATTGTGGTGGACGAGAATAGGGGATAACATAAGCACCCAAAGACCCTAAGATGTGAATACGAAGGTGTCTTATTATATAATATTCGAAGGGAGGATGAATTAGGGGTGAGCACGGGTACAGGGTACCCAGATACCCGACCGGAACCGACACTAACGGGTAGGTTCCGGGTAGATATATTATAATAACGGGTAGGGTCCGGGTAGTAAAATTAGGAACCGATCAATGTCGGGTCCGGTTCCGGTTCCGGCAAATAGAGACAGGGTACCCGGATCCGGAACCGATACCCGGAACCTATAAAATATTAAATATTTTTTTTAAACATTTGGACCACTTTTAACTTTCTCCAAAATTATTTGTTGCACGCCTGCACATTGATTTTCCCCACCCCAAAACTCTCTCAATAACAATGACGTTTTAGCTACACCACCGAGCTTCATCGTCGTCGTTGTTGAAGCTTTCTCACAGGTACTTTCATCGTTGTCATCATTGAAGCTTCACCTTTGCCTCTTTCTCTCCTTTGGTTGTGTTTACGTCATTCCTAAAATGTATATGAGTTCATATCTAACTCTTCAATTTCTTTTTAATATCATATGCTTATGTTCTATTTCAGGCGATACTCATCTTCAATTTGTATTATTTTTTTATTTGAAATGTAAATCTATTTTTAAAATTTGTGTATATTTTTGTAGTTGTGAAGATGAAATTTAGGGATTTCCTAGTATAATAAAGCTTTTCTTTTGTATCGAAGAGCTTATGAACACGAAAATAAGTTTAATTCAGATATTTTCAAATTTATTTTGAAATCAACACGTTCAATTAATTGAGTGTCAAATTTGACTTGCAATTTTAGGTTTTGGTAACAGAATTAGCTTTTCTACAATGAATAAGTTTTCTAAAACTTCTTATAAGGGTACTAAAAACTCCGATTGCAGGCTAAAAAACTACTTGATGAAATTATTTTAGAACCCTTTTTTATTCTCATAGGCTTAAAAATTGTTGCTTAATTTGTGTTTTTTATTTATAAGTGCAGGAACCTACGGACAGGTCGGGGTAGGTTCCGGTAATGATTACTCTGTAGGTTAGGGTAGTAAATTTAGGAACCGATCTTTTACCGGGTAGGGTCCGGGTAGTTAAAAAATGTTAGGGTACCCGGACCCGCTCACCCCTAGGATGAATATGTCAAACCTTTGGTAGGAAGAATATTAAGGAGAGACGTAGTCATTTGTAAAGCATGATGCCAAAAGGAAGGAGGTGCAGAAGAATGGACCAATAAAGTTCGGACAATATTATTAATTGTAAGAATTTTGCGTTCGGTTTTCCTATTTTGTGAGAACATATGAGGACAAGATAAACGAAAATTGATACCATTATTATCACAAAAATCCTGAAACAACTCATTATCATATTCTTTTCCATTATCACATTGAATATTCTTAATTTTCCATTCAAATTGGGTACAGATGAAAGCTCTAAATTTTTAAAAAGGTGGGAAAATGTGAGATTTTATCGCTAATGGAAACGTCCATAAAAATTAGAATGATCATCCAAAAAAAAGAACATAATAATGATGGACCAAAGAACTGATAACATGAGATGTCCATAAATCGCTATGAATAATATCAAATTGCATTAAAGTACGAGAATTAGAGTCTACAAACGGCACCCTAACAATTTTTCCTAACGAACAAGATTGACAAATCGGAGTACGACGCGTACCCTTACAAGAAATAAAATTATTTTTATCTAAGGAAGACAAAATTGACGATCCGAATGACCTAGACAGCATGCCACAAGAAAGGAGCAAGGGCTGTAAAAGTAGATGGCAAGGCTGGCCTCGAGAGACCGGAGGTGGGCGTGATAGGATAAAGATCTCCCCAACTATCACATCTCATGAGAGGAATCCCCGTCTTGAAATCCTTCACAAAAAAACCCAAAAGGATCAAATTCAACAGAAATAGAATTATCAGTGGTGAATTTACGGATAAACACCAAACTTTTAATTAACTTAGCGGCATGAAGGGTATTTTTTAAGACAAGAGGCGGATGGGGGGAGACAAAGTTTTATGACCGAAACCACGAATTGGAATTGAATTATCATTACCAACAAGTACGCCATAATTGTTGCTCAAATTGAAATAAGACGAGAGAGTACCTTGGTCAGACGTCATGTGAGTAGTGGCTCCGGTGTCCATGTACCAATTTGTGTCAGAGTGATTTAATCCAAGTGTGTGCATTGCTGCTTTAATGTCGGTAGGTGTGGGGCCCACTGCATGATGGGCTTGCGGAGGCCGAGGCCCAAGCACACTAACTTGCTGCCCCGGCCCAGAACTTATTCTCGGTACAGGCAGAATTGGGCGTGGTCGTTGGATACTGAAATTGGGCCCAATACGGAGGTTGGTCTGACGACGAAAAATATGAGTTGTGTGGCCCATGCCCACTGGCGCAGTTCCACGGCCCATGCCCACTGGCGCAGTTCCACGGCCATGGGCCCTAGGGCTGTGGCCAGGTGGCTTGCGGCCCACTGCCCCGAGGCCCATTTCCACCTCCGTTATTCCCTCTTCAGTTTCCACCACAGTTTTTACCATTATTTTTGCGATTCTGACCCTTTTTGCTGCCACCGTTATTGCAGTTTTGGCCGGAATTGTTGGAGACGGATGTAGAAAAATTGGACTCGGCCACCATGACGACAGAAGGGGGCCCAATGGCCGCTTTCTTAGCCAAGTCGGCTTCTTCGAGCGTGAGCATGGAACGAGCCTGATAAAACTCCAGAAGAGGACTGCTCTGACGAAGAAGCGTACCGACTCTACTATAGGCCTCAGAGAGGCCTGCAACCATTTGAAGAATAAGACGATCGTTGGTAACGGGCGCACCAACGTTGCGGAGTTGGTCCGCCATTTCTTTCAACCTTTTGCAGTATGCTGAAACGTTGGGGAAATCTTCCATATTGACGTGGGAGAATTCCTACTCAAGGGTAACAACACGAGAATTTTGATTATCTTGGAATATGTCACGCACTCTATTCCAAGCATCCATCGCCGTAGCGTCTGACTCAATAATTGTCTGCAACAGGTCGGTAGATATAGTGGAGTAGATCCACTGACGAACGGTAACATCAAGTGTCGTCCATAACTTAGGATCATCATCGGGTTTTGGCACCTCCATATCCGCATGAGATGCGGGGATTATGTGATGGAGGACTTGATGCGAGCGTGCGTGAACTTTGAACAGTTCGGCCCACGTCGCGTATTGTACATTTTTTATTTCAAGAATAATAGGGATGTGATTCTTGATGTTAGAAACTGTAAGGGCAGGATGAAACGTGTTCTTAGCCATAATAGCAACGCAAGACGTGATGTAGGGATTTGGAAGGAAATTTGAGAAGAGAAAGAAAAAGAACCACCGTCAGCACGGAAACCAAGAAGGGATCGCCGGAATCCGAGGCCAAAATTTGACGGAAAGTTGGGAGAGAAAATATAACCTTGACTTCTGATACCATGAAAGAAATAATCACTTGATTATTTTTATTAATGAAAGAGTATATATACAATTTACAATTTTTCATAATAGAAATCCTATTCCTATTCTACTCTCAAAACCCTATTCTAGTAGTACAAGAATCCTATAATTATGGTAAGTGTACAAGACAAATTAATACGATATTTACCCTAAAATATTACAGTAAATCTGCCCTAAACCTTGATATACACGGTGTGTATAGCACTGTGTATATCACGGACTGAATATATACAAAACCGTGATAAACACGTGATATACACTACTTATGATAAGTGTATATCATGTGTATATTTAACATATAAGTCCTGCATTTGAATAAGAATTGGAGTCTTTCGGTAAGGCAAATGCACCATATCCCAACTAAGTTAAATGCTACACTTGACCGAATTGGATCATTCCATTGTTTCTTCCTTGCTTAAATATTCTCTTTTGTTTGCTAATAAAATAGCTTATATAGCTCTATCTAGGTTTAGGAAAAAGTCGAGCCCCTATATTTTTTGTGAAAATGTGATGGATCAACATGCTACTAAACATATTTCTCATCCAAATTAACTTTTTGGACAGAAAAATGAACTGTATTTTCCTAATTTTCTTTAACTCATGATTTACAGGGAATAACACGCAACACATGTTCGTAGAGACTAGTTATATTAAAAGTGAAAACATCCAAGTGTGAAAAATTGAAATACTTAAATGCCTTTATAATATTGAACGACATTCTTGCCTTTCTATTAGGCACAATTGTTATAATACTTTTGGACAAAAATGTAAATATATATTGTCCTTTAAAAAAATCTTTTATTTATTACACAGCTTTAACAACTATGAAATGTATAAGCCAACATGAAACGACTGTAACATAAAATGCCTACTTAATACAATTAAATTCTCAATGTAATCACACATTAATGAAAGAACAATTACTAAAGGTTAAAAGAATGTATGTTAGTATTGTCACCTTAGTGAAATTGTCGGCGCTTAGCGCGGTCATTAAAGTAAAATTAAAATATTACTAAATAATTATTGTTAAATCTTTCTAGTTAAAATATCAATATTGACTTATCGATCAAATTTATTTATTTTCTATTCTTTAATTATACCACTATTGTTGTTTAATTATATTTCAAAGGTGATATCAAATGAAAAAAGAAAATTCAGTTCAACGAATTTAATATCAAGCAAATGACCTCCTTAGTTTTGATCATATTCACATTCTCTTTTTAGAACTTTGATCTACTTTTTCTCCTTTTTATTATTTTTCTTGATTATATACTCTTCTATTTCTTATCTGTTTTTTTAATTTTTTCATTTTAATAATTTTCTTATGTAATCGTATCCTTCTTTATACTTATCCTAACATTATTTTCAGCTCCCCTTACCAACTCTCTTTTTTATTTCTTTACTTTTATTTATTCAATTCCTCTAAAAATTAATAATTATTGTTATTCTTCTTTATAATAATTAAATTAATTTTCCTTTCTCCTTGTGCTAATTCATTGCGGGAAATGCCAAAATTAATTTTTCTCTTAACTAAATTTTACATATGTTTTTCATAATTTATGTGTCATATTAAAAATTTAAAATAACATCATAAATAATTTTTCTTATAATTGATTATCTTCCTCTTCTATCTCCCACCTTTTTATGTTACATTTTCTCTTAATTAAATTTTTTATATATTTTTATGAATTATGTGTATATTAAACATTCTAAAATAACTTCATAAATAATTTTGGTTATAATTGATTATATTTCTCTTGTACCTTCCACGTTCTTTAGTACATAAGGATCACATGTCGATAATAAATCAACAAACGTCTTTCACATCTTTCAATGTCTCTCGTAAATTATTGATAAGAAATTTTAACAATGATCTTGCTCTTAACATGTTTTACACAAAGTAACATTATAAATTTTAGAGATCTTAGAACGTCAAAAATTCTATCATCCTCCTTATTCTACCATTTTAAAATATTTGTTGCGGTTCAAGTAGCACCAGTTATAACTTTTTACATTTAATTATTTTTTTAATCTAAATATTATACTCTATCTATTTTTAAAGGATTCTTGATCTATCCATTATCTTAAGTTATGCATATATAATTCTCTTTAAAACATAATTTAATTAACTAAATATTTAACAAAATATATCATAAATTATTAACCGTAGTATATTTTTCTCTCTTTTTTTCATATATATACCCTTCAGAAATTGTCATCCTTCCTTGAGTAATTGAATCAATTATCCTCCACCTTTTACTAATTTTATGAAACAATCTAAAAGGTACTTTCTATTTTGACTAGTTTCTCTTACCATTTCTCATGTCTTAATATTTCTTGTCGTGTTTTAAACTAAGAAAAAAATATTTATATCATTTGCCAAGTTTTAAATCAAGAAAAAAAATCGATGTCAGCACTAAAAATTCATTCCTCAATAAATGAAGAATCAAGGTCTAGAGAAGAACAATAATTCTTATATTGGGGAAGAAAGTGAATAGAGAGAGACAAACAATTTTAGCTTAATTTATGCATTTTCAAGTAGTAAGATTGAAGAGTTCAAACCCAACAGACGATAGAAAAGATCTATGAAAATCTGAAAATTTGATGACTTTTATCAACAACAAAACATGAAAATCTTGACGACTACAATTTTACGTATCAATAAACAACTTTTCTATAAATTAAACTGTATTTTGAAAATTATAAACTAATTTTACATTCACATATACTATCATTAGGCTTATTAAACATTGATCCACATGACTACGAAAGAATATATACGTACTTCCTTGAGCAGCATGCACATATACATGGCTTCCTTTTTCTGCTTCAACTTTTGAAAACACCCTGATCTGAAAACACAATAAGTTAACCTCATCAACAAAGAAAGAAACAAAATAATAAAATTAACTAAGCACACGAACATTTTAGAGAATACTAAACAACATAATCAAATTCCTAACAAATAAAAAGAGAAGCTAAGAAAAAATTAAAATTATTCTCTAAAGAATTCCTCCATTCACATCAAACATCCAATCAAATGCCCTCTATGGTGGTGGCTATTGCACTACAAAAATCGAGGATAACCAAGATGACTCAAAATAAATTTATATAAATAAAAATTGGTGTGACTTTAAGGTGTCATAAATTTATATACTAAATAATTGGGGGTTATGATCATGAAAGGTTTGTGGGTTATGAATGTTACTAATATTAATTAAGAGTAGAATTTATAAAAAGTAAAGAGGTATGAGTTATGAAGATGACTTTTTAAAATTAAAATATTGAGAAAAATGAAAGAATTTTTAAAAAAATTAAGAATAAAGATAAATACTTTTCTTGGCAGCTTTATTATATATATATATATATATATATATATATATATATATATATATATATATATATATATATATATATATATATATATATATATATAAGAGGGGAAGTAATGGCAAATATAATGCTATTAAATGGTGAGTGAGTCTTTATTATGGGTGGAGGGATGAAATTTTTAATATTTTATTTTATTTAATAAAATAGAGAAATGAAGAGGAAATGGTCAAAACAATTAGAAAAAAAAAGATAAAATGCCAATCGCGGCAATAGAGAGATGCCACATAGGATTGCCTATTCCTAAATTTATTATATATATTTGATATTGATGATGTATATGTTGGGATTTTGTTGGGTTGTTGTACGCAGCGGATATTGAAAACTTGTTTCAAACCCAACAAACGTAGAACTGTTTGACTATAGGATAATTTTAAACTGTAAACATAAGACTTGAATGGTACTTACATGTTTACAATATATGTAATCTTTATCAACTGTGGGTACGCACGCGAATGCCCTTTCGATTGCAAGCTCCAAGCTTCAATGTATTCCTCCTTTGGAAAGCTAGGAAATCCGGCAGAGGTTCGAGAGAGTGTTTTGATTCTGAGTCTCTAAGACTTAGAATAATGATATGAAAATCAAGTGTAATGAATAATGAAGTGTAGGTCTGTATTTATAGGTGAAATATTAGGTCAAACTGGATTAGGGTTTGACTTTGGGCCTAACCCAAAACTCGAGGCAGATTAGGTCACCACGCCGGTGGCACTGCGGCCCAGCCAGTGGCCCCCGCGACCCAGTGGCACTACAGTATGGGCCCCGCAGCGCTGACATGACCCTACACCGCCTCGTTTTATTTTTCAGCACATTATTAACTAAATCCAAAATCCAATTTTGACTTAATTAAAACAATCATCATTCATTTAAATATCTCAATTCTAAATCGAATATTTAACAATCTCTCAATACATCCTTAGATCAAAAGAACAATCGACATAGTGTGACCCTATATGCTTTCACATATCGACACTAATCAAATTAAGGTCTACGCGAAACTCCTAGACGGCGTCGCAATACGAACTCAATATGTGAAGTACGTTTACATGAATCCAGTAAACCTAACATCTATGTGGTATGATAAAATCCTTTCATTCACGACACACTCGATCGAGCTTAGGATTTGCCAATTGTCTATCCAAATGGCTTGATCATTATATCTCATCTGTATTAGTTGACAACTAGACCATATTCTAAATATGTCTATTGCATTGGCCAACGACTTAGTCAACCTAATATCACTGAGAATATGAGTGTTGTCTCGAATATACATTCGAGGAATGAATCATAATCTTAGCTCAACTACCACCTTTAATCCACATCGTAATATACCAATACAAGCCGTATCTCAACCTATAAGGCATTTGAGCTTAGGACATGATCAAAGTATATTACTCTGTAGACAAGATGCGCATTGACCTCAAGTCTAAGGACTTCTATCTCTCACACGCTGATCATACTTCAGACAGGTATAACAAACAGTATATCAGCAGGGTATATTAATACTTCCAAAGTATCCATGTGTCCATCACGAGTAGTCATTACTCGTAGTAGGTGAGACATACTACATCCTCTAAGGATGTGATGCAGACCATATGTCGACTTCACATATCATCGATATCCCATTCTCGATTATCATTAGTCGAGGCTATTTTAAGAGTTACGTAATAATATTAATATCTCACATTATTAATAACAACGTAACCTCTAGGGATGCATATTATAGAATATTATAAACAATCAACTAATAATTCAATAATTGCAGATGCCAAAATATTAATCTCCATTAATAATAATACAAACGTGTATAAAGTACATTTGTCCTAATACGGATTGTCTCTAGGACATACATATACTTTCAATCTCTCACTTGGCCTAGAGCCAATCTCCAACATATCTAATGCCCATATTCTCAAAATAACCATTATGCTTGACTAAGCTTAATGGTTTAGTGAATGGGTCAGCTAGATTATCGTCTGTGGGAACATAGTCTAATATAATCTCTTCAGTCTCCACCATCTCCCTGAGTATGTGGTATTTCCTTAGTACATACTTGTTTCTGTTTATTGATCTTGGTTCCTTAGCATGTGCAATCGCACCAGTGTTGTCACAATAAATAGTTATTGGACAACTGGCACTCGGAACTACCCTTAGTTCCTTCAGGAACTCAGAAATTGCGACAATTTATTTACCAGCTTCCGATCCAGCAATGTACTCAACTTCTATTATCGAATCAACAATTGTAGCTAATTTGGAACTTTTCCAGCTCACTGCCCCACCATTGAAAATGAACGTGTACCCAGACTGAGATTTGAAGTCATCAAGATTCGTTTGGAAGCTAGCATCAGTGTACCGAGTAGCAACTAGCTTTTCTTCCCCACCATAGACTAAGAAGTAATCTTTAGTTCGTCTAAGATACTTAAGAATACTCTTGATTGATTTCCAGTGTTCTTCCCCAGGATTCTGCTGGAATTTGCAAGTCATACTAAGTGCAAAGGCCACATCTGGCCTAGTACAGGTCATGGCATACATGATTGATCATATGGCCGAAGCATATGGAATCCTTTTCATGCGTTCAAGTTCTATAGCACTAGAAGGACTATCATTCTTAGATAAATTGATGCCTTGACCCATAGGAAGACCGCATTTCTTGGAATTTTCCATAGAAAAACGTCTAAGCAAATTGTCCATGTAGACTGACTGTGACAGCCCCAATAATCTACTAGGTCTATCTCTATAGATCCTAATTTTCATAATATAACAGGCTTCACCTAAGTCCTTCATCATGAAGGTACTGGACAACCACTCTTTGACTGACTGCATGAGAGTCTTGTTTTCTCCCATTATTAATATGTCATCTACATATATAACAATGAAGACAATACTCACATCCTTGCGCTTACTATAAACGCAGGGATCTTCTTTGCTTCTAACGAAATCAAATAACTTGATAGTCTTGTAAAAGCAAATGTTCCAACTCCTTGAGGCTTGCTTAAGTCCATAAATGGACTTCTATAGCTTGCATACATCATTTGGTTTGGACTCAGACGAAAAACCCTTAGGTTGTTTCATATACACTTCCTCAACTAGATTACCATTGAGGAAAGTTGTTTTGACGTCCATCTGCCAAATGTCATAGTCATAATATGCAGCTATTGCAAGCAAAATCCGAATGGACTTAATCTTAGCAACGGGTGAAAAAGTTTCATCATAATCGACCCCAGGCTGTTGATTATAACCTTTAGCCACCAACCTTGCTTTATAAGTCTATACATTGCCAAATGCATCGATCTTCTTCTTGAAGACCCATTTGCATCCTATGGGTTTAACCCCAGCTGACAAATCAACCAAGTTCCACACTTGATTGATGCACATAGATTCCATCTCAGATTTCATGGCTTCTTGCCATCTCTTCGAATCAATATCCAACATTGCTTCGATATAGGTTATAGGCTCATTGTTATCGAAAATATCTATCTCATTGTGTGTTTCCACAAGTAGATTTAGTTTTTCAGGAGGACGATGAGTCCTAGTGAACCTACAGAGTTGATTGTTTTGCAGTTCAGTGCTTGGTATGTTCTGACTGCGAGAGGGCTCTTGTGTGTTGGATAATACACTAACTTGAGAGCTTTTAGGAATATCATTTTCATGTATTTCCTGAATGGGAGGAGGTGCAACCATTGCATCTACTCCCAAAGGTTGTGCAGGAGGATCTTGCATTTCTGCATTGTTCCTGTAACACTCCCACTGGCCGAAGGGCGTACTTGAAGTACCCAATCTTCACCAAATACTCCCACTAAATTCTTGCATTGGTCATTCGGCAAGGATTCAACCTCTATGTTATCTCGCGGTTCTTGAATTTCTACAAGTTCTATCTATGTGCAACTATGTTCCTTGTAGACATATTCTTCTTCAAGGAAAGTTGCGTTCCTGGAAACAATGACCTTATGTTCTCCTGGAAGATAGAAGTAGTATCCCTTAGTTTCTTTTGGATACCCCACGAAGTAACATTTCTCACTTTTGGATTCCAACTTGTCATTGAGCATCTTCTTAATATATGCAGGGCACCCACAAGGTCTCACATGTTTAAGAGCTGATTTCTTGCCACACCATATCTCATAGGGTGTCTTTTCTACTGACTTAGAAGGAACCCTATTCAGAACATATATTGAGGTTTGTATAGCATGTCCCCAAAGGTATGTCGGTAGAGCTGAGAAGCTCATCATGGATCGAATCATATCCAATAAGGTTCGATTTCTCTTTTTGGCAACATCATTCATATGTGGTATTCCAGGAGGTGTCCATTCTGATTGGACTCCATGTAGCTTTAAGTAATCTAGAAACTCTTGCTCAAGTATTCACCTCCTCGATCAGATCGAAGGGTTTTGATACTCGTTGCGAGTTGTTTCTCTACTTCAGACTTATACTATTTGAACCTTTCGAAGGCCTCAGATTTGTGTTTGATAAGATACACATATCCATACCTTGTGAAGTCATTAGTAAAAGTAATAAAGTAAGAGAAACCTCTCTTAGCTTGAGTCGAGAATGGTCCACATACATCAGTATGTACCAACTCAAACACCTCATTGGCTCGCACACCCTTCCCAGAAAGTGGCTTGTTTGTCATTTTACCTTTCAAACAGGATTCACAGTTACCATCAGACTCCAAGTCAAATGGTTCGAGGTAGTCAAGCTTCCTCAACCTTACTATCCTTGTTTGGTTGATATGACCAACTCTACAATGCCATAGGTAGGTAGAGTTTCTATTACTTATCTAAGCTCATTTATTTTGTACATTGAATATTTCTCGACTACAGTGTAGTGTATATAATTCATCCACAAGAGGAGCAGTTCCATATATAACATTATCAAAAGACAGTACTTGACTGCCATTATAAATATATGAGGAAAAACCCTCTATGTCCAAAACAGGGATAGAAATGATATTCCTCGTTAACGAGGGTACATAGTAACAATTATTTAACATTAGACAATAGCCAGAAGGCAAATTTAATCTATAAGTTCATACGCGCTCGACATCCACTCGTGCTCTATTTCCAACGCGTAGGTCCAACTCTTTTGGTCCAACCTTCCTACTGTCAGTTAGCCCCTGCACATTGGTACAAATGTGTGAGCCACAAGCGGTATCCAATACCCAGGAATGAGAGTTATTTATAGACATATTTATTTCAATGATGTACATACCTTGTCCACAAGAGGTAGAAGCACCTGGTGCTTTTCCTTCTCCTGGTGCAGTGCAGTCCTTCTTCTAATGCCCCTTCTTATTACAGTTGAGACATACATCCTTAGCCGGATTCACCTTCTTCTTCTTCACACATCCCTTAAGTTTCATAGCTGAGGGTGCAGCGACTGCTTTGCCATTCTTCTTCTGCCAGTCCTTGCCTTTCGGTTTAGGCCTGCTAGAAGAGCCCACCATGAGCACAACTTTGCCTTTGGAAGTGGAAGACTCAAAGGTCTTGAGCATGTTGTGCAGCTCCGGCAGACTCATCTTCGTTCCATTCATATTGTAAGTATGAAGTTCTCAAAGGAACAAGAGGGAGAGTTTAGGATGAGGGTGGTAGCGACATTCTTTTGCAGCTTCGTTCCAATTGAAGCAAGTCTCTCTATCAGCCCTAACATCTTCAACACATGCTACGAGACATGGCCCCTTTCATTGAGCTTACACTTAAAAAGTTCTATCAGTAACTCATATTCCATAGTCTGGGATTGTGAGTCATAGAGACTCTTCAAGTGTTCGAGCATCTCATTGGACCCATGTTCTCATGTTGTCTCTGAAGTTCCATAGACATGGAAGACAATATCACACACTGTGCTGAAGTGGCATCATCTAGGTGTTTTTGGTAAGCATCCTTATCAAAAGAGGCATATTCAGCAGAGTCTGTCGCAGGGACTGTTGGGAACACCGTTTCCAACACGTATTCTAATTTCTCTTGTCTCAGCAGCACTATTCGCAAATTTCTTAGCCAGTCAAGGTAGTTAGGCACAATAAGTTTGTTCATTTCAATCAACATTTTCAATGATAAGCTCGACATTTTGATAATCTGAAGGGTTAGATAGACATGAAATTAAACTCAAAATTATTTCCTATTATACATTCGTTTAGGATAATCAACATGATCTTTTGTTTAATTAGCTCCCACTGTTTTAACATACTTCTACGACCCCATGGTAGAATACATACCTAAATTAATTTTAAGGTCATAATGGGCCAAGATCCAAGCCTATGTTATCTCTGTGTTTGTTTTGGCTGATAACTTCAATAACATATCTTGGTAGGTTCTAAACCAATTGCAAAACTTATTTGCAACTCTTGGTCGATCAAATATTAGATTTAATCTTGCATCCTTAGATTAGTCCGACACTTTGGCGCCAAAATTTGTCTAAGCAAGTCAACCCCATTACACGACTACGTTTATGTATCTAAGTAAATTTAGCCTTTGTGAGCAAACACTTTGGTGTAAATATCCACAAAAGTGTATCGTCTACCTTTACATTTAAAACACATCTATGAAAGAGTCTCGGTCCTCGAAGACTTAGAGCAAATGCTTTGGCATAAATACTCGTATCGCCGAAAAGGATTTTGCACTCTAACAATTATAATGGATGACACATTTTAATTTAGACTTGTATTCAAAAAATTTGGGAACATTTTAGTTTCGGGATTTAACCAAGATAACAAAATTTTACGTCATATCCAATATGACATTTAATCATGCAATTTCCAAAAACACATTTAGTTGGGAACCATCAACCCAATAGACATGATATAAGATGGTTTGATCAATTACTGGGTGCCGCCTACCCAGACAGTTATAACGGACATTATGCTAATAATTAAATGTACGCATTTAAACACTTAGCATATAGTTCGTATATTATTCAATAATATACAATTAATAATAATCATGGGTTAACTTGTCTAAACTCTAAACTCTAAAATTTAAGTCTAATCCAAACAGTCCCTTAAATATTTTCTGATTATAAATTGATTTTCAGCGTATTTATGTAAATTCCAAATATTCAGAATTTACAGTTTAGTCCCTCAAGAATTTAAAATTTCAATTTTGAACCCCTTTAAATTCAGAAAATCCAATTTCAATTTTCAGAAAATATTTTCAGATTTCAGGTACCTGTCTGTAATTTCCAAAATTTTAAATTAATTACAGATTTGGCTCCAGGGACCAAATTTGATGATTTTAAAACCTTTCCAGGGACCAAATTGTAATTCCATAAACTTCTAAAATTTTCAGATTTGGCCTAAGGGCTAAATTGCAATTTTAGAAAGCGCAACTGCCCACCTGAACAGTGATTGCCGCCACTGTTCATGCTCTAAGCTGATCACGCCATTGTTCAAATTTAACAAAGCTGTTCGACATCGCTCACTGCTCGATTTTTTTTAATTTTATAAATTGGAGCCTCGGTGCCGCGGTAAACCCTAGGTGGTGTTGCGACGCTCCATCTTGGAGTCGCGACGCCTCCGTCTAAGAAGCACAAAATCTGCATTTTCGAAACCCTAAAACTGGTTCAGGGTCAGATTTGCAGATTCATCTTTGTTACCCTTTACTATCAAACAACACGTTTATCGATCATCATCCAATCCATTCTCGTTATTCGCTTCAGTGCACCATGTTCGCAATGAAACAGTTACGCACATCGACTTAGAAGAGTTAGAACATAATGACTTCCTCGATTACATCATTGTTTAATAGTTTGGGAGACAATGATGATGTGCTTTTAAGATATTAGGTTTTCAAGCTTTAAACGACATAAATTTCAGATTTAAACAAATTCTAACCCATATTATTATTAACCATTTACCTTATAATCATACAAAATAGCCATGACTCTGATACCACGGTTGGGATTTTGTTGGGTTGTTGTACGCAACAGATATGTAAAACTTATTTCAAACCCAACAAACGTAAAACTGTTTGACTATAGGATAATTTTAAACTGTAAACATAAGACTTGAATGGTACTTACATGTTTACAATATCTGGAATCTTTATCAACTGTGGGTGCGCACGCGAATGTCCTTTCGATTGCAAGCTCTAAGCTTCAATGTATTCCTCCTTTGGAAAGCTAGGAAATCCGGCAGAGGTTCGAGAGAGTGTTTTGATTCTGAGTCTCTAAGACTTAGAATAATGATATGAAAATCAAGTGTAATGAATAATGAAGTGTATGTCTGTATTTATAGGTGAAAAATTAGGTCAAACCGGATTAGGGTTTGACCTTGGGCCTGGCCCAAAACTCGAGGCAGATTAGGTCACCATGCCGGTGGCGCTGCGGCCCATCCAGTGGCCCCCGCGGCCCTGTGGCACTGTGGCCCTACGGTGTGAGCCCCGCGGTGCTGACGTGGCCCTACACCACCTCGTTTTATTTTTCAACACATTCTTAATTAAATCCAAAATCCAATTTTAACTTAATTAAAACAATCTTGATAGGGAAGGCTTCTCTCTTTAATCGACCTTACGTGTCTCAAAATCGAATTAATAAAAAAACTCAATACAAATATCAAACACCGGATAAAAAAAAGTGGAGCCCCTAAAATTTTGGGGCCTAAAGCCCCGCTTGAGTAGCTTGACCCTCTGGCCTGCACTGATTCCTTTTTATTTGTTTCATTTTCTTTTGATTTTCTAATGAAAGAAAACCCGCCCCTTGGCATGAATGTCTATATTTTTTTACACGATAGGAATAATACGTTTTCGACCCTTATTTTGTTGATAATTAGACACTTTTATTTCAAGACGATGAGATTGTTTTCATTCTAATCAAATTAATTCGTACAACCAATATATAATTTTAGATCTTTCTTGATCTTCCTTAGCATGAGCTTTGATGCAAGTTGAGCTTTAGCAAGATCATGCAAATCAAGCTGAGCTAAGAATCACTACTTTAGAGACTTAGAGGATACTTGGAATGAAGATTTAAAGCTGGAGAATGTGTTAAAGTGAAAGTACAAGACTCCATTTGGAAGAAACAAGAAGGTGACTATGCATGCAAAGGAAGCTGTTCTATAAATACAAGCCATCATCCTTTAAGAAGACCCTTATTTCATTAAGAGTATTTTTATAATAAGTTATATTATTCTTCTTAGCCGAGTTAGTATAAATACTATACTTGATTATTTCATTAGGTAGATTTTGATAAATATGAATATAATGGTGTTCTCTAGAGAGAGACTTGAGAGAAGCTTGGTGAAGCTTTTTTATGAATCTTGTTTTGGAAAAGGGAGTTGCAAGGGATTTATTACAATTCCCTTGAGGTCCAATTTATAGGTTTAGGTGTTTGTTTTGGTTAATTCAATTTGAGGTCTTAAGCTTTAATATAACTTTTAGTTAATTTTGATTCCAATTTTTATGCCTTCTATCTTTAATTTCTTGTTGTTTCTTCCGCTTTCAATATTGCATCAAGCTTCCGTAAACTCCTATAATTTTGATCGAATTTAATATGAAAATCGACCAACGTGTGTGCATTCTTCTGTCAAAGTGATCTATCTACTACTACATAGTTATACAGGAAAAAAGACAGAAAAATACATGTATTGAAGTGGGCTCTCCTGAAATGAATCAGGAGGGAGGTCCATTTCAAAACAACGAAGTTTGTGTCCCTTTAAAGGCCCACTTTTGGTGAGTGTGGCGGCACCAAGACTTGCAAAATCTCTTTCACAACTATACAATACATTGTTTTTTTCCTTTTTCAATACGTATCTCTTTGTTTTGGGAAATTGTTATTGCTATAGCAGTTGAAATGGGATGGTTCAACTACCAAGCAGACCAAATAAACAGTAAATATCACCATCAAATAACAAAACAATGATTTTCATATATATCTTCTAGTGAAGTGAACGCGAAGAAATGAATTCACCCCACCTATCTCCAATAACACCCTTAGTTCATTCCTAAAAATGATTTTCATGACATTCTTTATTAGGTAATCCTAGAATTATCCTACCAATTTGTAACAAACAACCTCTTCCTTCGTAGTCTCATATATAAGTCCAAATTGGACAAACCAAAATGTGATCATAAGACAAAATATCGTCGTCAACTTCATTAATGCAGTTGGGGTGGAGTTTTTAGTCTCATTTTTATCATTAATTACTTCACAAATATATATAATAGGGAGAAGAAGTTGAGCTCTTTTTCTTGCATTGTGACAATTGGAAAATGGAAAGGGAAGGAGTGGTGGTGCGGGGACGTGTGGAGATTGACATGCGGCAGCCATTTCGGTCAGTGAAGGAAGCAGTCATGTTGTTTGGGGAAAAGATTTTGGCTGGAGAAATTCATGCCAAACAGCTTAAAGAGGTTTTTTCTCCTTTTTCTAAAGCATTTTTTTGGTCTTTGAGCTTTAAGGAACCTTCATGATTCACGAACAGTCCATCTGCTTATGGACTTTTAGTACTCCTATGATTCTTTAATTACCAAGTATTTTAAGGCTTTAATTACCTACAGACCTCACACTTTATTTTTCTAATAATTTTGTTGGGTATTACTCTCTCCTTTTCATCTTATGTGACAGCTTTTTAAAAAAAAGAATTGTCACAATTATATATTAGAAAAATGTGTAATTTTATCACTCTATTCTTATTTTACTTTTAGTGACATGAATTGTTAAAACTCACTTTATATAAAAGGTTTACTTTTTTTTACGAAGAGATCATATCAAAGAACACTGAAACTTTCATCATACCTATATATTTTTATTTTATTGCATGTTGATAGTAAAGGTAATTTTGATACTACTTCGCTTGTGTTAAAAAGTCTTTCTTTGCATATTAAACTTTTTGTATGGTCAAATTAAATACTATACATAATTAAATTGGGACAGTGAGACTAAAATTGAAACCATGTATAACACTATAGGCACTAAAATTGCAGCAACTGTATTTTGCATGGAATTGTCTCCCACGGTACTTTTGGCTGCATGACAAGCAAAGCTTTTGCTCTTTGCATTTTAGCAATATCTCAATTTTTAATTTTATAGCAGTACTACGTAATTAAGGTGTTGTTGTGCTTGGTTCATCAGTATCCGGTGCAGACCAAGGCAAGTGATGGACAAAAGCAGCATAAATTTGGAGCAGCAAGAGTTGAGCTTGAAGAGACAAAGCAAAGCCTCCAGAAAGCTAAAGAAGAAGGAGATTTTATGGCGCATTGCCTTCAATCTCTTAAAGAAGAGCTGGAACTGACTAGAAGAGAGATACAACAGTTGAAGACAAGAGAACCCGCCCAACAGAAAGTACCATTAGCGGATCCTGATGAGATTGAAGAGCTAAAATTCATCGAGCAACGATCATCAAAAGTTGAAGTCAAAACACAAACCGATGATGATGATGATGATGAGATCGAGTTCGAGAAGAAGAGGTCAGTCAAATTTGCTAGTCCCCCACTGCTTACTAAGGTCATTGCCAGCAATGAAGATGTTAAGAAAGAAGGTGAGAAAAGTCCTTCACAGCTCAAGAAGAAATTGAAGAGGAAGCCTTTAATCCCTTTAATTGGTGCATTGTTCTCCAAGAAGAAGGGAAATCAGGAAAATTAATCTTAAAATTCCCTCTAAATATGCGGTGCAGTGATAGGAAACTATAGCTATGTTACTCTAGCGCCTACCAGTAAAGTTCGGTTTCTGGTATTGTTTTGAATAAGAAAAATGGTAGAGGTCTTAAATAAAAGATTTATAAGTACCATTTATTTCTTAGCTGTTAACCTGTTACTCAATGGTGTTTCCTCTTTATTAGTCAATTTTTTTTATTTATTCGTTCAATCTAGAAGCGATCAACGCCATGTTTACTATTTTCTCGCTCTATCCGTCGATGCTTTAGCTGTCCGAAAGCCAGGAACAGCTACTGGCATGGACTGATTGTAAAGAAAGAAGCCAAGCGGCCGCAAGAGAAAGGGTTATGTTCTCTAGTATGTTTCCGATTTTTCCGCTTCGCCTGGAATGTGAGAAAATATATCATGTCGATTGCTCAATCATACTTTGGCTATCTTACGTGGAGCTGAATTAGATTTTTCGGTGTTCTGGTTGAATCACGGAGGCATACTCCTTGTTTCTGGGGACATTGATCCAAAGCTCGAGTACGGTCCGTGCGCCAAAATCTTTCAGTGAACTATTGAAGCTATCGAGAGAGTACCAAATGTTGACGGTGACGAAGGTTAATGACTTTCGGTGGACTTACATACGTATATAGTATCTTTATGAACTTGATATAAGTGAGTGTTAAACAGAGCAATATACATGTGATATACACTGAATATACAACAGTGTATATCACATATATATCACTGGATTTAATGAAGCAGTGGAAATTTTGTCGAATTAGCCTCTCTACAGACATTAGCAGTGGGCCTTCACTGCAGTTGTACATATCCAAGTGATATTAGGATAGTGTATATATGGTATATATTTGTAGTATATTGTAATAAAAATGTTACCTTAATTAGTGTTATACACCTACCATAATTGTTGTTGACACCCAATTTTTTCCCATCTATTATGATTTTATTCGTAATTTTTAATATTTTGACACTTTTAAAATAATTTTAAAATATAGGCATATATGTATATATCCTCGTATTATTATTATTATTCACATTTTTATTATATCATTTGCATATTTTATAATAATCATAAGTTATCCGAAATTCTATATTATTTTATTCTCGCAAAATTGCATCGCATTTCCCTTTTATTAAGCATTAAGCATTTCGCAAATATTATATTTTATTATTATCACGTCATTATGTTATTTTAAATAATTCACATCTTTTACAAAATATATATATATATATAATATATTTTTATATTAAACCCCTCTTTTATATTTTTAAATCCATAACCCATTTTTTATTTCCTAACCCAAAACAATTCCTACCCAACCCAAACTAAAACCCATTTTCGTCCAAGCGCAACCCAATTTCCTAGCCCAAAACAATTCCTACCCAACCCAAACTAAAACCCATTTTCCCACAAGCCCAATCCCAAAATAAACTCCCAATTAAATCCCCCCATTCTCTCCCAACCGACCTCACTCCCCAATCAACCAACCCGTTTACCCACCCAAAACCTCCCTAAACCGCCCAACCTCTTACCCCTTTTAATTCCCCCCAAATACCCAAAATCCCCATTTCCAGAAAAACAAAAAACCCTAAACCCTTCTCTCTCTCCTTCAACTCAAACCCGCACGCCATCCCTTCCACACCCACACCTCCTGGCCACCTCTTCACCACCAACCCTGACACCACCACGCCCCTCCCATCACTTCACCATACCCTATCCCCCAAAATCCGCTTCCAAAATTCAGAAATCTTTACCTTTAATTCGAAATTCAAACTCATTCCTTGAACGTTCTTGGGGGGAAATCCACCTATAAATACCCCATGATTGTTCTTCATTTAGGAGGAGATTTTCGGGGGAGAAAAAATAGATTTTGGAAGGATTTTCGGAAGATTATTCCATATATACATAAATATTTTGTTGTGTTCTTGAGTTTAAAGCATTTGGCTTCTTTGTTGTTTCAAGAATCAAGTCCGAAAAGGTTTGTTTTCCCATTTTGATTCTCCGATTTTCTTCACGATTTGGTCGGTCGATTCGACACGGTCGATCTTGCCGTAACATTTTTTCGTAATTCTTGCATTTCATATTTATGTATGTTGGTTATTCAATTTGGTGTTAAAATTTGATTTGGATCATCGATTTGGTCAGATCGATCCGCCTGGGTCGAATTCGATTTAAATTTCCAAATTTCTTGCATTGTTGTTAGTTATCATTACCGGGTTATCTAAATTGATGAAATTATTTGATTCCTGGTTGAAACTCCAATTCCTGGTCGTCAATCGACCGGTCGTCGACGATTTGAATTTCCAAATCTCGCATTGTCTTTGTTATTATTATTAGTTATCTGAAATTGATGAATTTATTTGATTAGGGTTGAAGACCGATCCGGGGTCGACCTCGGTCGTAATATTTCTTCGAATTGCATTACATATTCTTGTTATTGGTTATCCGAATTTGGTGTTAAAATCTGATTTGGGTTTGATCATTTGATTTGGATTCTGATCATCGATTCTGCCTAACATCACCGACGGGTCGATCCGATTTGGATATTTTCGAAATTCTTGCATTTCATATTTTTGTATGTTGGTTATCTGGAATTGATGGAATTATTTGATGTCGGGTTGAATCTCTATTCGTCAGATCGACTTGCCGGTCGACCGCTTTGAATTTCCAAATTTTTTGCATTGTTGCCGTGGTTATTATTGGTTATCCGAAAAATTGAAAAAAGTCCGATTCGGGTTGGCACCGATTGGGTAGGGTCATCGATCCTGGACGGTCGACCCGATTTTTGGCGTATTTCAGATTATGGCATTTTTCATAATGCTTGCTAGTTATCTAAAAAATCGAATTCGATTTTCATTCGGTCGTTGTTCATGATCCGGTCGGATTTTTCCATAAATACCTCTTAATCCTGCTCGGTTCCAACATTTCGTAATTTGTTCGATAATTTAATTCACCGCCGTTTCTTTGCAATCGCTTTATTATTTTATTAATATCGCATCTAGGCCGATGAAAGTGAAATCGAGACCGCACTTTTTCATTTTTCTTCGCTCTCTAGCATTAATTTTCTATTTTTTCGCTTTAATTGTTTTAATCATCCGCGGCAAAATGTGGATATCTTACCGCTTTATTAGTTTATCGCTTTTAAATATCCTTGCAACGCGATATCACGCTTTTATCGTTATCAAGCATCGCTTTTGAATAAATACCGCCTTTTTCGGCATCGCTTTCATTTCAGCTCAACGCTTGCTCGTAATCATCGTTTCTCTTTGTCGCTTTTTTCTTGCTTTTAAACTAGACACCGCGTCATTTTCGGAAACCGCTTTTTGCCTCTCGCTTTTCTGCTTGTCGCTTACCGCCTATCGTTATCGCTTTCATTTTAATTTTTTTGATTTGAACACGATACTACATCGACGATGAAAATATCCGTCGATTTTGAGGCCTCCACAGGTTGCAAAGACGAAATATAACTTCGGGCAATGATGAAGACTTAAAACCTTTATCCGAGAGATCAACATGTTTAGTAGGCGAGGTGACTAAAATAACCAACAAGTTATATATTCGCAGCCTAATGACGTGATTATAGTGATCTTTTCTATTTCACCCGAGAGACCGACACGCTTAGTAGGCGAGGCAATCAAAATAAACTACATTAGTCATATGTTTGCAGCCACGGCGTGATTGGAATGTTCTTTCAAAATTTAAGTTCGAGCTTCCGCGATCAAAACATTCACCGCTTTGAATACTGGATATGAAGTTATTTGTATTTAACTGCTTTCTAACCGTTTTGTTCGACAAATTTTGTAGGACTAAAGTAAATAAAGGCAATTATTCCTCTGAGTTTATTTATTTTATTTCTTTCTTTAAATTCAGCTTTTATCTCGCTTTGTATTGTAATATTATTTATCGACTTATGTAATTATTGAAATGCTTAGAATAGACAAACTTAGGATTTATTCATAGGTTAGTTTAAGATTTGAAACCCGTCGCTAGCTTATTTATTTGTAGGCTCGGTTAAATTCCAACTTAGAAATCCTTCGCTAGTTATTTATTTTAGGCTCGTCACTGTATTCAAGATTTTCAAACAACTTTTTGTCCTCTTTATTTGCTTTATTAATCATACAATAAGTTTATCTTTGTCAATTTACAATTCATTGATTCTCAAAATTTTACTTCTTTGACATTATAAATAAATTGTTTTACTATCAATTGTCAAAAACATATTTTTTCAACTCTAAATGTATTTCTCTTTAGATATCATATAACTGCATATTTTGAAAACTCTCTACATTTATCTATCTTTTAACATGCATCCCTTTTTTATTAATTATTTGCAAACATCTTTTAACTTCATGCTTCAAACATGCATTTTTCTAAATAAAAATTAACCTGAGTTTTGACCGGATAAATCCATGAAGTTAGCGGATCTTAAAGGATGCCTAACCCCTTCCTTTAGGATAATAAAGAACCCTTACCTAGAATCTCGCTAGTTTCAGACTAAAATTGGAGTTACATTGCAAAGACTTAGTGTAATATTGAGGTGTCCTAATTCACCGTAAAAAATAATTAGGTGGCGACTCCTCAACCCTTTTTACCCAGGAATCACCGGACACGTCCGCGCTCCGCTTTGACCCGAGCGAGGTCAAAATAGGGCGCGACAATTGTATAGTTAGAATTATGGTAGAATAAGGATTTAGAAGTAGAATAGGAAAAGGATTTGTAGTATTATGGAAAGATGTAACTTGTATATATATCTATTCAATCAATGAAAATAATTAAGGGGATTATTTCTTTTCATGGTATCAAGAGACTAGGTCTACACAAAAGTTTTCTCTCAACTTTTCCTTGTGGCCGAACCCCCCCAAGTTTTCTCCAAAAATTTTATCTTCCGCCTCAAAAACCTCTCTTAAATTTAACCTCCTTCCTTGTTCTTCAAATATGTCTAAGAACAATTTTCACCCCGCTCTCACGGTTTTCAATATCAAGCTCGGTGTTCCTATTGTCCTTGAGATGGAAAAACGCTCAATATGCAACATGGGTGGAGTTGTTTAAAATTCACGCTATCTCTTATCAAGTTCTTTCATCACATCATTCCTCCCGCTAGACTTCCCCGCTGAGGATCCCGAAGTTATGGATTACACTTGATGCTACCGTTCTTCGGTGGATATACGCCACTATTTCAGTGGACCTTCTACAGACGATTATGGAGCCCGATACCACGGCTATGGCTGCATGGAATAGATCTATGGACATATTCCAAGACAACCAACATTCCCTGATCGTCCACACTCGAAGCGTGAATTCTCTCGCTTCGAATGGACGATTCTAACGTCGCATATTGCAAGAAACTAAAGGAATCACTGATCAACTCCGTTAGCGCGCATGGCGAACAAATAATCGCCTAGTCCTACGATTGGCTGCTCGGGTCTCTTTCTGAGGCCTATAATGGTGTTGGAACTCTCCTTCGCCAAAGCAACCCTCTTCCCCGACTTTCATCAAGCCCGTCCATACGGCGTTGGGAAGAAGTTACACGGTGGCTAAGAGGTACACGGAGCAAGCCGGGCCATTGTCATGGTGGCATCCTCTCCTAGTTCTTGGGTTTTGTTAATACCCGGGCCAAAATCATAATAATGGGCGGCAGAAGAATAATCGCAAAAGTAACAAAAATCGCGGGGCAAACGAGGCGTTCCGTGGCGATTCCTGATCAACAAGCGGCGGTGGTCCCATCCAGGGTCGTGGGCCACCACCACCAATGGCCCAAGAGTGGGCCATACTGGGCAAGGGAACCCGCACCTCTCCAAAGAATGGGGCTGACGCGTGTGGCTGGCTAATCGCGCCAACGCCAAAGATGGCTACCCGGCGCCATGGGCTCAACAACAACAGGTATCCAAAGACCTCACGCCCAAAGAAAGATCACGGGATGGAGTCCGCCCCCGCTCCGCAAGCCCATCACGCAGCTGAGCCCCACTCAGGCCGATATCGAGGCGCGATGCACACGCTGGGATTGTCCCAACCGGACCCAAATTGGTACATGGACACCGGGCCACTACTCACATGACGCAATCGTGCACTCTCTCATCTTATTCCAATTTGAGCACCTCGAGAGATAATTGTTGGTAATGGTAGTTCTATTCCAATTCTAGGGTATGGTCAGAAACATTGTCTCCTCCTAATCCACCACTCTCTTGAAAATACTTTACATGCTCCTAAATTGATTAAAAATTTAGCGCTCGTCCGAAAAATTCACAAATGACAATTTGCTTCATAAATTTGATCCTTTCGTTTCTGTGAAGGATTTCAAGACGGGAGTCATCTCATGAGGTGTGATAGTAGGGGACTGTGATCCTATCATGCCCGCCACCATCGAGTCCAAACTTGCCATCGCCTTTGCACCATCTCTCTTCCATGTGGTACGCCGTCTGGTCATCCGGATCTTCTATTTTATCGCCTTTAGATAAAAATAGCTTTATTTCTTGTAAGGGTACAAGTCGTACTCCAATTTGTCATTTGTTCATTAGGAAAAATTGTTAAGTTGTCATTTGTAGACTAATTTTCATACTTCTATGCCATTTGACATTATTCAAGCCACTTATGGACATCTCCTGCGTTTAGTTCAATGGGTCATCGATATTATGTTCTCTTTTTAGATGATTATTCTAGATTTTTGTGGACGTTTCCAATTGCGAATAAATCACAAGTGTTTTCCGTCTTCATAAAATTTAGAGCGTTCATTCGTACTCAATTCGAAAGAGAAATAAAAAATATTCAATGTGATAATGGGAAAGAGTATGACAATAGGGAGTTTCGAGATTTTTGTGCTACTCATGGGATAAATTTTTGTTTTTCATGTTCTCATACATCTTCACAAAATGGGAAAGCCGAACGCAAAATTCGTTCCATAAATAACATTGTCCGAACTCTCCTAATACATGCCTCCATACCTCCATATTTTTGGCATCATGCTCTACAAATGGACACTTACCTTCTAAACATAATTCCGTCTAAAGGTCTGACATACTCTTCCCCCCTCAAAGTCCTATATAATAAGAACCCTTCTTATTCTCACCTTCGGATTTTTGAGTGCTTGTGTTATCCGTTATTCTCATTCACCACAATTAACAAACTTCGTGCCTCGATCTACCCTGCCGTGGTGTGTTTTTGGGTTATCCGTCGAATCATCGTGGTTATAAGTGTTTTGATTTATCCTCCAAGAAAATCATAATCAATCGTCATGTCATTTTTGAGATGCAAAGTCTGAAAATCCTATATATCCGTGTTTGATTTCTTGACATTGTGCTAGACCTAGACATTCATGTATATATATTTAGTAACCCTGAACGTGCATGATTTGATCGTGCAATTGACATATACGATATCTGGAAGATTTTATGTCATATCTTTGTTTTGATCTCACAAAACACTGACACTTTCTTGATTCAGAGCAACAATTTTCCATGTTCATGAATGTTTCAAAGTAAAACACAAAAGGTAAAGCTGCAACTTCTAAATTATCCCAGTTTTATCTATAGTCTCGGGACTAATCACAAAATAATTGCTCCTTAAAATAAGCACCCCTCTGTCTCTGTGCGAGAACATGTACTGCAATTAATTATTGTAGAAGTCCGACAAAGAAAATCCAATTCAGAAACAAATGAAGATCTTCGTTCTTTGGTGTACAAATCTTGTGTAATTTTCAAATTCTCATTTTCCAAGACCCACCCATTAGTAATCTAATCTAATCGCCCCCAGGGCACATGCGAATTGGTAAGTGGCAAGGTGATTGGGGTACAACCAATCCGACATCGCGGGTTCGAATCCGTGTGCTGACAGTCTTTGCTGAAATATTGCAAGGGTTGTTGCTGGGTTCGTGTCCCGTTGGTCCTCTCCCTTGCAGGACTGTCACTCACGCATATCCATCGATTTACATCCCACATGACCAAGGGGCCTCTGGTACAAGTGTGGAAGTTTCGCCTTCGGGACTTTCCCCTTCACAAAGTAATCTAATCTAATCTAATCTAATCTAATCTAATCTAATCTAATCTAATCTAATCTAATCCTTAGAATTTTGTTCTTTTTGGTCATCATCTTGGTATACGTAATTAGAGAATGGGAGAAGAACATTGAATGTCAGTTAGTGATGGATGGGACAAAAGCCAAGAGAATAGTGTTACATGGTCGATAAGTCGGTTATAGTGAATTGAATATGAACGTAATGGTAAAGTCATGAATATTTATTTTCATTTATAAGAAAAGATTGCTATTGTTGATTCAACTATATTACTCCTATTATTCTCTGATCAAAATAGGCTCACATGTATGCATGTGAAACTCTTCCACACAAGACAAGGATTTTATTAGCTCCCATTCCTGCCTCAGTTTTTTAAACCATGAAACAATTTGATTTTTTTTTCGCGAATATATTTATCTACTCAATACGGGCATAAGGCATTTCTCTAATTAGTCAATGAGTGAGGGGACCATTAGTTTAAATAGTTGTCATTTCCCAGTTTTCGCTAATAAATTCTACACAATTAAAATTTAAGTAGCTAGATTTCTGGAGTAGCCTCTGGTTTTGACTGTTGACTTCAATTTGATTATCAGCATTTCCAGCAAGGTTTTCGGCCTTAATATTGGAACTTGCATATATATTCTATTACCAGTTTTTTTTTCTTCACAAATTTTCATATAAGATTGTTCTTTTTACGCTTCTTATGTAAGAATATTTAATATATTAAACAATTTATTAGAATCCATCAGCAGTGTCGAGACTACAATTGAGTTGATGACCTGAAAAACATAGTAATCTATTGGATATGTTTTAATTTATTAGTTTTCATGTTTCGGTTATCGAGAGTCAATTTCACTAATTTTTGAAGTTAAATTGGATTAGATTAATTTAATATTTTAAAATTATAATTCAGATATTCAAAAACTATATAAAAAATATATGTTTCAATTTTTTTCATATCAATACGATGGAAAAATATATCTTAGAATATTGATCAAAATTAATGTAGTTATGAGAGGGAATATATTGTTAGTACATTAACTATACTCTCTTGATATATTAATAATCAGTAGTACTATCTAAGTATCAAGCAGTATTTCAATTTGTGATAGAAGTAATGAAGGAAATAAGGTCAACTTTATGTGACAATACATACATTGCCGTTTATATTTTTGTGATTTTTTCACGTTTATGAAAATTTAAATTTGTCCAACTACCTCCATTTTTAGATAGAATTTTGTTGGTCTGTCATGCCACGTAATAATTCATTCACCATATATTTTAAGAGTTCTAACACTAGACTAATGAATATAAGACGTGTTTTGTATATACATACATTTATTTCTTAACTACAGTTAAGTAATTTTATAACCAAACTCATGAATGTTATTTCTTACTTCGGAGTTCGGACTGTATACCTGTGCTTGTCACGTGCCACGCTAGATTTTACTATATACGGTAAGTATTTATCATTTTGTGCCATCGTGAAAATGAAGAAAAATCTTTGAGATTATTGCTTTTGCATTAATAAAAGTTTGAGCAGTTATTACACTTGGTGGCTGCGCCTTAATGATAATGCAACTTTGTCGTGAAGCAAAGTGCATTTTGCAAATTGGGCAAATTAGGTACCACTAATTTTGTGCTAATTAATTGAACAATCATGTCTTGGAAAAGCAAAAATAACTAACAATCATGTTAACCACAATTTCATATTCACACACTCTTTTTAAACTAACCAATCATCGTTCTCTTCATAATGATGCGGTACGTGCCCATTAGCCAAACTTCAAAACTTGCCTTAACAATAATTTAAATACAAAACAAAAGATTCTTCTTTTCTTATTTTTAAATTTTCATCTTTAATTTAAGCAGCTCCAACTTTAGCACCAGCCCATTCTTGCTACGTACTATATATTACTCAACAGCATGTGCTTGAAACATTGCTATATATATATATATAACACCAATAAGCCTTGATCTTTATTCATTTTAATGGAGAAATCAAATGGAAGAAGAAGAATGAAGAATCCATTTTGCATGCCAAAACTTAGAGGCAATAACTGCACAAGAAAAAGTAACCGGCTATCGCCGATATCATTGCTGGATCGATTCCGGCAAGCCGTTTTCCGATTGATCATGTTATCTGCTATGTCAAAGGCCACACAACAAGAACAACCATCTAATTCATCGCCTATTTCACATAGGTCTTATTATTCCCATGAACATCATCACAGTGAAGCTGTTGCTGACTGTATAGAGTTCATTAAAAAGTCCGCCACCAATGATGACGGTGCGACGGTGACTCCTCGGAGGTTGTCTTTCCTGTGCCAGTTATGTGAAGAAAATCTCTGTTACTGTATCAGTTAGGATTCTTTTTTCTTTTCCTTTTCCTTTAAACAGTTTCTTTTTGGTTTGTATTTGAATGGTTGGAGGCTTGATTTGGACATAAATTGTAAAATATTGTGTGATGGAAAGATACAGAGAGAAATGTAGGGATCATTTTGTTCTTCTTCTTCTTTTCCTTTTTTCTTTTAAGCCATGGAGGAAGTCCAGCATGACTTTTTTCTCCTGTGGTTTAAACACTTACAAAACAAATAAAATAAGAAACTTTGTTATCAATTCTTACGAAATAAAAGTTTAATTTACCATACAAATATAAATATGTGATATTTCTTCTGAGCAAATATCTAAGGAGTTAATACTTTTAATTTTTTTACATAATCATATTATTTGAAATCCAACTAACAAGTAAATTTCTACGTAAGCACGAGATTATTAATTAAAAAGCTGGTGAAATATTGTTAACACTCAAAAATATTTAGCCGAATCAAGTGACAGTCGAAGGTGGAAAATGGTTCTAAGTCAGTAACTGAGCGTAATCATAGTCGAATTCGTTAGTCCTTACCCTCGGCTAGAAAAGCATCATCGGCTATTACAGTAGTCTGGTCGAGTCATAATTCCCAGTAACAGTTGAGACTCACACATACTCGGACGCCTCGAAGACCAAGTCAAAAGACCTTCTAAAAAAGGGAGCAACTAGCAACAGCCAGAAGGGAGTGTCGTCGATCGTGCTAGAGGTCCAGACAAAAAAATCGGCACCACATCCTCATAGTTGGCTAGTGGATTTAGTGGGTAGTTCGGTGACTAACATAGGGGGTCACATTTATTTTTTTTGTACTATAAATATAGAAATCATTTGTACAGAAGAGAGGAACACAATCAATCAAAAATCTGATTTTTACATATCTTCATTCTATCTTTATCGTCTTTATTGCACTCTAGCTGTATTTATGTTTCTTACCACTTAGTTTACTCAAATCCTAACGCTTTCTGGAGTAGTTGGGAAACCCATTGCTGAAAGTTAGAGTTTCGCTTCCAGCCCAAATCGCTTAGTTAAGGAATCAATTTATCATCCGATAAAATGGAAAACACTTCGGAGGGGGACAAATTTGGCACGCCCAATGGGACCATAGGTGATCTCATAACGAAGTTTGATTCTCCAAGTCAGGATCACACTTGGCGTATGCGCCTAAGGTCTGGTAAGAAAATGAACCCAGAGTCCAGTCCACATCCTAAACAGAATCCTCCCAGAAGGAACAACGAGCCACCATCTTCTTCGGGTATGCCTACATCGGTTGATACCCCTCCACTTCCTCCGTCAACCCAAGCTGTGAGTGAACTTAGTTAACCTGAAGGTTCAACTATTATGACTACGTCTTTCATTAGACAACAGATTGACTTAGGCATCCACAATATTATGTACCAGGTTTCCAAACAATTGGCTGACATTGTCAAGCCAATGGTGCATAATGAGGTTCAGCAGGCGAAAGAATTGGAAGCCAATCGACTGCATCCAAGAGAAGGTTCGGCTAGTTCTGCCATCCCTCTGACGAGTGGCGTTGTGCAGCCGATAGCACACCTAGGAGCACAAGCCCAGTCACTTGGTAACCAGTCTACTGTATAGTTGCCACCAAACGTTGAGGAGCAAATTGTGCCACTCGACCAAGAGAATCTGCAGTATAGACAGATCAACATGGCTCGGAGACCATTTCAGGCATCCGAACACCTTGGTTTGCCACCCGTTATGTTGTACGCTTATGCAAACGACCCTACGGTACAAACGACCAATGTTGGCCAGCCGAATTGGCAGCCGATGTCCCCTGGCTATGACCCTGCTAGGCTATCTGGTGACGCTGTCTACAGCGGGACACCATTCCAACAGTCATAGCCGGTACCCAATCCATACCATCCAGGAAGCGTAAACTTTCCAAGAACGATTGATGTCCGAGGAGAGTCGACATGGAATACTATTCCACCTCATCCTTAAGTTCCGTCAGTTGTTCTAGGAGCTCAAGTTGCAGGCTTTGGTGGCTATGACCAACAACATCAATAAGGATATACCCCACCTGTTGGTAATGGCCAACAGAATGCCTACAACTTTTAAAACCTAGTTCAACAAGGGGCAGAATAGAGGCCTCCAGTTCAGAACGCCTACCAACCTGTTCTAGTTAAGAATCGGTAAGGGACGTCACAATTGATGAACCCTGAAACCATTGTGAATACCATGAGGAGGTACTTTGACATCCAACTAAAACTCTTGGACATGCCTGTCTATAGGAAGCCCTACCCCGATTGGATAGATCAGATAGCACTATTGCTAAGAGGCTTCAAAATGCCTGATTTCGCCACTTTCTCGGATGATGTAAGTTCCTTGTTAAATAAAAAAAATGTTAATCTTAAATTAAATAAACAAGTAAAGATCCCTACGGCAAATATACCATTGAGCACATCGGCAGATTTACCGCCCAATGTGGCGAAGTTGGCCAGAATGAGTATCACAAGCTGCAGTTATTCCCCATTTCTCTAATCGAAATGACATTTGGCTGGTACTCATCCTTGGCCCCCGACTCCGTGCAGAGTTGGGATGACATGGAGCGTTGTTTCCATGATAGATTTTATTGGCCCCAACCTCAAGTCACTGCAACTGACTTGACGAATCTCAAGCAACAGGTCGATGAGTCGGCTACCGATTATATCGAGAGATTTAGAAGAAAGGTTGGAAAATACACTGTACACTTCCCTGAATCATAATGTGCCCACATCATAATCAACAACATGCATCCTCAGCTAAAGGAGAAACTAGTGGGACAATCATGCTCTGACTTAAGCTAGTTAGACGAGATGGCTAGCCAAATAGAGCAACATATCCAGGAGAAGGAGAAAAGAAGAGCTAACCAAAACCGAGGTTCCCATTTGGTATCCATTATTGAGGCAGATGAGTCTGACTTAGAGTCAGTCGATTACACGGCAGACGCAATGGTAGCCGAGATCGTCAGGGGCAAGGTTTACTCTTGCCCAACCCTGAAAGCTACGAAGGGCAAGGAGACGAGTTCGACTGATGACAGGGTTGGTTACTCGTTTGACATTACAAAGGCATATCAGATCTTTAATCATCTGCTTAAAGATAAACAGATCCGGCTACTTGATGGCCATAGAATTCCGTGTGTCGAAGAACTCAATGATAAGAAGTACTGTAAGTGGCACAATTCATATAGCCACGCTACTTCTAATTGTGTGGTCTCCAGAAAGGCAATTTAAAAGGGCATCTAGGAGGGTAGGTTCAAGCTAACCGATAAAAGCATAGCTGAAATGTCTGTTGATACTAACCCCTTCCTCGCAGTACCAATATCTATGGTATCCTTTGCCAAGCCAGATCAACCAAAGGACGTAAGGGGAAACAGCCGATGAAAACCATATGGGTCCTAAAGAAGCCCACTTGTAAGGAGGAGGTCACCAGGACCTCTGTGTTTGATCGGCTAGACATCTCGCGTGATATCTATGAGGACATGGATATGCAGCTAGTTAGAAGCAGTTTTCGTAACCGCCCTTATAAACCAGAGCACATGGCTCGAGAACCTCACAAACAGTACCCGATATTCAAAAGGGACCTAGCAGACCTCATGAGCAGGCTTGGGGGGCAAACATGGCCTTCAATCGATGAGAAGTCGAGCGTGCCCTAGATAGGCGAGGAACAACTACACATGGCTAAATAGAGTGTGGCAACGTGAAGGAAGGCATTTCTTCCTTGCGTATCATAGTGAGGGATGAAGGTCAGTTGAGATCCCGAAGGATAATTAAGCCAATCGCTAATATAGAGAAAGGAAAATGGTTCGTCAATCAGGTTTCTGGGAAGAAAAAGGCACCGCCGGACGTCATGTCAAGGACGTAGAAAAGAAGGATGCAGCGTGCCAAAGTCTGCGCAAGATAAAACTAACATTGCACATGATATCCAGCGCTATGGCATCCGATAAGCAGGAAATTTATGAGTCTGCCATAGTTGAGGCTATCGAGCGGGCATTCGGCTCAACCTCTTCAGAGATAGTGCTGCATGAAGGCAAAGTTTTGGACCAACCAGAATTGAATATAAAACCTGATGACAACCCAACAGAGGAACCTCGATGGGAGGCTAATATTTTGAAGAAATCCCTAGCCGAGATGGTTCCATAGGTCACACAAAGGATCCAGGCATTAGAGCCCCAACTGGTTCCTATATACCTCTAGGAGATGAAAGATATTAACTTCTCGTCAGTCGAATTGGATGAGGTAGGAGACTTCATCCTTGATTTATTTAAGCAAGATTCAGTCGATGAGATTTGGGCAGCCATTGAAATGGTCAGCCTGATTCTATGCGAGTTTTGGGCCGGCAGCTCTAAGTTGGATAGCCTAGAAGGCGATGTGTGTGTGGAAGACACTGAATGTGTGACATTAGCCGATACCACAACTAGGGACACTTTGAGCACTGTATTTGGTGCACCTACGAAGGAGATAATTAAACACCTTAAACCCATTTATATAAAGGCTTACATTAAGGCAAAGTTTTTAGCTGAGTGTTCGTCGATAATGAGACTGTGTTGAATGTGATGCCGATGCTTACTTTGAAAAGCCTCAACAAAACCAGGGAGGATCTCATCCCAACTAACATGAAAATGGCTAGCTTTATGGGAAAAACCTCTGAAGCTTTGGGGATCTTAGTAGCAAAAATCATTGTAGGTCCTAAGACGGTCCGATCTGCCTTCTTTGTGATAGACGGCAAACCGTCTTACGCCATCTTGTTGGGCAGATACTGGATTAACACAAGCCAATGCTTCCTTCCACCATGCATCAAAAGCTCATTTTCTGGGAAGGATACAAGATAGAAAATCGTCTTAACCGACAAGAACCCATTTCAAGCAGGGTGAAAAACTTGGAGGCTGTCTTATATTCACCCTATATGGATCCTATAACTATTGCGGAGCAGTATGAAGAAGGATCTTGGGAATACTGCAATCTTACTTCACAAGGTTTTAAAATAAAATAATTAGCCGAAGCGCGGCTTACCTTGGAAGAGTTAAATGATTGAGGAGACCCAAATCATACGTGATCTGTGGCATCGACTGACTACTTTAAATTTTGAAGCAAGGATAGACGAGGCATCATAGGTAGAGGACTATAACAGAGAGCCAACACTGGTGACCGATGACATTGAGTTGTCAATGGAACTTGAATCGCCCATAAGAAGGGCTATGCCTAGTTTCGAGTCTTAGTATCCCTTGGAAGATATCAACTTGGGTACTGAAGAAGTCCCTCGGCTAACACATATTAGTGGTTTGCTGAAAGATGAGGATAAATAAAGCATGACGGCTCTTCTACTGCTCTATAAGGACTGCTTCGCGTGGGATTATCATGAGATGTCTGGGATGACACGTACTTTGGTAGAGCACAGATTGCTAATTAATGAGGGTTTTACATCTCATAAACAGCCGCCCAAAAGATATCATTGTCGGTTGATACCTCAAATTAAAGTCGAGATTGAACGACTGCTGAAGGCTGGGTTCATCAGAACGGCTAGGTATGTGGAATGGGGTGGCAAACATCGTGCCAGTCAAGAAGAAGAATGGCAAGGTTCGGGTATGTGTTTATTATAGGAACCTAAATCTAGCCACTCTCAAAGATGAATACGTCATGCCTATAGCCGATATGCTAGTCGATTCGGCGGCCGCTAACGGGGTGCTGACATTCATGGATGGATATTCCGACTATAATTAGATAGCAGTAGCCGATGATGATATTCACAAGACCACTTTTAGGTGTCCTGGAGCCTTGGGCATTTACGAGTGGGTAGTCATGCAGTTCCGTCTGAAAATTGTTGATGTTACTTATCAAAGGGCAATGAACACCATCTTCCATGATCTGATCGGTAAGATTGTAGAGCTCTACATCGATAATGTGGTGGTGAGGTCTAAGGAATTCAAATATGATTTAGCCGATCTGGAACAAGCACTAAAAAGAATGAGGATTCATAATCTTAAAATGAATCCAACCAAGTGCATGTTCGGAGTATCGGCTGGCAACTTCTTTGGCTTCTTGGTACATAAGAAAGGTATTGAGATAGATCAGAACAAAGCCCGAGCAGTAATGGAGTCGACACCACCCAGAACAAAGAAGGAGTTACAAAGTCTGTTAGATGAGATCAACTTCTTAAGGCAGTTCATATCTAATTCAGCTGACAAAAAAGGCTTTCTCACCTTTCCTTAGGCTTAAAGGGTCAGAAGAGCTAATATGGGGCCCGGAACAGCAAGAGGCATTTGACCAAATTTAAAAGGCCCTAACAACTCATTTTGTGTTGGTACCTCCCATGCCAGAGAAGCCGTTGAAATTGTACATCTCGGCTATAGATATGTCTATCGGCTGCCTGTTAGCACAGGATGCCGATGATGGAACCGAATGGTAGTTTACTATCTCTGCCGAATGCTCAATGAAGCTGAAACTAGATATACTCCTATAGAGAAACTTTATTTGTCCTTATTCTATGCTTGTACAAAACTTGAACATTATTTAATGCCACATATGGTTCATATTTTGTGCAAGATTGACATCGTCCGGTACTTATTGAATAGACCTGTTTAGCAAGGACGACTAATGAAATGGGCAATCAAGCTCACTGCGTTTTCTTCCGAGTATAGGCCACTCAGGGCTGTCAAAGGTCAGGCAGTAGCCAATTTCTTGGCAGACCATCCTTGTGTAGATGTGGAGGACCCATGCGCCCCCTCTACTGCATGTATGAACGTCGTCCCTTAGACGCTGTCTTTTGATGGGTCAAGAACCCAGAAGGGAGTCAGAGTCGGGATAACGATAACCGATCCTAGAGATGAAATATGGAGGTTCTCTTGTCGGTTAGATTCTGACTTGACAAATAACCAAGCTGAATACGATGCTCTCATCATAGGACTCAAACTCATAGTCTCTATGAAAGCAAAGTACATCAAGATTCGTGGAGACTCTCAGTTGGTTATCAAGCAACTGGTCGGGGAATATGACTGCAAGGATCCAAATTTATTGGCCCGTTACGAAACGGCTAGCAGGTTACTTAGTAAGCTCGCATCATCTACATTAAGTCATGTTCCCAGGGGCATGAATGTTGAGGCTAACGACTTAGCGTAATAAGCTTCTGGCTTTAGAAAGTCTCTACTCACTTTAGAGTATGATGAACTGCCAGCCGAAGTGTTAACCATAGACCAGTCCAACTCGTGGAAGCATGTGTTAATCGGTTACTTAAAAGATCCTTCCACGTGTGAGGACCTTAAGGTCAAGAGGAGAGTCTTGAAGTATGTGCTCATTGATAATGATCTTTACAAAAAGGGCGTAAATGGGGTGCTACTCAAGTGCATCGATAAGGCAGAAGCCTTAAGAGTCATAGGAGAAGTTTATGAAGGAATCTGTGGATCGCACAGAGCCGGGCCAACGATGAAGTGGTTGATTTATCATCATGGCTATTATTGGCCTACCATCACGGCTGATTGCTTTCAATATGCAAAAGGTTGTGAAGAGTGTCAGAGACATGGACCAATCCAATGGGTACTAGCCGAGTTGTTGCACCCGATCGTGAAGCCCTGGCCTTTCAGATGATGGGCTATATACCTCATCGGTAAGATTCACCCACAATCGACTAAGGGACATAATTTCATTATTGTGGCTACCGATTACTTCACTAAATGGGTAGAGGCACAACCGATGAAAAGAGTTCATCAGACAGATGTCATTCAGTTTATCCAACACCAGATCATATATAGATACAGTATCCCTGAGACGATTACAACTGATCAAGGGACGGTGTTCACTGGTTCTAAGGTGGCAGCCTTTGCTGAGAAATTTGGGATCAAAATGATCACATCCTCGCCTTATTACGCACCGGTGAATGGGCAAGCTGATGCAACTAACAAGCTTATTATGGACATAATCAGTAAAAACGTGGAGGATAAACCGGTAGTATGACATCTCACTCTAGATGAAGCTATTTGGGCAATCATGAACTCTAAGTCTACATCTACTGGGACAATATCTTATCGGCTCACCTATGGCCAAGATGCAGTGTTGCCCTTGGAGATTAATGTTAAGTCATTATGGGTGGCCAAACAGAATTCTTTAAGCTTAGAAGAATATCAACATGCCATGCTAATGGAGTTAGATCAGCTAGATGAAGATCGACTGAAGGCCATGGAAAGAATCGAAGCCGGCAAATAAAAAATGGCCAAAACATACAACAAACGTGTTAACCTAAGAGGTTCGCTGAAGGAGACATGGATTGGAAAACCGTATTGCCACTTGGAATGAAAGATCGTAAATTCGGCAAATGGTCGCCAAACTAGAAAGAACCATTTGTAGTAAGCCAACGGATTGCTGGCAACGCGTATCGACTGATAAACATAAATGATGAAGAGCTTGATAGAAATGTAAACGACAAATACTTAAAGAGATACTACCCCTCGATTTGGGGTATGCAAGAGTAAATAACAGCCACAGACCGACTGCCTAGTCATAAAAAATAGACCCTTCGATTTGGGGTCAAAAAATGGCCTCGTCACAGTCACATGAAAAGTACTTCTCTTCGATTTGGGGAAGACAAGAGTAAACAATATCCACAAACCGGCTGCTTAATCACAGAAACAGACCCTTCAATTTGGGGTCAATAAAGCTAGGGAGCCAAGTTGGTCGGCATTCCACCAGCTAAAGGTTGCAATATATCACCAGTAACAGAAGTCTCAGGATTAGTCGAGTCAACGGCTGCTTGGGCATCTTAGGTACCCGCAATCTCCCTTTCTCTCTCAGCTGCAACAACGGCTACTACCTCAGCCGCTCCCGCTCCTTTTTGGACCTCCCTTTCAGCACCCACCAAAGGCTCAACCACTACAGTCGATGAGGCCTCGGTAAAAGCCTGAGTATCGGCCGAAACCTCTTGAACAACAGAAACAACGATGGCTTTGGATTGCAAGTCCATAAGGGTATCAACTAACAACTTAGCAACACGATCAGATGGCAAATGAGTAGTGATTGTCGACATTGCTTAAACTAGACGGCCTTCCATGCAGTCCAATCATTCTCCAGTTTGGCCAGCCGTTCGCTACCCACTTTCTGATCCAATTCCTAAACCATCTGCTGGTTACCGAGTTCCCGGATTTTGTTATCCAATTGAAGGCTCTGTCGAAACAAAGAAGAACGGGAGGAGTCATGGGCACTAATGGCCGAGTCTAAGACGCTCATAGCCGGAGTAATAGCCCCTATCTCTGCCTGGATCCTCTCCAACTCAACTCGCAGTTTGGACAGCTGCTCCTGCAAGTCATTTCTTCGGCTGACATTTTGTTGCCTTTCTGCATTCACTTTATTGAAAGAATACTGAATGTGGTTCTTCTTCTGCCAAAGAGACCCCAAGTGTTGTAGAGCAGCGACATCCTCATCATGGCTACCTTTGGTCGTTCTATGTAAAATAAATAAATAATTCAGAGCCAAAGCCATGCCATTGTAAGTGGTTGCCAGAATTGGGGAATTCGTTGTTTCTTTTGACAATCGGAGCAAAGAGGCCCTCAGAGCATGAAACTCTTCTTTGTTGGTTGGAACTCCTCTGGCGAGAGACTTATCGACTCCTCTCGATGGATACCAATAGGCGAAGCTGGAGGAGATGCAATGTCGACTGAGCTAAAGTAGCGCAAAAACACATATATCGGGATGATTTTGGATGGTATATCTGGGTCGTCAATTGGGTGGGCTTCAACCGAAAGATTATCTCCAGCGGTCTCCTGTATAGAAAGGACATGTTCAGTATAGAGGCAAGAGCCAGAAGGCAGTGAAAGACCAAACATAAGAAAAAAGGTATACCTCTACGGTTGCCCCAGCACAGGAAGCCTCGACATGAGAAACTGTGGCTTTGAGGGCAGCCAATGATGGGTCCTGCGAATGCACGGGAGTATGAGCCAGGAAAGACGATCCGCCAATATGAAGGGGAACATCAGACACTTTATGCAGCCATCTGCGCCTTATCAGTTGTGGTCCCTGGAGGGCAAACAGAAAACATAAATATTAGTAGCTGATGCGAAGGTGTTTTAGCCAACCAAGTAGTATACCTCGATTTTCTCCTCCTCCTCAGCAGGAACAGGAACTCCGGGTCTGTGGGGGCCTTCCTCACTATAATCTCGAATGACAACCCATCCACTTCGTCGGAGTTGCTTGGGCATTGGTTTCCTGGGTGATGGGGACTCGGTGTCAAAAGTGGTCTCCAGATCAACAAACACTGGATGAGATGGGGTTGCTGAAAGATACATAAGAGATGTTAGCCGAAAATTCACAAGAATAATCTGGCCGACACATATGTAGAATACAATTTACCTTTTCTCTTTATCTGCCGCAACCGGACGGAAGCCCTTGAGGCAACATGCCTAGCCGATTTAGAGGAAACAACTTTCAGAATGGCTTCTTTTGGCCACAGTTTATAGGTTTCCGTCAACCGATCACAATAGACATCTAAAGGAGATTGAAAAAACTTCTCCTTAGCCGTATTCCACCAATCATCGAAAGCGACGATAGTATTCGTTCTTAAGGGAAACAGCTGCCAGTCAAACAGGGCGAGTATGTCAAGATTATGATCGACTAACTTCTTTGCTTGTTCTGCATCAAGAATGCAGCGTTGGGTTGAACTGACAATACTGTGGTGGGGCCACGACACGTGTTGAGTAAGGCCGAATTGCCTTGCTACAAAGTTTGGCTGATAAGGCTCCGCGGTCAATTTATTATTCCTAGAAGTGGGTTTCAAACCACCCAACAAGTCCCTGGCCATGAGAATCCGCCTCCTTATGAGAACCATAGTCCTCCGCTGGGAGAAAGTAAGGTCCTCATCGGCTACTTGATGGACCCAATCAGGAGTGGCCCATTTCTCTAGGACCGGTTGCCAATTTGTATAATAGTCTCTAAACAGACCATGCAGGGGTGGAGACTGCGGCAAAAGCATCCTGGGGCACAAAGAGTGTTCCCCGAAGAGTATCGGCTAACACTGATGGGTTCAACAGAAAGCGACGTTCATCAAATTTATCGGGGATAAACTCAGGAAAATAGAGGGTGATCCATAACTGAAAGAACCACAAGGGACCGACTAAGGTATCCAGGTTTCTGGAATCCCTTAACCTCGCCTGGGCATCACCCAGAGCCATGTAAAGATAGGCCAAGAAGAGAGATGCCCAGCTGACATCCCTCTCCGAAATGGCTAACGCCGCATAAATTTCAAGCTCTTTCACAACTGCAAAAGAGCCCGCACAAACAAAGTATCGGCTAAACTAAAAAAGCAGAAAAGCATGATGCTCGGCATCATCGACTGGAAGAGGCGATATTCGGCGGTTGTTGGTTATAAACTGGTCGTAGCCTGAAGAAGTCTTTGAGACTTTGATGCCTAAATCGACAACATCTATATCGCTTAGGACAGGCTCCTGGGCTCCCGGAATCGGAAGGCCAAGTATCGCCGTCACATCAAGCAGTGCGAGGGTTATCATTCCCCAAGGAAAAATAAAGGCATTGGCAGCGGTCGACCAGTAACTAAGAAAGACATATATAAGATTGATGTTGCAGGAGGAGTCAAACTCCGACAGCATAATGGCGTAGTAGAGACCCGTGCGCCTCCATTCGATTTATTTGGCCGACTTCACTCGGTCCAACCAAACATAATAGTTGGTAATCTTGGTAGGCCAGGTACGCAGACTAGTCGGACAACGGTCGCTGGTGAACCAGTCACATGTAATCGGAAGGTCGTAGTTCACCGGGCTTAGATGCTGAGAAAGAAGGAGGTGACCTTGTTCAGATGTACCAAAAGGGGGAAGAACCAGTTGCTCATCTATGAAAGCAAAAGTGGGGATTAGGTCATCAACAACCAAACCAGTGCTATCCGATCCCAGAGATAGAGAAGAAAATGAAGACATGGTTTTTCTTTTTCTGATGAAGAAATAGGGTTTTCTGAAAAATGCGAGAAATTTGGGAATGGTCGAGAAGATTGAATGAGAAACCTTTTGGTGGGGGGATGTCTCTCCTAAGTATTTCCTTTTTCTTGGAGATATGATTGACACTCTGTTGAGAGTCTTTTCGTCCAAAACGTGCGGCTAAAAATCCGTCAGAAATTAATTGTGGAAGCCGAGATGTTTTTGTGGAAGGAAAAAAGAACTTTTTAAAGACCATCATTGCATGCATTTAAGGCAAAAGTGATTGAAATGACACCTACGACTGCCACGCGAAATGACTACCATTTTGGAATACATCAACTCGACAGTCGCACTCGAGTTAATGTAGGGGGGGGGGGCAATTGTTAACACTAAAAAATGTTAAGCCAAATCAAGCGACAACCGAAGGTGGAAAAAGATTCTAAGTCGGTAACTGAGCGAAATCATAGCCGAATCCGTTAGTCCTTACCCTCGGCTAGAAAAGCATCATCGGCTATTACAGTAGTCTGACCGAGTCATAATTTCGAGGAATGGCTGAGACCCACACATACTCGGACACCTCGAAAACCAAGTCAAAGGACATTCTAGAAAAGGGAGCAACCAACAACAACCAGAGGGGAGTGCCGTCGATCGTGCTAGAGGTCCAGGCGAAAAAATCGGCACCACCTCCTCATAGTTGGCTAGTGAATTTAGTGGGTAGTTCGGTAGCTAACATAGGGGGTCACATTTATTTTTCTTGTACTATAAATATAGGAATCATTTGTACAGAATAGAGGAACACAATCAATGAAAAAAAATCTGATTTTTACATATCTTCATTCTATCTTTATTGCCTTTATTGTACTATAGCTGTATTTATGTTTCTTACCACTTAGTTTACTGAATCACCATCCTCACGCTTTCTGGAGTAGTTGGGGAACCTATTGCTGAAAGTTAGAGTTCCACTTCCGGCTCAAATCGCTTAGTTAAGGAATCAATTTGTCATCCGATTTCGTCAGTCGATAAAACGGCAAACATGAACAAATACTCTTACTATAAACATTTAAATGTTTGTTGGTGGATAAAAATTAAATTTATTCTAACTATGAACATTTTATTTCATTCACACCTAAAGAAATTCAAACAAGTATTACCAATTTTACATGTAAGATGTGAAAAGTATTTATTTTATGTCTAAATGCAGCCTGAATGTTAAAGAAAAAA
This sequence comes from Anisodus acutangulus, assembly GCA_029783415.1. Classification (NCBI taxonomy): domain Eukaryota; kingdom Viridiplantae; phylum Streptophyta; class Magnoliopsida; order Solanales; family Solanaceae; genus Anisodus; species Anisodus acutangulus. The sequence goes on along the minus strand of CM056491.1, from coordinate 13,486,801 downwards.
GGTTTAGCCCGCTGAATTTTACTGTTTATTTTTTTAGTCGATATATATTATAAAATAAGTATAGATTAATATATCGATCAGCTATTTCTAATTTAAGCGGTTAAATAAGTGGTTATCGGGTTCATTTTTCAAAAGTTTAACCCCTAGTTGGGTCAAAATTTTGAGATCAAATCCGAACGGCCCAATTCTAACGGGCCCAGAGTTTATTTCGAGAAAACACGACATCTCCCCGCTCGAGTTCTCTCGTCGGTGGTGCACAATACAAAGAAAATCTGCAACTCGCTAGTTATCGAAGAGCACCATGGCAGGTACACTAGAAATTGTGAAGCAAATTGAGTTCTCTTTGAGTTAATTGACCATTTTCTGTTGCGTATTGACGATGTCAATTTATTTTTAGGTGGACAAACTGAGAGAGAAGACAAGGTCTCACTAGAAACCACTGAAGAAATAGTACAGAGCATGGAAGTCGGCATGACATTTCGCGACTATGTAAGTTTTGGAATTTGCATAACTCTTTGTTTAACTATTCATAAATCATAGGCTACAGGAGAAGGGAAGGGCCAGCCCGGTGCATATCCCGTGTTAGCAGGTCCGGGGAAGGGCCGCACCCTAGGGGTGTGATGTAGACAATTTACAGGAAACTGAACTTTAAAAAAACTGAAAAATTGTCCCTTCCTTTGTATTATTGTTCATATTGGTGCTCGTTGATTACTTCAAAGATGATATTAGGTCTAGAAAGTGCAGCTTGCAATATGTGTTATGTAACTGCCAAATCCAATAGGACAACCCTAGCCGAAGTGCGAATCCTGTTTCTCTAAGCTACATTTTAGTTTTAATTGATTTAAAGCAGTTGTGTGATCATCATTTATGATTTTGATGAGTACTAATACATAGCAGCAGTATACACCTTCTAATTTAAAGTTTTGCATTTGTGGCTGTTAAAGTAGTTGGAGAACTTGCTGGTAAAAAAGAGAAATATTCATAGGCATGCATTATAGATGCACAAATGTTTGCTTCTATTTGGTTAGAGTTCTAAGAGCCTTTCAATTCTTACATTGAGGGTCGTTTGGTTCATGGACAAGTTATGCAGTGATTATAATATAGGATTGTCATGTGTGTTCCCATATAAATTGTGTAAATGTTAGCTATACATAGTTTTATTCCAGAAACTGAATACTGTATTAGCAATTTAGAGTTGTATCAGTAATACAAAGTTCTATACTAAAAACCGATCATTGTACTAGTAGTTTAGAATTGTACCGGGGATTATTTGTTTTTTATATGACAAATAGAACGAGCCCTAATAGAATATTGTAGTCATATGATCATTTGTTAATTAATGTATATTCTGGTCAATACCTTGTGTTTAGAGAGGTAGAGTTACGGTATTATGGACTAACTATCAAGAGCTATGGTGTGATCAACTTGCAACTTTTTCTAGTTATAATCCGTATGAAGTATTTACAGCTGCCTACAAATTTATTATCTCTTTTTTGTTGGATTCGTGACTGAGAAAATTCTGTTTGCTAAAACAGCTGCTGTTCTTCTTTGCTAGAGTGTCTAGGCTGTGTAAGCATTTAATATTGACATAGATTTTGCCTACATGCAGAGTGGTAGAATCAGTTCAATGGATTTCCATAAGACATCAAATTATCTGGTGACGGCCAGTGATGATGAGTCCATACGTCTATATGATGTTGCAAATGCAACGTAAGCATATTTGCTTTTACTTTGTTGGCAGTATATATACTTAAATGTTCATACTTTCTATGTCGTTGTTTCTTGGTTCTTTTGGCAGGATGTGCTACAGTTCTTTTAGTATCTGAATAAGTGATACATTATAAAAGTTAAAAGTTTTCTCTTTCAAGAGTCAACTTACAAATATTCTTATATTCCTTCCCTTCCCAAAAAGAGCAATGTTTAATAAAATGGCGTATTGGTTGTCAAAAAATGATGTGCTGCTACACCCAGTAACCATTTAAATTCCTTTCACATCTATTAATCATTTCCATTTGAGGCTTGAAGTCATCCTCTTTTTACTATTTACAGATATGAGCTAAGATCCTTATTGCCTTCTCATTCATCATTTGTTAGATTGTCTGGGCTCATAAAAATTTAGTTATACATTTGATCATTATAAGTTAATAACCGAGGTAAAGTTGTTGCCATATGATTAGGAGGTCATGGGTTCAAGCCGTGGAAACAGCCTCTTGCCGAAATGTGAGGTAAGGTTGTGTACAATAGACCCTTGTGGTCCGGCCCTTCTCCGGACCCCGCGCATAGCGGAAGCTTAGTGCACCGGGCTGCCCTTTTAAGTTAATAACCGAGGTGTCTTCTCATAAGAATTTCTTGTTGGAAAAAGTGCTTCTCTGGGGAACTTGGGCAAAATGCTCTTCTGCTGTCTCTTCTCTTTCCATTTTTTTTTCTTTTTTGTTGAATATGTATTCTTTGTGTAAAATGTGATCATGCTGTTTCCTTCTTCCAATGTTGATAGAGATGGTATGTAATTTATCCGTCACTGCAGATGTTTGAAGACTATTAATAGCAAAAAGTACGGAGTCGATCTGGTTAGCTTCACTTCTCATCCTACAACTGTGATATACTCCTCCAAGAATGGGTGGGATGGTATGCACCTTATTTTAAGATGATAAATTCCTGTGCATAATCGTTGCAAAGCAGAACAAGTGAATTACTAATTTGTCTAATGGACTGTTTCAGAATCTCTGCGACTTCTTTCATTGCATGACAACAAGTACTTGCGGTATTTCAAGGGTCATCGTGACAGGCACTGTTCTAAACAGTATCAACTTTTGTCTGACTTTCAATGAATATCAATCCTCAGTATGAAGTCTGTATTTTTCTTGCAGGGTCGTCTCTCTTAGCTTATGCTCTAGAAAAGAGTATTTCATCTCTGGCTCGCTTGATCGAACTGTTCTACTTTGGGATCAAAGAGCTGAGAAATGCCAGGTAAAGACCTCATTGACATTATTTATCCTTACCAAATGTTTTCTTCATTTATCTGATTGATTGATAAGTTCACTGTTCTTAGGGCCTTCTTCGAGTGCAAGGAAGACCAGCTACTGCTTATGATGAGCAAGGCCTTGTGTTTGCTATTGCCTTTGGAGGATATATAAGGATGTTTGACATACGCTATTATGAGAAGGTTTTGCATTTGATACATGAAAATGAATTAGTGGTTTGATATGCATAATATTTGTCAATTGCATCTTTAGCTTTCAGAAGGGTAGCCTTGAAGTAACTGGTAAAGTTGCTGCCACGTGATCAGGAGGTCATGAGTTCAAGCCGTGTAAACAGCCTCTTGCAGAAATGTGAGGTAAGGCTGCGTACAATAGACCCTTGTGGTCCGGCCCTTCCCCGGACCCCGCGCATAGTGGGAGCTTAGTGCACCGGGCTGCCCTTTTTTTTTATCTTTAGCTTTCATTAATTTGTCGAAAGTTAACTCTTTGAAGGGACCTTTTGAAATTTTCTCTGTTGGTGGAGATGTATCTGATGCTAACACTGTTAAGTTCAGTAATGATGGGAGACTTGTTCTTTTGACAACTATGGATGGGCATATTCATGTGCTTGATTCGTTTCGTGGTACACTTGTGAGTTGTTCCATCCTTAAGTTCCAAAAGCATTTGGATTTGTTCAATAGTGTTGTGACTAGATAGGCTGTGTATTTACTCTGATATTTCCTGCAGTTATCAACGTATAATGTACAACCTGTTTCAAGTAGTTCAACTCTGGAGGCGTCTTTCAGTCCAGAAGGAATGTTTGTTATATCAGGTAATAGTTTCGTCATGATATTCATGCCGGGCTCCCTAGTCAAACACTTCTCTGGCTTGTTCTTTTTGAACTTTCCAAATATTTGGTGTATCGGTCATTCTTATATTAGTGGGAATGCAATTTTGTGTACTACCGTTGGGTCTTGATAATAAGCTTTGTTTCTATAGGGTGTCGCTCTGTTTGTAAGTGGTGGGTCCGCATGGCTGGGGTTGCTTAAATTGAAAAATATTGCTTGAATTTAACTGGCTGCTTGGTTGATATCTGGAGATCTCCTATAATAAGAGTTAACATTGTGTGTTGCAGACTTAAAAATAAACAAATATAACTGTCCCCTTTCCAATAGTTTAAGCTTTTAGATGAGGTTGTTCCCTAAGCCAACATGGACAAGAGCAGAAAGAGGTTATGTGTTCAAGTCTCATTGCCAATCGTTAAGAATTTTTTTCCTGAATGTTTGACCAAAGAAAAAGAATGACGTGTTGCATGCCTAAAATATATAAATAGAAGTATCCCCTCTCTTACAACTTAATTTTTTGATGAGGTGGAAACATAATTCAACATTTTTCATGCAAGATGATAATATTAGGAGGGATCTTATTCAACAGAGGGAGCAAGTAGCATGCATAGGATATAAAAAAAAGGGCAGCCCGGTGCACTAAGCTCCTGTTATGCGCGGGGTCTGGGGAAGGGCCGGACCACAAGGGTCTATTGTACGCAGCCTTACCTCACATTTCTGCAAGAGGCTGTTTCCACGGCTTGAACCCATGACCTCCTGGTCACATGGCATCAACTTTACCCGTTACTCCAAGGCTCCACTTTAACATGCATAGGATATAATGAGAAAAAATCACTTAAAATGGTTATGTCCTCCATAGTCCTCAAGTATACTATATGTAGACCTCAAATGCATTAGTCCTAAGCCTACCAATGTGACGATTGAAGGTGATAAAAGTGCGTTTGATAGACCTAAAATCACTTTGTTTTTTTGAAATGGTTGATAGACCTAAAATCACATGAAATGTAGTTGTCTCAAAAGACCTAAAATCTCCAAGAACCACTTCAAACTTAGCTAAGAGCAGAATATAATAACAGCAAAGGATCCATATAGGCGATACAACTATTGGGAGGGATAAGTGTCGCATACACCAACAGATTTGTGATTGAGGCTTATTTGATTGATTGACAAAACTGTGAATTTTGTTGACTTGCATGTACTGAGTTCTTACTGGCAAAGCATATGCATTTGCTTAAAAAATTTCCTCCTCTTTTCCTGCATTAAACTAAGACCACCTTTATCTTGTATCTTTCAGGCTAGGTTTGTACATTAGTGAGTCTCTTCACAAGTACATTCATAGTAAGTACCTCTAATCGAAGTGGTGCACTAAAAATAACGAAAATTTTGTGCTCAGTAGTTAGTGTGAGATGATCTTAAGCCTCAACTAGGAAATTAGTTAAGCCTTTCTAGAAGAACTTCATTTTTTTTTGGTAAAGTAATAAAATGTCATTAGAAAAGCATCAAGAAGATACAAGGTTACAGCTGAGCAGAAAGCTGTTTCAAACAAAACATGATGCAGACTAAACAAAACCTGTAAAACAGTCTAAAGAAATCCCTGCATCTCTATTGTGCTAGAGACAAGGAGTTAACAAAATCCAGAAAGTCACACTGTTTACAGGGGAAAAAAAGTGCCAACTGAAAAGACTAACTAAACACCTAGACTTTAGAGTGGAAATATGAGTTGAGATTCCATCAAAGCATCTACTGTTTCTCTCCTTCCATAGTGTCCAAACAATTACTGCTGGGATTATTCTCCATATCCTTTTGTCGGATTTGTCTATTCTCCAAAGTATCCAGCTAGTATAGGCATCTTTGATGTTGAAAGGAATTACCCATTGGAGTCCAAGCATAGAATATAAAAAATACCAAAGGCTAGCTGCTGTGGTGCAAAAATATGTGGTTATTCATTTATTGCTTTAGTTAGCAACTTGTTTTTTGGTTGGGAAAGTAGTTTAACGGCAAGAATCACATGATATATTATATAACCTGTGAAATTGTGAAGCTGCTTAATCAGAAACCAATGAGTTCCAAATGCAGAAGGGTATATGGATATCAGATTCCTTTGTCCCATATATGCTTTAGATGAATAAGGTCAGTTTGTCTATAGCCAATTAGGCTCATTTTTCTTTATTTTATCCTCAGATGCATATCTTAATGAAATGAGGTCATGTTAGGGTTGTATAATTAGAGAATTGTTTTTTTCAAGCAAATTTACATGTTTATGCCATTCCCCTCCCAAAAGAAAGAGAAGGTAAAATTCGAAATGTAACATGTTGCTTTGAATTATTTTGCAGGATCAGGTGATGGTAGTGTCTATGCTTGGAGTGTCCGGAGTGGCAAAGAAGTATGAACATAACCTTATTCTGCTACTATCAAAAGCTTTATTATTGCACGCGATAAGAAGTGTATAGCTAAAATAGTTTAATTATTTCCGAGGGAGACTCACGATCTGTAATCTTAGAGGAGGTTAATGGTGTATTCTCTTGTTGGAAACTTTAGTTGTAACTTGTAAATAAGAAAAGGAGTCTCTTCAGAAGGAAATATAATGCTTATGTGGACCAGTTTTTTCTTTGTGCTAATGAGCACTGTCTCCTTTCCTCACCCCCTCACTTCTCTATTGCTTCTCTTGCCTCTGTGTGTTTCCAGCTTACAATCAGTAAGTTCACTTCTCTTGGTATCATGCCACAGTTGCGAAATGGGATGACAAATATGTTGTTAAAATAAGTTTTTAAGTTGAATCAATTGTTAATTATCAGTGATAAATAGCTTGAGAGAGCAAAAATGATGTGAAAATAAGTGGAGATTCATAGCTAATAGTGTAAGGGAGAATGTATATTGTTTAATTTTGCTTGTATTGACTAATCTAATTCTTCTATTTGCATCTCTCAGGTAGCCAGTTGGATGAGTACAGATACTGAACCACCTATGATCAAGTGGGCTCCAGGAAGCTTAATGTTTGTGACCGGCTCTTCTGAGCTTTCATTTTGGATCCCAGACTTGTCAAAATTGGCATCTTTTGTGGGAAGAAAATAGAGGAATCTCATACTGTTGTCCATGTGTTGGGAAGTGATAGAACAAAGCCACCAAAACCTGTTGGATTGTGCCTCCTGAGCATTGTCTGCATGACGTTAGGGTTTTTGGCAGATCATAATGCAGGTTTCTCATAGTGCTTTCTGAAGTAGAACACTGGACGATCAGGTACTCAAATGTTCTTTATGTAGAGCTCAAAATTTCTTTTCTATGTCTAGTTTTCCACAAGATAGTTGTTGCACGTGGTAAATTGTTTTATGTTGAGGCACTTCCATATACTGATGCCACTGGTTCTTACTGCTTAAAGACATTGTTGCCTGATAATCCAATCCTCTATATTTGGTCTTCTATATAGTGGCATGAGTTGACAGGTTTTGCCCCCAGTTGTGTTTTTATAGCATTAGGTGATGGTTTGAAAATATATGCTACATGCTTTGAGCCATAACCATACCTCCAAAATATGAACCAACTTGCTTGACAAGACATTGCTCAGTGCTATACGCTGGCGAAAATTATGGATGATATCTCTGCTCTAAGTAGTGATAAGTTCGTCATTATGGTGATGTATTTCTGTCAGGACCCCTCTCTCTATCTCTTTTCTACCCTGTCATTCTCTGAAACATGCTATTGCAGCCTATACGGACTTTGATGTCCATAGTTGTCGAATGAAATGGTTGTATAATACTACAACTACAACAACATACCCATACCCAGTGTGGCCCCACAAGTGGGGTCTGGGGAGGGTAGAGTATATGCAGACCTTACCAATACCTTGTGTAAGGTAGAGAGGAAATGGTTGTATAATACTGGGGAAAGAAAATGAAATCTGTTAAGAACACTTGGCCCAGTTAGTAGCCTGACTGGGCAAATAGTAAAGTCTTTAGGTGCTTCAGAAAAGTTCTCGAGTTTGAGCAATACTTTAGCCTGATCATGTTAACTTTATCTGGATGAAGGGTAGAACCCTTGGCTCATCTAAGCAAGGAGCCTATGTCGTTGGAATTTGTAGTTTATAAAGCAAATTGGGTAGTCTAGATTCCATAGAAGGTAGGAAGCTTTTGGTTAGTTTGTTCTTAAGCACTTAGCTATAATATGTCTGTGTGCTATTATCCAAGGTTGTAACCTAGTGATCAATGAAGTGGGAGAAGAGGCATAAGGTCTCAATTTCAAATCGCAGCAATGGCAAAAAACACTAAGTGATTTCTTCTAATCTACCTAGGTCTGCACAAGTCTTGGTGGTCAGAGTTAACCGGTACCCGGTCGAATAGTCGAGGTACGCACAAGATAACCTGGACACCACCGTCATCCAAAAAGAAATTGTTTGTGCAATTAGTTCAGGAACTGGCAAGATACCATGACTATAGAACATTAACAAGCACTGCAGTAGTTCAAAGGTCAGAGAGCTAACGGCTCCATTTTTTTCCTTTCTTTTGCTAACAAGTCCGCTTGTGAATCTGTATAATGTCCTGGTTCTATCATAGTACCATATTGACAATAGTTTGTTTAAGCTCATCCTTATCTTTCTCTCCCCAAGGCAGGCTCGTGAAAGATGAAGATACCTCCTTATTTTGCTGAATGATGCAACTTAGAGAATAAAAGTCTCCTTATGAATGCTGCATAGTGTCTTGGTTCTGTAATAGTATAAATATGAAAATAGCTTGTCGAAAAATATATCCTAGTTGATATCGTTGACTTCTACATTTTACTGATGTTCTGTCTAACATAATTGCAGTCGGCTACAAGAAAAACCAGTAGTTGGGAGGTCGAAGAATTGGTCAAGCTGAGAACTGTGGTGGTATAGTCCTATTATTTTAATTGATTTATCATGAAACACTGTTTGATTGTTTGAAGACCACATAGTGTTTTGTCACGAATGGAACTTCTAACACTTTTGAGTGTTCTCATATGATTAATGAGATTGCCCTTTTGGGTGCTCCACCTCCTAGTAAGTCTCGATTCATCCTGCTGTGTCTGGAGATGCATGCAGCATCTGCAGAGATGTTCTGATGCTTACCCCCAATTGCTTTAGCTGACTACTCTACCATTATGAGATAAAAGGAAAAGAGAAGAGATTGATGTCATTGATATCAGGTATAGTGCTGTAGATACATTAGATGGTATTTCCATATTTGCTTGAAAATTACTTGATCTGACTATTTTCCTGATGTTCTGTGCCTATACTTGGGGTTTACTGCTTCCCTGCTCTATTGTGAGTTGCAATAGCTTTGTTCACTGACATTTCAGTTTGCTGTAATACAGGAGAAGCTTATCAAAGTTTCTATGGTATGTGATATTTTTGTTTGGAATGTCCTGTTATGTAATGCTAATTTCTTAGGATGAATACTTCTTGTTAGGTCAATTTCTTTGTGTGAAAATTGACGGACCATGTTAGTGAGTTTGAATTATTTCAAGACGGTTATTGATTGGCTTAGAGTTGGTATGCGATCGGCCATGGTAGTTCCGTTCTTGATGAAGTATAGCAGAGGTTATTGGACAGTTTGAATTCATTTCCTATCTAGACATAGTTCTTTTTTATTATTAGATTATGTGTATAGATACGCGATAGAGATTGAGTTATGAACTAGTTCTAGAGTCCAATGAACTAGTAGTTTGTAATTCTTATACTTGGTTGAAATAAAAAATTTCCCTTTCTACCAAAAAAAAAGAAGGTATAGCAGAGGTGAAATTGAAACAATAAGTGAACGAAACTGAAATCTGGCCAAATTGCAAGTATGTTAGCAAGTGAAAACTGATGCAGGCTCTTGCCTCATCTTACTCGTAAAGGACATTACGTACAAGTGGATTCAAAAAGTTTTAAAGATCATTCTGGATCCACAAGTAAATCTCCAAGTATCCATGAACTAGGAATAGAAGCATTGTCCATAATTTCCTCATTGGTTCCGTTTTTCTCCAAACACATGCTCAGTAGACGTTCAAGAGGACAGTGCTCCAAAAGGAATGAGGGTCATCAAAACCAGTAAAGCATGAGAAACTTGTCAAACCATATTTGGGAAAGCATCCCACCAAAATCTTTGTGATTGGGACTGGCTTCATAATTATTGAGAGAAAAAAAGCTTTTGAAGGCAGTGGGGGCCAAGGGAGATGGAAGAAAATTCACTACAATGTGAATGAAGTGTTGTATGTGCCCCATAACTGAAATGGACCATCGACGTCAGTGGCCCACATGTCAGTTGGATAGCTTTGTCTGTTTTTCTTTCGAGTCTGGTGATTTGCTTCTTCATGAGTCATTTTCTATAGCTGTCATAATTATCTCCATTTTTCGGGGTCGGACCAGGGTTGCTTGCGTGGGATTGAGTTTACGAGTAATTTCATTTAAATACTAGGGAAAAAATACATAAATAAACCAAGGTTACAGTAGATAGGAAAAAAAAGTGGGGGTGGATATTCTCTCTTGTTTTTTTTGCAACTGAAGGACATATTAAAGTGGTAAAAGATGGATTCAAGATCTAAAGTTAGTGAATGATGAGATATTAATTGAGATACTATATGTTATACAGCCCGACTTGAACTTTATAATAATCATTTTTATAATAGTATTTTAATATAATGGTTTAAGTTATATTTGAAATTGATTTTTCATGTTATTTACCCAAAAAAGTACTTGAATTTGTAAGTGATTTTATGGATACGTGAATTGTTTGGCAGGTAAGTGATAAACAATTAATAATAAATAAGTAAATGAAAATAATAAGCAAGTAATTAGCCTGAAATGATGTGATCTTGATTAAAATTGATTTGAGAGTGGTTCGATCCTTAGATGAATTGCCTCGGGTTCGAGCCTATAATGAGAGCAAACAAGAGTATTATGTAAATTATGCGAGTATGAGTAATCAGAATGAGATGCCCTTTCAACATGAAGGTTGAACTCTTTTTATAGCTAACAATACAAGACATTTATGTCCAAGAATTACTCCCTTATTAAATGCAATTAAATGATGAAAACGGTCACTTAATGAGCAAATAGTAACGACTGACACCATATCCGGAACGGGTAGGCGCTGAGCTCATTCGATCTTCCACCCGATGTCACTGGATCGCTATTTGGTGTCACCTGGTTCGACTGTCAATCGATCTTGTTATGATATCCAAACTCACCACCGGTACAACCCTCATTTGGTGCAAAACATTGTCACTTCCTTCGATTTCCATTCCTAAACCATGCCACGTGTCGTGTCGGTTTTCACCATATACAGATAGTCTCCACACTTCCCGAATCAAAGTTTACCGAAGTGACATGAAATGGAAATGATTTATTCGATGTCTTCTCTTGCAAGCTTCCTTTCAAATTACTTTGAAACAGGCGGGAAAACGAAAACACTTTTAATTTCCAAAATTTGACACACGTCTAATCACTTTGTGACTTTAGACATGGGACCCTCTGATTGAACCATCACTTCTGTTCATGAATCGAAGTGTTTCGTAATGATGGCCACGTCCCTATAAAACCCTTACCTTTTCCTTTTCACAAATTTTACCTTATGGTAAATCTCCCTTAATCCTTCGAACATTCAGCTTGTTCAAATCTTCATACCTACTTCAATCTTCAAGACATCAAATCTTTAAACCTTTAAAACTTTATCTTCAAACCTTCATACCTTCAAACCTTTGTATCTTCAAACCTTCATAGCTTCGTAAAAACATCAATACCTTCAAATCTTCATATTTACCATGAAAAAGTCTTCCCGACCTTCTTCCAAACAATTTTCTGCGGCCACTTCTCCACCGCCGAACACCGATGACGCCACCGGCGTCGGTGAATCTTCTAAGGCTGAGGCTGCCACTGAACCCAGAGCCTTCGACATGCTCTCGTCCACTTTTCACTTCGAGAGAGAAATTCTCCGTTCAAACGGCCTCTAGAAAATTCGACCGGGAGAGAAAGCTAAAAACTAGCCATCAGTCTTCAGTGCCTCCGACCTTGAGACAGTCCAAAGCAATTGCGGTTGGACCGACCTCTCCGAGATTATTGTGCTATGTCCGGACGAAGATATTACCACCTTCAGGTCCGGGTATTCCAATGTATACACTTATCCCTTTACTTTCAAGCTTGTTTCTCCGATTGACAATGTGATCCTCGAGATGTGTCGGATATACACAAATTGGTCCGTCTGTTTGGAGGATCGTAACCTACCTCCGATTCTTGTCCAACTTGATCGATGAATGTTTAACTTTGGATCATCTGATCCGTTTATACGTGCCTCGATTCTTTCATGGTGGTATCGTCCTACTCTCCAGAGGCAAATTTCCCATCCTCTCTAGTGTCGATGAGAATCGAGATCGAGTTTGGATGAAATGCTTTGTCGCGGTTCCTACCACCGAAATTATCCCAGCTAGGTACATGCCTTTCCTGGAGGAATGGAACATGCACCGTAAGTACTAAAACTCTTTTTCTTCCAATTTAGATAACTTGTCTTTTAATCTTCCCTTTTTCTATCTTTTCAATCGTCCAATGGATTCCGGCTCACGTGGATAATATCCATACATGGGTCGAGAAAATAATCAACACTTATCCTCATAAGAAGCGGACATGAAAAGAACTTTCTAACAAACGATGGTAGCCGAAACCACGGTTAGTATTCGCATAACTCATTATTTTAGCTTTAATAACAACATTGTGCACTTTTCTATTTCTTCCAATTTTCAAACTTGCAGATCTATCGAAGGGCACCTCGACCCCAAGGTCCAACCTTCTACTGCTCCAGCTGTCCCTGATTCGATATTTAATCCGACCGAATCAGTTTAGTGTATCACTGAAGTACCAAAGAAAAATAAATCGTCCAAACCCATATCCTCGAAGCCTCAGAAATCACCGTTGGTTGGCTCAAAGAGAAAAAGAGATTCGGAAGCAGGTGGCCCTTCCAGAAGTCAAGACACCGGCATCTCACCAGAAGATGTTTGGGTGAGAAAGGTCACCACGACCACCACTCTGGCGGAGGATACTCCTGCCGAAGTTAGAGAAGAGAATGATACTGAAGCAGTCGAACCAATTCTGCTCCCAACCAATGCCGCAGCTACTCCTGTTACCACTCCACCGGCCTCCGAGCTAGTAATCACCGAGGATGACGATGAAGCCACAGACGTGGAGCCCTTGGCTAAGAAAACCACAACTTTCACTTCAACTCCTCCTCCATCATCACAATCGGCCCAAAGCTTTGGGCAAAAAGACTCTGAACGCTTCTTCGAGGAAACTAGAACCTCCGCTAACCCGATCGAGTGGGTGAACACCTTCGAATTTGCTCACATGGTCATACCTCATAAATTGACCAAGTCTACTCGAACTCCGAGGAACCATGCCAGCTCCTGGTCCAAACTCATGAGCCTCTTCCCGACCCCAAGTGCAAACCCTAGGAAAGTGCGATCTGCCACTATTTCCTTCCCCGAGGAAACCAACTTCTTGTCCCGGCCAGTTGGGGTTTCCAACTACTTGAGGCCTCTAATATTGGAGTCCGATAGGGAAAAAATGAAAGCAGTGCCTCTTTAACGAGGGTATGCATGCCTCCAACCGGGTAATCCTCTTTCTTGCTTACTTAAGCTTCTACTTGTTGTTATTTTTCATTTCTAACCTTCTCCTGGTTTCTAATTCTACAATCATCCGATCTAGTCGGTGAGGGCTCATCCAATTCATGGATGAAAATGAGCACCTCAAAGGGCAATTGGACGCCCAAGATAAAGAGATCCAGCACCTCAAAGGGCTTTTGCAACAAAATGAGGCTTAGTTGCAGCAAACCAGTGAGTTGCCTACTATCAAGGCATAATTGGACCGAGTCAAAGGAGACTACATCCGAGCTGTAAATAACCTCAAGCTTGCCAACGAAGAGAAGGTCTTGGACGAGGAAAATGAGGAACTCTACGACAATGTCCAGGCCTTAACCTTAAAGCTCGAAGATCAAGAGGATTTCCTTAACTCCGAGATCGATCGCCTCAACATCGAGTTTGCCGAGGTTAATACAAAGCAAACTGCTGAACAAACTGCTTTGAAGGTGGCTCAGGATCATGCCAACCAACAAGCTCAGACCATTGAAGGGCTAAGAATTGGGCTCAAGGCCTCTGCCCAAAACAATGCTAAAATCTTGGCCCAACTTGCTCAAGTCTCGGTTGAATGAGATTAGGCTCTAGCCAATGTGGAGGGCGAGGTGGCCTGGACAGTACTAAAAATCGAGCACATAAAATGGAACGTTCGTAAGTACACTTTAGAGTAGGCTCGAGACGGGATCTCAGAGATTGATGACACAATTAAGGAGGCGAATGAGATCGAGCTCAGAGCCTACCGTAAGTTGAACGGTGACAGTTCTGAGGATGACCTAGAGGACTCCGAAATCGAGTTCGACTGAACTTTAGGCTTGCATGCCTTTGTACTTCCTTTTTGTTTTTTCCTTTAACATGTTTTGCTCTGGCCTTTCTCGTCCTTGTTTATAAAATGAATATCCTATTAGTCAAGATTTTTCTATCTCTTAGCATCCGTTATTGCTTTTTTGTTTACAATAACTAAGCTAAACAAACTCTTAACCCAATTCGGACTAACTGCCTCCGACTTTGGAGTTTCAGTTAAACAAACCATCACTTAGTTTGCATCGAGCCGAATGAAAGTTCTTTCGGTCTTAAAAATGACTTGGTCAATTTGGAATACAAACCTTATTTTAGTTTGCTTCATACCGGGCAATTTCTTCCGCTTTGGGCCATTTAATGGCTAAATATAAGGACCTTATTTTTATGCTTATGAATAAGACATCTCTTATTCATTTCGGGCATGAACGTTGGAGCTTTGTTTATTTTCAACTTTTAGACAACTCAAGTGTCTTTAAAAATAGGCTAAGACTCATTGATCCGGTGTCTTAGAAACATGTTTTTTGGAGCATTACTTAATTTTGTTCCGAATACTCTTATGACGTCAATCCCCAGTTAAGGACTTAACAATTTTGTTTAGCCCATAAGCCTAATGATTTTCTCAACTAGTATATGCAAATAAATTTTCGAGGCAATTTTGTTAGCTCGAATAAAGTGCAATTTCATTCAAATTGGATTTGGTCAAACAACTGGGCAAGATTCATTCTATATTTTAGCATTTACAAGACTTGTCTTAACACAAACACTACTTGGGCAAGATTCATTCGACCTTTTAGCCCTTATAAATATTCATAACCCTAAAAACTTAAAAAGCCTTCAAATTTCTTCACAGCTTCGACTCTCTGAACTTCTTTACCGAAGGTATGGCAGTCCCCTAATGTTTGTATTCAAAGCATGATAATTCAAACATTATTTGTTGTTTTAATACCGGGTAGTCCTCAGTGTTCATCCGATTTTCAACTTCGATCTTCAATTACTTAGTAACACAATTTACATTGTTGACTCATTAAAAACCTTGCCGAAAAATTCTTTTTCGGGATAAAATCCGTGCTACGGGAAAAACAGTGTAACACGTGTTTTCAGACCTAATTATAACTCTGTCCGATATTTGAGTGATGACTCCGACTTTTGTTCCTGCGAGGTTAGACACATCGAAGCAAATAAAGTTTTAATAATTAACCAAACACATACCTTACTAGTAATATCGCTTCAAGTGTGCAACGTTCCAATTGTTTGACAACTTTTGACCGTCTTCGGCTTTCAGCTGGTACGAGCCTTTACCGGTTATTCCTGACACTTTATAGGGACCTTTCCAATTTGGCCCAATATCCCTTTGTTGGAATTTTTGGTATTGAGGGTTACCTTCCTTAGAACCAAGTCCCCTACTTGAAAGTGCATAAGATTTGCCCTTCGGTTGTAGTACCTTCCCATCCTTTGCTTTTGGGTCACTAACCGTAGAAATGCTAACTCACGATGTTCATCTGTTAAGTCGAGCTTGACAACCATAGCTTCATTATTTGATTCATCGGTTGCTAGGCTAAACCTTAAGCTCGGCTTACCAATTTCCACCGGGATTAGTGCTTCTGCACCGTAAATCAAAGAAAATGGTATTTTAACGATGCTGAACTTTGACATTATTCTGTATACCCACAACACCTCCGGTAAAATCTCTTTCCACTTGTCTTTTGACTCTTTTAGTCTCTTCCTCAGGTTCTGAATAATTGTTTTGTTTGTTGACTCTGCTTGTCCGTTTGCACTCGGGTGGTACAAAGTCGATACTATATACTTAATTTTCAACCCTTCAAGGAAGTCGTTCACTTTCTTCCCAACGAACTGACGACCATTATCGCAAGTGAGCTCCGTTGATATGCCGAACCGACATATGATGCGGTCCCAAATAAAATTGATGACTTGTTTTTCTTTAACCTTCTTGAAGACCTTTGCTTCAACCCACTTAGAAAAATAGTCAGTCATAAACAAAATAAAACGTACCTTTTCGGGTGCCCATAGGAACGACCCATGATATCCATCCCCCATTTCATGAATGACCATGACGATAGAACCTGGTGCATTAACTCTGCCAGTTGATGAATCATTGGTGCGTGCCTTTGACATTCATCACATTTTCAGATGAAATTCTTTGGGTCTTCCTCCATCTGAGACCAATAGTACCCGACTCTAATTAATTTTTGGACCAATAATTTTACTCTCGAATGATTCCCATAGGTCCTCTCGTGAACGTAGCGCATCACATAATCAGTTTTCCCGGGTCCTAAGCACCTTTCTAAAGGACCATAAAAATATCTTCGGTACAACTGACTATCAACCAAATAAAATCTAACTGCTTTAGTACAAAGGGCCCTCAACTCCTTCGGATCTGTAGGTAACTTTTCATCCCAAAGGTAGTCGATGTATTTATTGCGCCAATCCCAAGTCAAAGCTTGTTGTATTTACTTCGTCATGACCATCATCAATCGCGGAATTAAGCAGCTGCACAACTATTTTCAAATTAAACTCCGCTTCCACGGATGACGCCAAATTAGCCAAGGCATCCGCCTCATTGTTTTATTCCCGAGATACGTGTTTCATGGTCTATTCTTTGAACCGATGCAATATCAGTTGAATATTTTCTACGTATTTCTGCATCCTTCACTTTGAGCACCCCATTCACTTGATTAACAACCAAGAGTGAATCACATTTTGCTTCGATGACTTCTACTCCCAGACTTCGTGCCAACTCTAGACCTGCAATCATAGCCTCATACTCGGCTTCATTGTTAGTTAATTTCACAGTTCTTATTGACTGTCTAATAATATATCCTGCAAGCGCCTTAAGCACTACCCCGAGTTCGGACCCCTTCACGTTCGAAGCTCCGTCAGTGTATAAGGTACAAACCCCCATAGTTTTTTTTGAGGTTAATAAAAGTTCTCTTTCCACTTCGGGAATCATTCCGGATGTAAATTCTGCTAAAATCTGAGAATTTATAGCGGTTCTTGGTTTATATTCTATGTCATACCTACTAATTTCCATTGCCCATTTGGCTAACCTACCGGACAATTCTGATTTATGACGGGTAAGTTGTTACTACGCATATAGGGTGACATTAAAAATATGGTCTCAGTTTTCTAGCAGTCGTTATTAAAGCAAATGCCAATTTTTCTAAATGAGGATATCTAGTTTTCACACTAGCTAATTTTTCTACTCAAATAGTAAAACTGCACTCACATCTAAATGAGGATATCTAGTTCTACTAAAACTGCACTCACATCTACTTCGAACACCGCTAGATACAAGAACAACTGCTCGTCTACTTTCAGTTTATGCAATAACAACAGACTAGACAAGTACTTCTTCAAATCCCTCAAAGCTTGCTGACATTCCGTTGTCCACTCGAAGTCATTCTTCTTTTTTGATAAAGAGAAGAACCGATGACTTTTCTCCGATGACCGAGAGATAAATCTGCTTAAAGCGGCTATTCTCTCGGTGAGTTTTTGTACCGCCTTCACGTCTTCAAGTACCTCTGGAATCTCCTCAATAGATTTGATCTTATTTGGATTGATCTCAATTCCTCGGTTTGAAACCAAGAATCTTAAGAACTTGCTCGAGCCAACTCCAAATGCACATTTTTCTGGATTCAGCTTCATGTTGTATTTTAGGAGTATGTCAAATATTTCCTGCAAATGCTTTAAATGGTCCTCTGCTTCCCGCTTAACTAACATATCATCAATATAAACCTCTATTGTATTACCTATTTGGTCCTCTAACATGCGATTAACTAGGCGTTGTATGTTGCTCCGATGTCTTTTAAACCAAATGACATTACATTATCGCAATAGGACCCGTATCTAGTTATAAAAGAGATTTTCTCTTGATCCTGCGGCTTCATCCTAATTTGGTTGTACCTAGAGTAAGCGTCAAGGAAACTCAACATCTTATGCCCTGCAGTAGTATCAATCATTCGATCAATATGCGGCAAAAAAGAATTTTTTGGGCATGCTTTATTCAAATGTTTAAAATCTATGCACATTCTCAGTTTATTGCCTTTTTTAGGTACGACCGCTACATTTGCTATCCAATTCGAATATTCTACCTCCCAGATGAAACCTATATTTAAAAGCTTTGTTACCTCCTCCTTGACGAACATATGTTTGAAGTCGGCCATAGGCCTCTTTTTTTGCTTTACCGGGGAAGCTCAAGTCCAAACTCAATCTGTGAGCCGTAATCTTCGGTGGGATACCTATCATGTCTAAGCCTGAGCTCTGGAGTTAATCTGATGCCCATGTATACCTTTCTATCCGGTAGATGCACGAATAAGATTCTCTAGCTCCTCTATAGTCGACTTCGTGGCATCTGAATCATCTAGCAGCACAAATGACCTCAGAATGCAAAAGTAATCTTCTTCATCCTCATAATTTGTCTATTCTTACTTTTACTTTTTCGGACTCAACGAGCTCAAACCTTGTGATTGTTATTTCAATTTCTTGCCTTTATCCATGTCCTTAATTTCTTTCGGTGTTTGTACCGATTCTTCCATCGCAAACATCTCCCTTGCTGCCGGTTGCTCCCTTCGGATTGTCTTGATTCCTTCCGGTGTTGGAAATTTCAGCATCATGTGTAACGTTGAAGGTACAACCTTCATGTCATGTATCCAGGGCCTGCCAAATAGAGCGTTATACCTCTATTTTAAATATATTCGCTTTTCTTGCTTGAACCTTCTGAGCTCTAACATGCGTCTTTATAAAAGAATCTGCAAGCATTTCAAACGAATTAATAGAATGTTCAGGCAACATGGAATACAATGATCATGTCATTGCTTTGTTGGAAAATGTTTTGTCGAATTTCTTCAGAAACACCAATTTAATCTCATTTGGATGCATGTCATTGTCCTTTATTGCACAAGTATATGATGTCACATGCTCATGTGGATTCGTTGTCCCATCGTACTTCAGGAGGTCAGGCATTTTAAACCTTTTCGATATAAACTTCGATGCTGCACTTGGTAGGAATGACAATTGGATGTATCTCTTCGAGTCTGACCCCTTCAAGATCGGAGGTGCCCTAGGAATCTAGTCTACCCGTGAATTATAGGTTTCAACATTCTTTTCATTGGTGTCAATTCGTTTAGTTAAGGCTTCAAGCATTTTCAAGACCTCCGAAGACTCAGTCCCAGAGCCATTGACATTCTCGTCGACTCGATCCTCTTCCCGACCTGGTTCATCATTGCGGACATAACGACCTTCATCTGCCGCACTTGCTCCGCTGTTTTTTTTTACAGCTGAGTTATAGCATCGTGTTGCTCCTTTAGCATATAAAAGATTCGAGACAAATTTATTTCACCATCCTCATCATCATCCGGTGTCTTCTGACGTGATCTTCTAGACGACCGAGGTGAAATCACAAAATTGTTATTATTCATTGGATCAGCGGGCAGAACGTCATTACGTGGAGCAACGGGCGGAACGCCATTCAGTGGATCAACGGGTGGCACTCCATTGATTGAGCCAACGGGTGGAACACCGTTGTTGTTATTGTTGTTGTGAGCATCATTTTCACCGTTGTTGTTCTCGTAGTTGCTAACCTCAACGTTGATTTCACTAGCCATACTGTAAGTACTTAGTATTGACCTGTAATCACAAACTCTCAAAAGAAACAAGTGAAATTTGAGTTTGAATCAAATCACCACTATTATCTTAGCCCCACGGTGGACGTCAAATTGTTTATCCCAAAAATGTACAATTGAATTTGTAAGTGGTTTTAAGGATACGTGGATTGATTTGCAGATAAGTATGATAAATAATTAACAATAAATAAGTAAATGAAAATAATAAGCAAGTAATTAGCCTGGAATGCTGTGATCTTGATTAAAATTGATTTGAGAGTTTGGTATGATCCTTAGCTGAATTGCCTGGGGTCCGAGCATTTAACGAGAGCAAACAAGAGTACTTTATAAATTATGCGAGTATCAGTAATGAGAATGAGATGCCCTTCCAACATGAAGGTTGGGCTCTTTTTTGCTTTACCAGCCAAGGTAGAGGTAGGGTTTGCGTACACTCTATCCTCCCCATACCCCACTTTGTGTGATTGCACTGGGTATGTCGTTGTTGTTGTAATACAAGACATTTATGTCCAAGAATTACTACCTCATCATGCAATTAAATGATGAAAACGGTCACTTAATGAGCAAATAGTAACCGTTGGCGCCATATCCGGAACGGTTAGGCGCTGAGATCCTTTGATCTTCCACCCGATGTCACCCGGTCCGGTCGCTATTTGGTGTCACCTGGTTCGGCCGTCAACCGGTCTTGTTATGACATCCAAACTCACCACCAGTACAACCCGCATCTGGTGCAAAACATTGTCACTTCCTTCGATTTTCATTTTCAAACCATGCCACGTGTCATGCCGATTTTCACTGTATACATATGTCATGCTATAATATACATTCTTTGTAACAATATTTCGCTATAGAAATAATAAAGAATCCGGATAAATGATGTTGTTATAGAAATGTTTAACTCTATAATTTTTTCCACATGTATGCTCAAACTTTTCCTTCCTAGAGGCGTAGGACACTAAACAGCTAGCATCCAAAATTCAGTTTCTTGCTGAGAGCTCACAACTGGTTATCTATTCTTTTATGAGATAATACTTTAGACATTTTGCATTTTTACAATTTTAAGTGGTAGGCTTTATTGCCTGAACCTAATACCTCTAAAACGAAGACTACACGTAGTAATTATTTTTTTGTTTGTCCAACCGTCAATAACGATTCACCCTTGAGTTGTCCACTCGGGTTCTCAGTCTTTCACAATGAGAAGGGATATCGAATTACAGATATTGTGCATGATCAGTTTCTATAAAGTTGTTATAGTTGTAATTACTTTGATTCTTTGATGGGTGAGTTGTTAACATTTTAACATACCCAATTACTGATTTCTTTTTTGTATGCTTTTTATTTTCTGATGGTGAAAGTTATACAATTGATACATTTGTAAGGTAGAGTAGAACACTTGCATTATCCGAGCTCAGTTGTCAAGCGGATAGCTCATATCACCATTTATTATATATTGTACTGCAACATTTCGAATTTCAGTAGTCACAATTCAATTGAATTTTCTTTTTCCCGTAAACTATTTCCTATGTAAAAAAAAAGGGGAAGAATAACTGTGGAGGATGCTGGCATTGGAAAACATAGCTAGTAGAGACAGTGAGAAGGAACATGTATGTATGAAGAGACGTGCAAAGAATTTTCTGATGATATTTACGATGAAAAAAATATACTAGCAGGGGGGGTTCAAACCTCAAAAAATATACTACTAGTACTAGTCACTCTTCTTTTTTTTTCCTTTCTACTCCAAAATAACGGCCGCATTATAGTGTCACTTAAAAATTAAAATCACAAATTTTTCTCAAAGCTCATCATTTTGCCATTGCAGTTCGGCAGTCTTCTTAAATCATGATCATTGGAAAATCTTTTAAAAAGTGTACTATTTGGATTGGATATCAACAAGCCCCGACTAATTCACTCACTGTCACTGACTGCCTTTTAACTCTATAGCCCCATTAGCACTTAGGATTTCAGAGCTAGGGCACCGCCCTGCCCACCTTAGGGGGTTGGGTCCCCCCATTGGGTATGTCTGTCGCCTGTAAAAATCCTTGAAGATCACTGCTTTCACGCGCTCTTCCTTGTCTGTGGTCGAACCAGAAAACAAAAATTCATTCCATTACACTACTTCATCTATCTCATAATAAATGTCATTTTAGCAAAAAAATACACATATTAAAAAATTAATAATGTAATGAAAAGTTTACTAAATTACCCTATTTTATAACAATAGATTACTTTTCCCTTTTGATTAAAATATATATGAATAATAATCATGGCTCATATCGCAGTATTTACGTACGTTAGTTACTGTTTTTTTTTAGAATATTTTATCATTACTCATTCGCTTTTGTTATCATCATTGTTATACTGTTTTAAATTTCTTGTCCGGATCTGACCGTTTCTCTTATTTTGCTTGTGTGTGCTTTGTCTTGAGCCGATGGATCTTTCAGAAACAACCGCTCTACCTACCAAGTTAAAGGTAAGGTCTGCGTACACTCTACCCTCTCCAGACCCCACGTTGTGGGATTTCACTGGGTATGTTGTTGTTGTTGTTGTTGTTGAATAATAATCATTTATGTCTTGAATAGAAAACTTGACAATAAATGTTTTTTTGAATACAGAGCTTGAGGTTTTTGTCTAAGGGTACACTAGAAAAAAATAATTAATTTATGTCTTGAATTTCTAAAATGACACTTATTTTGGGATAATTTATTTTTACTAAAGTTACACTTATTATGGGACGAAAGGGGTATTTTATTTTACGTGATAGTATCATAAAGTTATAGTTCTACCAAACTAATGTTTTTGTGAACACAAGTCATATTAAATGTAAGAGGTCGTTTGGTTTACGGTCAATAAATAATAGTATTAAAATATTGTTATGTCATGAATTATAATATAATATAGTGTTAATGATATATAAAATATTATTATGTTGGAATTGCTCGTTTTAAAGAACTTTTTGCTTTAGATACTTTTATCCATTTATGGATAACAATATGTATATTCTTATTCATATTTTATTTTGTATAAAATAATGCGGTCTATTTTCGTGAATTGTAATCTTCTAAAAAGGATAAATAGATCTTATAATGAATTCAATTCACGATTTTCATTTTAGAATTATGTAATTTATGTAAATAATTATGGGTCAATTCCATAATTATCTCCATAATGAATCAAGAATATTCTAGAATCAATCAATTGTAAATTAGTGTCATCAATTAAGATTAATTAGAACAATAACATTAATTAGTATGTTCTTATAGATAGCAAGACTTGTATATATTGTAATATTGATTATGAAATAAAGGCAGGGAATCAATTTCCTACATGAATAAGTAGTACAATGATCTTTTAGGCTGAAGAAGTTTGAGATAATAACAAGTTTGGGATTCCCTTATATGCTTTGGGCTATACACGCAGTGTACTAGCATATTCAATTAGTTTATAGTCTTCACTAACAGGTCTGAGTAATCTTTAAAATTTTATCGTAATTGGATAGATTGTTGAAAGTGTTTGTCTTCAACGAGGAATTTTTAGCAAGGCGGGTTATCAGTATGTGTTGACCATGTATTTGTGCTTTACTGATAGATGGTCGGTGAAGTGTTCGGATAGTGACAACAAGGAAGATTTGCTCCTGCAACGTCATGAGAAATCCATTGAACCTTATCTTAAAGGAAGTAGAAGGCGTAGCAAAGTTTTTGTAGGCGAACATGTAGAAAGATCATTGCCGAAATCCGCAAATTTGAACAACACATAAACTTGTTTTACCACTATAGGGAGCGGTGCAGTTGGTTGCTTCGGCTCCCCTGCGCGTGCTCGTGTGTTTTTGAATAACTAACATACCCTGGCGCGGAGAGAGTAGAAACGCTAAATTGATAGCATGCCTCTCACCTTGTACGCCGGTGTACATGGAAGGACTTGTGGTGCTTATTGATTTCAGTATTAATTTTCGGCTAAATTATAGAGAGTTTAATACCATTAACAAAAGTAAATAGTGTTTAATTATACAGAGACTATGTTATTAGTTATGCAGATTTTATATATTAAAACCCAAATTCATGTCGTTCGGATAATATTTCTGTACTTACATCCAATTTTCTTATATTTCAAACCAGATTAAAAAGAAGTTTCAACTATAAAAAGGTGTTTTATCTTTATAGAATGTAAAAAAAATATACTCATGTCATATAAAACGGAACGAAATGAAACAGAAAAAGTAGTCGTACGACTTGTCCAATTAGTAAACATCATGGCAAATCTTTTAGGAAAGGGAAAGGAAAGACAACTATTGGTAAACTAAAGTTCAAAAAGTCATTTCAAAGTCTCGTGAACGTTATGTCCAATTGCTGCTAAATTTGAGTTTTTTCTTTCTGGTGTTTGATGTAATCTTCCTCCACACTTATCTTCGACGCCATTTTGTCATAATCCTGTATTTTAGCACAGCTGAGTCAAAAATTCTATATCGCATTTAAGAAAATTGATCGCTTTAAACATCATGAACTACTCGCCATAGGGTGTCTAAAGTTATTTGCAAGTAATTAACAAGTAAAACGGAATCTATAAAGTTGTTAATCAGTATAGCTCTTCAAAAGGGTGGTAAAATGGGATTCTTGTCATTCAGATCAATATTCTGTATTAACAGGTGATCTAATAAACAAGTTTTTTTCCTTGCTTTAAGTCTACTAAACGAATTGAAGTACCTAAGTGATGATCAAGTTGGAGAGATATTCCCAAGTAATCCCAACATATATTTTTCCAATTAACGTAACTTGTGCTTGGATTTTGATTTAGGACGTAGGTTCTATTGGGAGTTTTTGCTCTATGGTACTTTATAAAGCAGTACGGGAAGTATATAACTATTACAAGTATTCGAAAGGATAAACAAATATTCAATAGTTCAACTAGTAATTTGAGATTACAATTGCTACACAAGTAAAACTGGAAATTCCAGTTTTGTAGAAGACGGAAAAATGTAAATCGTTTTTGCTGAGTCGAGTGTGGCACTCTGTCCTTAAGACAATATTGCCCCGTATGTATCCTTTATACGTCCTGGACAATTTGTCTCCCAAGATAAAACAGCAATGGAACACTTGAGCAAAGGAAACTCAAGAGCTACCGTGAAGAATATTGAGTAACGAAATGATGCTTGGAAGTTGTAGGAAGAAAACTATTTCGGTTGTGTATTTTCGTGCACTGTTTTTCTGCATCTGTTTATGTATTTTCGTGCATATGTCTTAGTGCTCAACAATGGTGTAATGGGGTGTTTATATAGGTGAGGGAGGGCCGCTTTGTCTGCTGAAATCGCCTCCATAATAGCCAAATAATGGCCATTATGGAGGTAGTAAAGTCACCAACATACGGCCCACGGCCCACGGCCCACGGCCCACGGCCCACGGCCCACGGCCCACGGCCCACGGCCCACGGCCCACGGCCCACGGCCCACGGCCCACGGCCCACAGCCCACAGCCCGACCGGACGGGCGGGCGGCGGCGGCGGTGGTCTTTCCTTGAACCAAGCACATCTAGGTCCTCCTCCTTTAAACACATGGGATACCCCTTGGGGTCCCAAACCCCAAACACATTTCGAGTCTTATATACACAACAATTCTTTCTTCCTCTACCGATGAGGGAGAATTGAACACAACACCACACTTTCCATGCTTCAAACACCTTACTTCGTGGACCAATATCTCTTTCATTTCTCAATGAAATTTGACGATTCTTGGCCCTACGGTTATCTACGTACTTAGTAGATCATGCATGTGTGAAGAACCGGATTCTCCAACATACGTTACACTAGTGTTTAAGCCGTTAAAGTTGGTCGGTCGCAACTCCCGCCAAAGGCAAATTTCCAACAGGTTCTATGTCAGACTCCCCATTACCATAACCCAATATTAATTAAAGTTAGTTAAAAATAGAAAGGATGATCCACTTTAATTTGAAGTGCAATGGTCAATTGGTCATCCAGCCAAGGCAAAGATCAAAATCCCTAATATAGATTATTGACTACTACTAAAGTTATTTCAGAAAAGAACATCACAATCTGTTATTACACGTGAGAGAGATGTAAAACAGACATGTTCAAGGCACGCATGAAATGATTACTTCAATGATATAGACACTTTGTTGACCAAAATTCTAAGAGCAATAAATCTTAATAAGACAATTCTATAATCAGTTATATGATACAGTGGTGATAGCCAATACTTGCACATATATAACTTCTTATTCTTATGATATTGAATGATTTAATTATCTGCTATCATAAGTAATTCTTCTCCAAAGATCTTTTTCAAGCTCGATTCATTCTGTCCTATTATTCTCCTCTTCCTCCTTAAGACTATGGATGACCAAATCCAATTAGGTACAATCAGCTACTTGGTCCTTAATGTTGAAAGTAACACTAGTTAGTATTGAAGTGTGTAACCATCTGATCTAAAAGCTTAAGCTGTTAGATAGACACATTTTTAATATTTGATTAAATTTTCAACACACCCCCTCACGTGCTGGCCTGATTTTTTTCATGATCCAAGCACGTGGAAATTCTTTTTGATAATGAGTGGCGGTGTTCGATCCCAGGACATTTGGCCTGCTCTGATATCATATTGAAGTGTGTGACCATCTGATCTAAAGCTTAAACTGTTAGATAAAATACACTTTTAATATTTGATTATATTCTCAACAGTTAGGGTATTTATTGGTAAGTGTCTAAGAATTAGGATGGTATATCAACATTTCACTCCATGAGCTACCAAATTTTAAAAGAAAAATAACTATGGGTACTTTCTATCATTAGTCAAATAAATGGTGAGCTGGCTTGAGCCTTGACTGTGCGGTCACTAAGACATTAATTAATATTATATATTTCTGTTATAAATTTAACATTCATACCTTGACAGTACAAGGAACTTTTATACTATTATTGTATTTTAAAATGATATGATAGGTTACTTAATTTAGTTTCTAGGTTTTCACAATAAACTTAACATAAACAATTACATGATATTGTAATTGTATTGGCAAAGTCAGAATTTTCACTAAGAAAATTTAAAATATAAAAAAATAAATATCTGAAGGAGCCAAGAAGATTCATTATTATCTACTATATATATGAAAAACAATGTTGATCTTTAATACTCCCTCGGTCCAATTAGTTTATTAAAAAATAATTGATATTTTTTTATATTTAAAAATAATTTAATTTTATGAGATCATTTACAGTTACACGAATATTTAAGATTTATTTTGAACCATAAATTTCAAAAGTCTTCTTTTATTTCTTAAACTCCAAGTCACACTATACCATTTTTTTTTGGATGAAGGGAGTAATTTTCTAACAAAGAGTGTAAAAATAAATTGCCTGATGGTGTAAAAATATTTTTAATAGTGCACAAAACATAATTCTTCTATTATTGGTCGTCTTGAATTCACACTCAATTAATGTTTAGCCTTAGAACTATGTGGGTACCATAAAGCCTAGAAACCCAGGGCATGTTGGTTCTATATTGTCGTAGGTGTAGGTACAAACAGTACAGTATTTCCTTCGTACTGTCTGCTAGTACTAACTAGGCCCTATCAAAACTAAAATTCCTCCATCCATAGTAACAGCAAAACTCATAAAAAATTGCAAGTTGGTGCCGAGAACTTGGAATCACATACATAAACTTTTCCGTACTTTAATTAATAACATTAGTACAAAGAAAGTACCTTAATTAGATTAATAATTAACATTACCATATGGTCCATAGCTAGGCATACCAAATTGGTACTACTACTAACATAAGACTAAATTAAAGAAACCAAATATATTAGTGATCCTAATTTAGGGGGGCATTAGGAGACGTGCCAATGAAAGAGTTGAGACTGAGTTCAAGAGCAGCCAAGTTATTATGATGATCATCTGAACGGTGGTACCATTCAGTGTAGAATCCTCCATCATGGTTGATGCTGCTGCTACACAAACTTGAGATCATGTTGTCTTCATGCATGGGAAATAGTGGCAGAGTTTCTAAAGCAGAGCCACCCCTTTGATAATTTTCTTCTTGGTCATCATCTAGGGTTTCTTCATAATGTTTCTTTTCAAGAAAAGGGTAAGCTGCTTGACAAGATGTCATGTACGGATCAACCCCAACCCATGTAAAATTTTGATGACTCATTGATCCGTCTGGTGATATTGAACAGTCCTGTTTGAAGTTTGAACCACCAAGAATAATTAGAATCTAATTTCTTAATCTTTTATGTAGAATAAATAAAAATTTCCATATGACAAGCTCAGAATTTTCGAACATCCGGAAAAATAGTTTAATTTTTTTTTTCTTTGTATGTGTGTTTGTATGTCAAAAAGATGTTATTAGTCCTACTTGAAACATGTCTTACATTTGTGTTAACATTAGACTTGGTTTAAGGAAGTAAAGATAAGGGTATATGGTTTTTTATTATACTCCCTAATTTATAGAAGGAACTCACAAGTTTGGAGAAAAGGTTGTCTTGATTATGGGACTATGTCCTATTTTTTCTTCATTTCATGTGTACAATAACGAAAAACAGAAGAGCAGACATAAGCAACAGAGACTATTTACCCAAGATTGGTGGATTGTCATGATAGGTTGGAACTGGTTCAAAAAGATTTGTTTTTTTCTCTTTTCTTCTTATTTTAAGGGACTAAATTATTTTCCTGTTTAGGTTATTGACAAAAAAAATTACACCAAACTTACCCTAAAGCTCTTCTCCATAGCCAAAGCTCCATAACCATAGTTTCCAGTCTGTCCAACTGATAGTACACCATGAGAAGAAGCTGATGGACAGTGAATACCTGTATATGAAACATGTCCTTAGAATCATCCACAATATTACAAAAAGTTTAACTTATATACTTCGACTATCAGTGTATTTTAATGTTAAAAGTAAGTTTTTTGTGTGGTTTTGACATATGTTGATGACCAATACCTGGAGTAGTGTTGTTGTTATACTTGTGGTGAATGGGGTCATCAGCAGTTGATCTCCAAACATGAGGTCTCATTTGCATGGGGATATTATTATCAGTGGCAGAGGCAGCAGCAATGAGCCTTTTCTTTTGCCTTTCACGAGCTTTATGGTTCTGAAACCAATAAAACACATTCTTGCCTTCAATCTTACCGTACTGTCTCAACTTAGCAGAGATCCTCTGAATCTGCTCAGCAGTTGGAGACCTAACTCCATTGTTGTAGTAAAGATCCTTCAATATTCTTATCTGGTCACTTGTTGGTGTCCACCTAGTACTGCTTTGCCTGCACATGAAACTGCTGCTGCTGCTGTTGTTGTTGTTGTTTTTGCTGCCACCATCTTCTATGTTGTTTGTCACATGAAGATAGTGTTGTTGGTTTTGTTGTTCCATGATAGATAGAGCTACTAGTAGTACTAAAACAACAAGAGAACAAAGGGATGTAGACAAAAAACAGATAAAAAGTGAAGAATGTGGCTATTAGGTTAGGTAGGTGAAGACTGAGGACTGAGGAGTGAGTTACACGGAGAGAATGAGAGAATTATAAAGAGAGTGTTTTGGAAGTTTGGGGGGTGGGTGGGGAGGGGGCACATGGAGGGTGATAAAGAGAGGAAATCAGAGGGATATCTGGGAGAGAAGGACTGAAATTGACAGAGCAAAGGGTAAGAAGGAAAGAAAAAAGTATGGGACAAAAGAGGGACTAGGAAAAGGTAGGATTCAGAGGAGTTTGTTTGGATGAAAAGGCAATGACAATAAGTTATGATGATTATTAAGTTGGAAAGAAACAAATGTGCTTTATGAGAAGACAGAAGAGAGTATTAGAGCTTCTTGTCAATGAATGAATGAATGTATAATATGTTCTTGTGATTTTAGACTTTCATTTAGGGAAATTCTTCTTTATGTGGAGATATATGGCCTCTTTGTCTCTGGTTAAATTATGCCAGAAATTTAGGATATTCTTTGTACTCTAGTTGCTACTTACAAAAAGGTTACTAGGGTAAAGTTGTAAATGTGTACGCAGATAATTAAAAGCTGAAGGAGGAGGAAAACAAATATTCCCATTTATAAATACAGAGAAAAGATTCAAAAAGTTTACTAATTTGCAAATGATGTGTGGTCATTTGCATATAAATGCAGCTGCTATTGGGAGGCTATTATTAAAGCCACATTCTCAGAAGTAGCATTAATGTCAGAGTTTTCTGCTAGTTGAAGCACTTGCAAATATCCAACAGATCATTAATTAGTGAACTTCTTCAGCAATATGAATATATATATCTCCCCCATTTTTAAGTTTTTGCCTTCTTTTCTTCTCTATTTTGAAATCAGGTACTCACGATATTTTAGTGCATCTTCTAAGAAATTGAGCAAATAAACTTCCCATTTACCCATCGGTACGTACTGCGCCAAAAGAGATCCTATACAAGAGCTACTAAAATGTACCATATGTAGTACTGCAATTTTTCTCTAAAAAAAGGTGGCCGCTCAGTAAATGAGATTATGAGACTAGAGTTCAAATTTACTAGAGAGACCAAATACTAGGGAAGTAATATATTTTTATATGATTAAGCTTTGATGAATAGAATTATATAGCACCTGATATCCTGCGAAATAATTAAGATGTGCGTAAATTAACCCAATAACCATTTATGTTATGACAAAAAAAGTAATCCGATGTTTTAAGTATCATGACCGTATTAGTATTATATATGTGTCATACTCAAAAACCCCTATTACCACGGAAGGTAAAACCCTGGGTCGATGGATTGACTAATAAAAAAGCTTTGTGGTTTTCCTTTCTCTCATTTGGATAGGACCTATGTAACAACAACAATAACATTTGGATAGGACCTATGTAACAACAACAATAACATACCTAGTGAAGAGGGTAGAGTGTACGCAGATTTTACCTCTACCTTGATAGGTAGAGCAACTGTTTTTGAGAGACCCTCAGCTCAAGACAAAACACACGCCTAAGCAAAGTAAGACAAACAAAGAGAGTAAGTCATGATCGCGAATTCTGAAAGAGAAAAAGAAGCAAAAAGAAGTAATAACTAATGCAAGTAAAGAAGACAAACAAAATACACATAGCATCATAAATCAAACGACAAATGACTATAAGGCAATACTGTGCCTACTAGTATGATAGGCTAAGCGAGCCTATAATAATAATATTACAATTACCAGTTTGTAAGAGTAGTCAGGACTACGCTCAGCTACCTACTACCCTTATACCCTAATACGTGTCCTCTAACCCCCTATCTAAGGTCATGTCCTCAATGAGTTGCACTTGCGCCATGTCCCGTCTAATCACCTCTTCTCAATACTTCCTCGGCCTACCTCTACCCCTCTTGTACCCGTCCATAGCCAACCTCTCACACCTCCGCATTGGGGCATTTGTGTCTCTCTTCTGCACGTGTCCGAACCATCTCAACCTCGCTTCCCGCATCTTATCCTCCCCCGAGGCCACTCCCACTCTGTCTCGAATATCATTATTTCTAATTCTATCCCTCCTTGTATGCCCACACATCCATCTTATCATCCTCATCTCCGCAACTTTCATCTTTTGGGTGTGCGAAGTCTTAACCGGCCAACACTCCGCCCATACAACATAGTCGGTCTAATCACCACCCTATAGAACTTGCCTTTAAGTTTTGGTGGCTCCTTTTTATCGCGCAAGATTCCAGATGCGAGCATCCATTTCATCCACACTATCTCAATACGATGTGTGACATCGTCATTATGTAAGCATGCACGATAAATTGTTTTACAATAAATTGTTTTTTTACATTTATATACCACATATATCATCATTATTTTTCTTCTTTTTTTTTTCTGAAGAAATATATATCATCATTGATCCTTATTCAAGATAATAAATAGGTTACGAAAATACCAGCCAGTGTATATATTGATGAACTTTTTAGGGAAAGAACAAGTACAAATTAAAGGTAGTAGTAACAGAAAGAAGGTGAAAGAGGTGGAAAGAGAATGGAATTAGAAGTGAAATGATGACAGAAAGAGAACATTGAAAGACATGGCATATATCACGTCTACCAAATTCATAATCTGCAGCTACGGAACAGTAGAGCACGCTATCCAATATTAATTGCCAAACATTTATATATATGCTACTTCTGCGCAAAGGTAAGTAATCAAGGGTTACGATGAGTTGAATAAGTTATTTTTTCCTTAATAAAAGACGAGACTAGAAAAAATCTTGATTGAAAATGTTTCCCCTCTGGGAAAAGGTGAAAAATACCCCCTCAAATATCTCATTAAAAAATAGTGCATACTCTTGTCGTTACACAAATGACGTAAATAAATTATTTTTCCTGACTGAATTTTTAAAAAATTATTTAACTTGTTTTTAATTAAAAATATGTCATGTTGCTTTAGAAAATTAAGTCTACCCAATTTTTTAGTATACTTATTTTTTTAGAGCCATGATAATTTTATTTTTCTGATGTGTCGAGTCTGATTTGTTAAAAAAATAGATAAACTTATTCTTTTTAAATCAACAGAGATATTTTTTTAATGAATCAGGCAATTCATTAGAAAAAAATTGTCATGTGTCTTAAAAAATTAAATCTACCAAAAAAAAATAAGTAGACTTATTTTTAAAGACGTTGTGACATATATTTAATTAAAAAAATAAGTCAAATGATTTTTTTATAAAAGTCCGCCAATAAAAAGATATATTTACATGTAACGACAGGGTATATATACATCATATTTTTAATAAGAAATATATCTGTTCTTGAGAGATATATTTGCACTTTTTCCCTTCCCTTTTAATAAATCCTGCACGGTGTGAATTCAAAATGGTGAGAGCTCTGAAATGAGTTCCGAACACATACTGAAAAACAAACAGAAAAAAGAGAAAGGGTACATGGCGAGATCCAAGTGTGTATGCACCAAATAATCTAACAATCTCGGTGATATATTTTTCTTTTTAGTTTGTACTAAAAAGAATGATATATTCAGTATTTAAAAATAATATATCTTTAAACTTTTTATTTTACCCCTAATGAAATAATTTATATTCATACTAAAATCATTATTTTACACCACATTTTTTATAATTCTTGCCTAATTAAAGTTAATCGCATAAATTGGGACACATAGCTAGAGTAATATTTATTTTTAAAAAATTCAATATATATTATTTAACCATAACGAAATACTATAATAAAGTTTAATTTTTTCATTAAGTACCTGCTATTTTACACCAATATATGTATATGATAATTTTGACTAACTAAGCTTTTGCAAATAGAAAACAACACACAATGTGATTTTCGTCTTTATTAGTATTAAATTTGAACATTAGTCCTCTATGATCTTGATCTCACGCAATTAATCGATGAATTTCGTAAATTTCATTTAAATATATCTTGTATTCATTTACTTTTTGTATGCATTATATGTAGTTAAAATTATGTAAATAAGTAAAATACTTATTATTAAGAGTTTTGTTTATGTTTGGTCCTAAATGGCAACTCAGTGCACAAAACATTTCGCGTTAACATGGTTCGTCGAAGAGTCACACTTCAAAAAATGTGACGGTAGATAGCCTAACCTAATGCAAACATTAGTGAATGCATCCACTGTTCGAACACATGACTTATAAATTTGAGCCTTAGTCCTCTATGATCTTGATCTCACGCAATTAATCAATGATTTTCGTAAATTTCATTTAAATATATCTTGTATTCATTTACTTTTTGTAAGCATTATACGTAGTTAAAATTATGTAAATAAGTAAAATACTTATTATTAAGGGTTTTGTTTATATTTGGTCCTAAATGGCAACTCAGTGCACAAAACATCTCGCGTTAGTAGGGTTCGTCGAAGAGTCACACTTCAAAAAATGTGACGCTAGACATCCTAATCTAATGCAAACATTAGTGAATGTTTTCACTGCTCAAACACATGACTTATAAATCACGCAAAAATAACTTTATTACTGCTCTAAGATTCCTCTCGTGAAAATGAAATATGAAGCAGACAACGGAGGAAAGAGTAAAAATGATGGATGTTAATATGTTAAATCAGTTTGCACATGTCATTCATAAACTAATCACAATATTTATGACAAAACGTAATTGATAATATAATAAAAATCAGTAACTAACTTATTATCACATATTTAAATAACAACACCAAATGTACGTTAGTTATATCCTTAAAATAATCCGTCACTTTCAGCGAATTGCTTTCTATCGCGCTAGGTGTGGACGTATATTGGTTCGGTACGATTTTATATCAAAAAATATGAATCGAATAAAATCCGATTTTTATTTTAAAAAACTGAATCAAACTTTTTTTTAAAAAACCCGAACATATCGGTTTATATCGGTTTTTTCAATTCAAATGTATCATAATCAACGAATATAAAGTCCATAAAAAAACAATTTAAAGTCCAAAAAGCTTTTGGGGTTGAGTTAGGCCTAATATCCATTCTTTACATAGTATCAGAGTCAGACCCATTCCAATTCTTTGTTCACCGATGTTGGACCCCAAGTTATATTATCCACGCTCCAGTTAACAAGGTCTGGACGTGCGGAGGAGTGTTAAGAGTCCCACATCGGATATGGAATGGAAACACGGACTCCTTATATAGACTTGGACAATCCTCACCCTACAAGCTAGCTTTTGGGGTTGAGTTAGGCCCAAGGTTTATTCTTTACAGTCTGCATCACATATATTCTTAAAACATGTAAAAAAAACTCCAAATTAAAGTTTAATCCCCATAAAATAAAAGTCCAAACTCCAAAATATAAAGTGCACATCATAAATTAAAAGTTCAAAACATGAATTTAAAAATTTGTTCCACTTCTGGACAATCTTCGCATGAAGTTTCATGACACCAGGAATAAATGGATGCAAGAAAGAACAAGTTCTCTTCGCCCATCCTTTTGCATCTCCATACAACACATTGTGGAACTGTAGATAAGCACAATTTCAGCGTTCAACATTCCAACAACATTTAGCAGCAAATTTCAGCATTCCAACATAAAAAAAATAGTATATCAACAGCAAAATACAACGTTTCACAACAAAAAAAAACATTTCAACAACAAATTTCCACGTTCTAACAGCAAAAACTAATATTTCAGCAGCAAAATGCAGCGTTCCAACAACAACAAAAAAGCAACATTTCAGCAGCCAAATAATAGGTACTAATTTGAAGGAATGTAGATTTGAAAACTTTACATTTATGACGCCAATATTTCACAATTCTACCAGCAAGTAATATCAATCCATTGTCAAGTCCTCCACTGTTTGTGGTTGTTCTGCTTCTTGTGATTGCAATATGATTGAAAGTTTCTCAAAGTCTACATACAATTTGTCAAAGCGTCAATATAATAAATAAAATGTTAAAGTATAATCATTCTATTAAAAATAATATATAAAAAATAGTATTGTTACCCAATTCAACTTTTTCATAAAACTCAATTTCTTCTTCGGTTGGTTGCACAATTTGTTATCCTATAAGAGTTGAGTGAAGCCAATTTTGTGTGCAAATTAATGCCTTAACTGTCTTATGAGTTAATGTACTCCTAAAAGGGTCAAGAATGCACCCCCGTGCTAAATGCCGATTCGGAAGCTACGGTAGACACTGGAATTACCAAAATATCTTTGGTAATCTTTGACAAAGTCGGATACCTAGACGAATGCATCTTCCACCAACCTAAAAGATTAAAATTTGGATCATTAGGACTTTCATCCCGCTCTGACAAATATTTCTCAACATCATTCTTCCCCCCAAAATCATCATTTTCACTTGCTTTCATCTTTTTAAACTGTTGAAAAGGGTTAATTGATTCTTTATATTGCTGCCACTATCACAAACTTCACTTAACTGAACATATGAACTACTACCCACACCACTATTTGGGCCATCATCATTATGACTTTCAAATAACCATAACAACAAGTTTGTGATATTAGCTTTAAGTTCACCAACCTTCCTACTATCAAATATACTTCCAAAGCACCAGTTTATAAATTCAAATTTACACCGAGGATCAAACACATTTACAAGCATCTTTATTAAACCCCACAAATACAACTTTACCATTGTTCTTACCCTTATCACGAGTTAATACTTTTTTATTCTTATCCTCTTCAAGCTTCAATTTCTTGTACACTTTGCATCTACCCAAGTGATTCCTTAAATTAGTTGTCCCAACTAACGAGCTATCGCAAGCATAATCTTTACGGCAAAAATGACATTTGGCTTTCTTTCCTCCAGGTAGCTTAGTAAGAAAATTTCAAACTTTTGATCTCAAATTTCCCTCGTCGGTTTGTTTCACCTCTTCTGTTCCATCATCCAAAATGTCTTCCATTCTACCGCCCTACCCCTCCTCTTTCCACTTCAATTCCTCCTGCAAAATAGAAGCTGAAGTTGTTAGATTTCTTTCATGCCCATCAATACTTGTTTCTGGTGTTGTAGCGGCGTTAAACCAGTAGACATAAGCAAAATAGAAACTGAAGTTGTTAGATTTCTTTCATGCCCATCTACTAGTTCATCATAATCTTTACGGCAAAAAAACTGAATTAATTAAGCATATAAAGAGGCATAAACCACTAGACACAAGCAAAAATATGAAACCCAAGTTAAGAAAAAGAAATTCAAAAGCTACTCTACCAATAATCCTTACTTCCAAATCGATTATTCGCTAACATCAGAAAATAGAAATCGAAAAATAGCAAAATCCAATTACACAGTAAGAGTAAAAAAGACTAAGAAATAGGTGGAAAAGCGATAATACGAACCTGAATACTACCAAACCCGAAAAGAAGATGAAAAAGGTCATGCTGGGTTAATGGTGGATTGTTGCACATCGGCAACACATCCAAAATGAAAATGATTTAGGATTTTAGGATTTCAAAGCTTTCAATTTTAATTTATACTGGCTATGGTTAATTATAAATTTCCCCCGGTTTTCGGTTCTGCTCATAAGAAATTCTAAAGAACCGAATCAAACCAAATTATTTAATCTTGATAAATTCAATTTTTTTAAAGACCCATTTTAAAAAAAAACGAATTTAAACCGAACCGAACAGTCGATTCGGTTCGATTTTTTAGGTTCTCCGGTTCTTATGTCCACCCCTAGTGCAGGCCAGTTATGGGGCACATATAACACTTCATTCACATTGTAGTGAATTTTCTTCCATCTCCCTTGGCCCCCACTGCCTTCAAAAACTTTTTTTTCTCTCAATAATTATGAAGCCAGTCCCAATCACAAAGATTTTGGTGGGATGCTTTCCCAAATATGGTTTGACAAGTTTCTCATGCTTTACTGGTTTTGATGACCCTCATTCCTTTTGGAGCACTGTCCTCTTGAACGTCTACTGAGCATGTGTTTGGAGAAAAACGTAGCCAATGAGGAAATTATGGACAATGCTTCTATTCCTAGTTCATGGATACTTGGAGATTTACTTGTGGATGCAGAATGATCTTTAAAACTTTTTGAATCCACTTGTACGTAATGTCCTTTACGAGTAAGATGAGGCAAGAGCCTGCATCAGTTTTCACTTGCTAACATACTTGCAATTTGGCCAGATTTCAGTTTCGTTCACTTATTGTTTCAATTTCACCTCTGCTATACCTTTTTTTTTTGGTAGAAAGGGAAATTTTTTATTTCAACCAAGTATAAGAATTACAAACTACTAGTTCATTGGACTCTAGAGCTAGTTCATAACTCAAATCTCTATCGCATATCTATACACATAATCTAATAATAAAAAAGAACTATGTCTAGATAGGAAATGAATTCAAATTCGTTTTTTTCGGTTCTCCGATTTTTATGTCCATCCCTAATCGCCGTATTTTAATTAAAATATGTCCAGTTCACCAATAGACTGTAACTAGACTCCGAACTTCTTTCTCCCATTAATTGGAGTCTATAAATATCAGGTTATTCTCATTTTCTTTTTTAGCCACATAAGCCGTATCACCCTTTCTCTCTCTTTTTTTTTCTTTACAATATTTGACATTGAATTTTACAGTATGATGTCATATTCTTTTTAGCAAAATAAATTTTAGACTATATTACTTTAACATTTCTTCACTACTACTAATATATGATAAAATTAAATTTAACATATTATAAAAAGATGTTCACATAAATACACTTATATAAAATGTAACTGAGGTTTTGTTGTATAACATGTTTATCATGGAAATTGTTTCTCGGAGTTGATATTTAAATCTCATAAGAATTTGGTTGTTCTCGGTTTGTACTTTGTGGAACATTCCTTTTATTTTGCAAAAGATAAAAATTCTTTCTTTCGCATGTTCCAACTCCCGATATATTTGAAACCATTTCACTTCTAATATAATATTAGTTTTGGTGTGCGTCACACGTGTCAATAAATTAAATTCAATACGAAAAGAATGAATTATGTAAAATAGCAATAGATGTTAAAATACATGTCACATTCATTCAAATGAAAAAATAATATTATTACAGTGACTTCGTTGTTGAATTACATTTAATAAGTATTTAGATTTTCCTTTTCTTTTAAACATGTAATTTTGAATTATAATTTTCATTAATGATATTACCTACCCAAAGAAACTTAATTTCTTAAAAAACATTCAAAATTCTTCTAATATCTTGTCCTTAAGGGATAGTATAACTTTTTTTCAACTTCTCCATATATATTTATTATGTTATGTTAATTGTTTAGATACCAACATTCAGTGTACGTGTCGTGTCTAGTACATGTAGCAGGTTATCGCAAAAATTATATTTAAAATAACATAAAAAAAATACCACTAACAAAATTTTAAACAAAAAGTATACAAACATAGGCACACACATCAATAACCAAATGTAAATAAACTAAGATTACATCAAATAAAATAAAATAAAAATAAGATCACGTACCAATCTAAACTATATCAATCATTGTTCTTCATTCAAATACAAAGTGAACTAAGAAAAGACGAATAAACTTATTGAAAGAAATAATCCTTGGATTATTTTTATTGATAATGAGAGATATATATACAAATATACAATTTCTAAATATGGACAATATAGGAAAATAATTCTACATTTTTCTATTCTAATTCTAATACCCTTTTCTAGTATAAGACTAATACCATAATTACAATTATACATGAATTACATTTTATTGAGTCCAAATCGGACCATGATACACACGGTCCTTTACACCCCCACAGTCATAGCGGGCAGTATACGTACACTGAGACTGCCCCTAAAATCTTCAAATAGAATCAAGAGAACACCCTTAGTAAATATGTTTGAAATCTGGTATCACGAAGGGACATGGAGGACGCGTACTTGTCCACGAGCTATCTTTTCTCGAACAAAGTGTGTGTCCATCTCTATATGTTTAGTGCGCTGATGTTGGACTGAATTTTCAGAAAGATAGAATGCACTCACATTATCACAGTAGACCAATGTAGCCTTCTGAATAGGATAATGTAGCTCTAGTAGAAGATTACGTAGCCAACATGACTCATACACCACATTGGTTACCCCTCAATACTCGACTTCCGCACTGGATCGTGATAAAGTAGCCTGGCGTTTTGCAGACCATGAGACCAAGTTATCGCCAAGAAACATACGATATCCAGATGTAGAGCGTCTGGTGTCCGGACAGCCACCCCACTCAGCATCGGTATACGAGACAAGTGTAGAGGCTGATGATGGATATAGATGCAACCCACAATCAAGTGTACCTTGGATGTATCGGATAATGCGTTTGAGCGCATTCATGTGCTCAACTCGAGGATCATGCATAAACAAACACATATGCGGTACGACATACATAATATCCGGTCGCGTGAAAGTAAGATACTGAAGAGCTCTAGTAAGACTGCGATAGTGAGTGGGATCCTCGTAAGGGGAGCCAGCCGCAGCACCCAGCTTGGGTTTTGTATCAACTAGAGTAAAAATAGACTTAC
Organism: Anisodus acutangulus; assembly: GCA_029783415.1. Taxonomy (NCBI): domain Eukaryota; kingdom Viridiplantae; phylum Streptophyta; class Magnoliopsida; order Solanales; family Solanaceae; genus Anisodus; species Anisodus acutangulus. The sequence continues at coordinate 13,447,029 of CM056491.1, read as the reverse complement.
ACGAGTACATACCAGCTCTCTCAATTATCTCAGCGGCATACTTCCGTTGGGATAAAAACAACCCACCTGCATGACGAGTGACAACAATCCCCAAGAAGTAACTCAAGGGCCCTAAGTCTTTCATAGCAAACTCAGAACTGAGTTGTGTCATGATAGACCGACGTAAATCATCATCATAAAATGTGAAGATAATATCATTCACATACAATAGAATATATGCCAAGGAAGTACCACGACGATAGATGAACAGAGAATTATCAGACCGGGTGTGATAAAACCCAATAGTAGATACATAGTCTGCAAATCGCTTATACCAAGCTCGTGGGGCCTGCTTAAGCCCATACAATGACTTCTTTAATAAACAAACATGATTAGGATATGTGGGGTTTCAAAAACCCAAGGGCTGATGCATATAAACTGTCTCCTTAAGATCATCATGTAAGAAAACATTCTTCACATCTAACTGATGAATGAGCCATTCTTTCGAAAGAGCCAAACTGAGAACAATGCGAATGGTAGCCGGTTTGACCACCGGACTAAACGTCTCACCACAATCCACGCCAACCTGTTGAGTTTTACCATCACCTACAAGTCGATCCTTATGTCTCAAAAAAGAACCATCAGAATTATCTTTATGAATAAAAATTCAGATCGAGCGAATAATATTAACACCAGAAGGACGGAGTACCAATTCCCACGTCTTATTCTCAATAAGAGAATTATATTCGTCGTTCATAACCAATTTCCAATTTGGGTCATTTAATGCAGACACTGGGTTACGGGGTAGTGGGGATTTAAGAATATTAGAATTAAGATTAAAATGTCTTTTTGGTTTAAAAATACCCCGTTGACTACGAGTAACAGGTCTGTGTGTCGGGGGAGAATTGGGTGAATTATGGGGAAAGGCCGAATGGGTGATGGACTGGCCAGCAGGCAGTGGGCATGCTGGCCCAAAACTGGAAACCGAAGATGGGACTGGAGCAAAAACTGGGGCAAAAGCAGTCTCGGCAGTGGGCTGGTTGATCGGCCCAACAACAGAAATCGGCGCAAAAGCAGTGGGTTGTGGCGGGCTAGCAGGCCCACTGCCTGCTGGCGTTTCGTGGTTACTGGATCGGCCCATTAAGTAGTGCATAATGTACGGTGAGACTTCGTCATCTAAAAAATTATACGAACTAGGCACAGAACTACTCACTTTGGCAAATGAAAATTGGGTTTCATAAAAAATAACATGACGACTAATTATAATTTTATTAGACAATAAATCAAAATATTTGTAACCATGATTATTAAATGGATAACCCAAAAACACACAAGTGGTAGAACGGGCTTGAAGTTTGTTAATCATAGTTGACGGAAATAGTGGATATCATAGACACCCAAAGACCCTAAGATATGAATACATATGATTCTTATTATAGAGGATTTTAAGAGGAGATGCATATGTCAATCCTTTGGTAGGAAGTATGTTAAGGAGATAAATAGCTATTTGTAGAGCATGATGCCAAAAGGAAGGGGGTACGAAAATATGGATCAATAAAGTTCGGACAATATCATTAATGGTACGAATTTTTCGTTCAGCTTTCCCATTTTGTGAGGACGTATGAGGACAAGAGAAACGAAAAACTATACCATTAGCATCACAGAATTCCCAAAACAACCCATTATCATATTCTTTGCCATAATCACATTGAATATTTTTTTATTTCACGTTCGAATTGGGTGCAGATGAATGCTCTAAATTTTAAGAATGAGGAAAAAACATGAGATTTCTTCGCTAACGGAAAGGTCCATAAAAATTACAATAATCATCCAAAAATAGAACATAATAATGATGGCCCACATAACTTAGAATGGGAGAAGTCCATAAATAGCTATGAATAATGTCAAAAGGCATCAAAGTACGAGAAGTAGAGGCTATAAATGATAATCTAACATGTTTTCCTAACGGACATGAATGACAAATTGGAGTACTACGCGTACCCTTACAATAAATAAAATTATTTTTATACAGGGAAGAAACAATAGACGACCCAGGGTGACCCAAACGTGCATGTCATATGGAAGGAGCTAGGGCTGCAAATGTCGATGGCATGGCTTGACTCGAGAAACTGGAGGAGGGCGTGATTGGATAAAGATCTCCCCTACTATCGCATCTTATGAAAGGTATCCCCATTTTGAAATCCCTCACAGAAAATCCAAAAGGATCAAAATTAACAGAAACCCAATTATCAGTGATGAATTTTTGGACATACACCAAATTTTAAATTAAGTTAGGGGCATGAAGGATATTTTTCAAGACAAGAGGCAGATGTGGGGGAGACAAAGTTGTATTACCGTAACCACGAATTGGAATTGTATAGCTATTACCAATAATAATGCCACGATTTTTGCTCAAATTGGAATAAGACGAGAGAGTACCTTGGTCGGATGTCATGTGAGAAGTTGTGCCGGTGTCCATGTATCAATTCACATCCGGAGGATTTAATCCAAGTGTATGCATGGCGGCCTCAATATCGGTGGGTGTCGGGATCGGAGCTGGGCCCACAGCAATGAAAGCCTGCATGGGCCGAGGCCCAAGCAGACCACCCTGCTGACCCGACCCATATCGCTATTGGGTGTTGCCTGAAGGACCAGAAAAATTAGGCCTGTGATTGGGCTGAACCGGGGCCCAACTGCCTGGAAAATAACTGGGTGGGCAGTAGGCTGGACTGGGCCACTGGCCGCTGGTCCAGGTCCACTGCCAAGGGGCCCAGGGATGAGACCAGGTGGGCTGGGGCCCAGTACCCTGAGGCACATTACCACCGTTGTTGCCGCCGTGATTTTTGCCATTATTTTTATGATTTTGACCCTTCTTGCCTTCACCGTTGTTGCGGTTTTGGCCCGAATTGTCAACAAAACCGTGTGAGTTATTGGAATAAGCCATCATCGCCACAGAACTTGCACCGGTAGCCACCTTTTTTGCCAAGCCGACTTATTCTAACGTGAGTATCGAACGTGCTTGATAAAAAGGAGGAAGCATATTACTTTGTCAAAGTAGAGTCCCAACGCCATTATAGGCCTCAGATAGGCCTGCAACCATTTGGAGAACAAGACTATTATTGATAACAGGCGCTCCAACGTTACGGAGTTGGTCCGCCAATTCCTTGAGCCATTTACAATAAGCTGAAATATTCGAAAATTTTCCATGCTGACTTGTGAAAATTCTTGCTCAAGAGTGACAACTCGGGAATGTTGATTATCCTGAAATATATCACGCAATCTATTCCAGGTAGCCATAGCCATAGTGTCCGGTTCAATGATTGTCTGTAAAAGGTCGGTAGAAATAGTGGAGTAAATCCACTGAAGGACGATAGCATCAAGAGTGATCCACAACTGAGGATCCTCCACGGATGTAGGGACATCGGGATGAATTATGTGATGGAGTACTTGATGTGAGATTACATGAATTTTGAACAATTCTGCCCAGGTCGCATATATGACGTTTTTCATCTCAAGAACAATAGGGATGTGGTTCTTGATGTTGGAAACAGTAAGGGCAGGATGAAACATGTTATTTGACGTAGACATAACGAAAGAACAATAGGTGAAAGAGGGATTTGGAAGAAAATTTGGGAAGAGAGGAGGTAAGGTGCTCGGATTCCTAGAAGGAACATGGAAACCGAGGCAGCGGAAGAGAGGAGAAACCGGTAGAAGACCTAGAATTCTGATACCATGGAAAAAATAATCCCTTGATTATTTTCATTGATAATGAGATGTATATATACAAATATACAATTCCTAAATATGGACAATATAGGAAAATAATTCTACCTTTTCCTATTCTAATTCTAATACATTTTTTTAGTAAAAGACTAATACCATAAATATAATTATACATGAATTATATTTTGTTGAATCCAAATCGGACCATGATATACACAGTACTTTACTTATTGGTGACGCTAACCTATTTCTTTATCTAAATGCTTCGAAATGATTGATCTTGACGCTAACCTGTTTCTTTATTGGTGATACAATATTTTCACCATCATGCTTTAGGTGCGGTGGGACCAGTCACTTTAAAAAGTTTACCCTACCTTAGTTTTATCCAAAGTGTTTGGCCCAGTGGCCAATACATTAGGGTATTGCTGTCTGAGGTTCCGTGTTCGAGTCCTCTGATCAGCGAGAGTGGAACTGTGTTCCCCAAAAAAATCCTTCCATACGCGTAGGGCCAAGCGGTGTATACTAATCCGTAGGGCCAGGCCGGAGGTGGGGTTTTCTGGGGTATGGGGCCGTAATGCGGTGGGACCAGTCACTTTAAAAAGTTTACCCTACCTTAGTTTTAGTCCGCTTGGGCAGCTCAATTGGTTTCAAGGGGGATATTTGGAATAAGAGACCAAGGATCGAATCCCGTCAGCGGCAGTGTGGGGGTTTCTTCTTGAAATAAAGGAGGACCCCTTGTGCGCAGCGTGGTACTGGTCTAACCTTTGAAATCAATTGAGTCACCATGATTTACCTCCTTCACAGACCTGTCGGACCGGGGTGTGGGGGCTCATGGGGTGGGAGATTCCACCTTTTGGAATAAGGAATAGTTGTTGGGGATATTCCCGTTTTTATGGTGTAGTTTTCCACTTTCTTTCCAATTTCGAACATCTCCTCCGTCTTGATATCTGCTCCTTCCTCTTGTCTACAATTATTAGTGTGCACAAATGTTAATGTATGAAAATTAAAATGAATTTGAAGGACATGAAAGTCTGTAAACATTATAAAATTGATAATTAGTAAGAAATAGTAATATTTTAACTAAATTGATTCACAAATATCTAATTGAACTATGACATATAAATTAAAGTACTACAAAATCTAACTGCATAAACGTAATTCCGACTTACTCCTCCCAATAGTCAACACCAACTGATATGAGGTCAGCCAAAGTCTTAGCTAATTTTAGGAAGATAAAGAACCTTTGGGCTTTTCACTCTCAGATGCTCATATCATAAAAAATTGTTGATCCTATTTAATTTATAGGACGTCAAGCCTATTTTTACAGGTAAAATATATTATTCAAAAACTTCCAGCTACTAAAAGTACATCCATAGTAAAAAATAATTCTTTTAGAATTCTGAAAGAGTACGTATGTTTAAATTCTTAAATAGAGTCATCGGAAAAATCAAGGCAAACGAATTGGTACAATAAACAGACATAAGGAATAAGCATATCAAACATAATATATATATATATATATATATATATATATATATATATATATATATATATATATATATAGCGAATATTCTCCGAATATTCTCTGTATATTTTGTAATTATGATAGATGTATATTTAAGGTAACTTAGGATTCTAATTGTATTAAGAATCAACCTTTGTAAGGTAAGTTAGGATTCGTACCATAATAGGAATCAACCTTTGTACAGCTATATATATTGTGAATAATGAAAGGAATCCCGAAGGGAAATTATTCTATCTTTCATGGTATCAAGAGCCTAAAACCTAAATCCTCATTCCCGGCCGAAATTTTTTTTTCTGCTTTCACAAAAAAAAAAAAAAAAAAAAAATTCTGGTTTCTTCCTCCATATTTCGGCCCAACCAGAAAATTCCCTCCTCGACAAAGGCAACCATGTCTTCCCTCACAAATTTCGTTTTCATCCACGGCACACTTGAAAACCCCTCTCAACGCGTCAAGATCTTCTTTTCATCCGGCAGATTCGCCGTTAACAACATCAAGAATTTTATCCCTATAATTCTTGACCAAGAAGACTGTCCAATATTCCATGTGGATGGAACTATTCTACATTCATGCATGTGCATACAACGTGCTCGATCACATTGACGAATCTGCTCGCCCCACCGATGTTCTGGACTCAATCGGCGTCGTCTTGACGCTATCGTCAAACAATGGATCTACGGCACCATCTCCAAAGATCTATTATGCACTATCATGAAAGCGGTGCTACGAAGACGTGAACTTTGGGTCCGGCTAGAAGAAATATTTCAGGACAATAAAAATACTCGGTGTATTTGGAAGAGCAATTCAACAATACCCGCCTCGAGAATTTTAACAACATGTCCGAATATTGTAAGCAATCGAAACTCATAACCGATCAACTATCCAACGTCGGGACTTGTTTGAAACCAAGATGGTGCTTCAACTTGTTGCGGTTTACCGAAGGTGAATATGACACACTCGCAACAATGATTCAACAAGCCGACCCTCTCCCAAGTTTCAACAAGGCACGTTCACAACTATTGTTGGAAGAAACTAGACGTGCTAAACAAGAGGAACATAATCAAAAGTCGTGAGCCGGTGACGGGATGGAAACACCTCGGCTAGCAAGACCACCATCACAAAGATGTCCGGCGAAGAAGAAGACACCAGCAGCTGGTTGCGATCCACCGGTTGCGGCGGAAGAAGACAAAGAAGAAGCGGCAAGAAGAAGCGGCGGCGGAAGAAGAAGAAGCGGCAGCTGAAGAAGCGGCGGCCACGGCTGTCCCGGTGATTTGGGCCAGGCCTACACCACCGTGAACCTTCAACAGCCCCACGATAATTGGTACATGGGACACCGGAGCCACATCTCACCTCACCGCGGTCGTCAGGTAACCTATCTCAACTACATCGGTTAAAGTGTCCTCAATTTATTATCGGCAATGGTCATCGTGCATTCCAATTGAAGGTTACGGTAACACACACCAAACATACACACCCGCCTTTCTCCCTAAACCACGTCCCTATACACACCTAACATCATTAAAAACTTAATCTCGTTAGAAAATTCACTAGCAATAATTACGTATGCAGCCGAATTTGACCCTTTTGATTTTTCCGTGAAAGAACTCAATACGGGAAAATTCTTACACGCCACAATAGTGTGGGAGACCTCTACCCATTCACTCAATCTTCATTGTCCGACCGCAAGCACCTCTATCCCTTGCGGCAATCTCTCCCTCCACTTGGCACGAGACTCGGACACCCGGAGACCCGGTTTTACTTTTCTTAGGACTTCTAAGCGTATTCAATGTAATGATGGAAAAATTGCCCAACACTGCTTTTTCTTGTCCACTAGAGCAAACATACTCGCCTTCCATTTATGTCATCAAGCAGTGTTACTTTTTCTCCTTTGATATTGTTCATGCTGATTTGTGGACATCTCGATTGTTAGCTCTTTGGGTCATAAATTCTATCTAGTATTCTTGGATGATTTTTCACATTTTGTCCGGATTTACCCACAAATTCAAATCAAGTTCTTACAAAATTAATCGAGTTTCACAAATTCATTAAAACACAATTTGAAAAATCTATCAAATCATTCCAATGTGATAATGGACGGAATTTAATAACTCGATATTTCACAATTTCTCGTTCTAAACAAGGTATGATTTTCTGCTTTTCTTGTCCCTATACTTCTTCCCAAAACGGAAGGTGAAAGAATTATACGCACTATCAATAACATGGTTCGCACACTTACATTTCATGCTTGTCTACCACCACCGCCTTTTGGGTCTATGCTTTGTCAAATGGTAGAATCCCTTCTTAATATTTTACCTAACTAGCACACTCCAAAACAAGACCCTACCGAATCTTATACCGTGAGGCTACCATCATATGATCACTCACGATTTTTGGATGCTTATGCTACCCAACATGGCTCCATTTGCACCTCACAAACTTGCACCTCGCACTCTGCCATGTGTCTTGGCTTGGTCTATCTCCTAATCCTGGGCTACTTGTGCTGACATTTCTACTTGCAAAATCATCGTCTCCCACACGTCACCTTTGATGAGACAACCTTTCCTTTTTCAAATCTCAGGAAATTTGAGACCACCATTACATCTTTCTCGATGAACCAAGTTCATCCCCGATCATCCAAAATCTATACCAACAAGAAATTTGTTCACGATGGGCCTCGCCACTGTCTCAAGACCACCCCACTTGACTCCACCACCCTACAACCCCCAAATGAGTCACCGTAAACTGGCCCGGTGACTGGCGCCGGTCTAGAACGATGGACGACAAAGAACCTCCCACTTCGATCCAGATCCGCCCGCCATCTCATCAGTGGAGACTCACATAACACGGGATCTTCAAACCAAGAGTTCACTTCAATCTCTCCACACAAACCTTATCACCCATTCCAAAAAATCCAAAACTAGCAAAGCGGACCCAAATTGGAATGCGAAGCCATGTGCGAAGAATTTAACGCTTTAAATCCAAGCAACACTGGGATTTGGTACCTGTAACCGAAGGTGTGAATATTATCCGGTGTATGTGGCTATTTTCGGCACAAGTTCAGACGATGGTGACTTAGAGAGGTATAAGGCAAGACTAGTCGCCAATGGCACTAATCGCAACAGGAGGTATTGATTGTGGTGAGACATTCATCCGATTGTTAAACCGCCTACTATTCGACTGCTCTTTACGCATGGGCATGCATTGGCCAATTCATCGGCCAATGTCAAGAATGCATTCCTTCAAGTGGGGATTTGAAAGAGCTGCCATCGTAAATCGACCTCGCAGCTTTATTCATCGTGACTCATGATTTGTGTGTCGTCTCGTAAAGTCATTGTATCGATGGATCAAACAGCACCCGCTTAGTATGATCGTTTGCGGGTATCTTTGCATTGGTTTTTGTATGTAGCAGGTGATAACTCTCTCTTCACTTTTCACCGAGGTAAGCAAGATCGCATATTTGCTATTATATGTCGATGACATTGTTCTTACTTGCCTCGATCTGGCGGTTTGAAGAATGAAATCATTGCTCTACTCAAAGCGAATTTGCTATGCCGACTTGGGGCAAGCTAAGTTATTTTGGGTATATCGGTAACTTGGATCTGCTGACCACTATGTTCTTATGTCGGCGTAAGTGCAGTGAAGAGATAGTATCTGAGGCCAAGATGGCAAATTGTAAAATTATGCCAACTCCAGGTTGGACTCAAATCCAAGCTTAGTGCCAATGACTTCGGCGCCGATTTCTGATCCCCACTCTATATCGAGTCTAGCGGTGCTCTTGATATCTTACATTCACTAGGCCTGATATTACATATGGCTCAGCAGTGTGTCTGATGCATTACACGACACGAAGAGTCCCGATTTGCCGCCCCTCAAACGTATTATCGAGCACGTTAAGGGCACACCTAGACTTTGGATTACACTTATACCCTCTGCCCCAACAAGTTACTTGCCTACACGGATGCATTGGGCGAGATGCCCGACACACGCCGCTCCACCTCGAGTACCGTGTATTTCTTGGGGATAATCTTATCTCATGGTCCGCCAAAGAGGCAAGCAGCCACACTATCCGTTAGCTCTTGACCGAATATCGCGGTGTTGCTAATGTAGCGCTTTGAGATCTGTTGGCTCCGAAATCTTCTTTAGAGCTCCATGTCCACTCCGCAGGCGTCTATAGTCTATTGTGACAACATATCTCCCATCTCATATGTCTCATAATCCGGTCCAACATCGACTAAGCATATTAAGATGGATATCCACTTTGTGCGAGAGAAGGTTGCCTGTGGTCAGCCAAATTTTTACACGTGCCTTCCTCTTATCCGATGCACATCTTCACAAAGGGACTACTGGCGACTCTTCACCGACTTCCCGATCCGACCTTAGCGTTCGCCTCCTCCGTCCGCCTCAGGTGGGGAGTATTAGCGAATATTCTCCGAATATTCTCTGTATATTTTGTAATTATGATAGATGTATATTTAAGGTAACTTAGGATTCTAATTGTATTAAGAATCAACCTTTGTAAGGTAAGTTAGGATTCGTACCATACTAGGAATCAACCTTTGTACAACTATATATATTGTGAATAATGAAAGGAATCCCGAAGGGAAATTATTCTATCTTTCATATATATGAGAATTTAAGGCTTCTAAGTGGTTAATTAAGCTTTCACTATAGTAGTTAATCATCAATATACTGTTTTGGTTATATTAATTGTATTTTTATGTTAAATTTTTTTATATGGTGCCATCGCCTATTATCCGGCCACATGTATGGTTACGCGATACTCATAGAAAAGCATATACTAATAGCACAATCAACATTCGCTAGTTGAGATTATGTAATACACACACATATATATATTTTTATATATATATATATATATATATATATATATATATATATATATATATATATATATATATATATATATATATATATATATAAATAAATATAAGTATGTATACACAAGTGAAAATATGAATGTTAATAGACTTTTAACGATTAAAATAAAATAAAAACTTTAACCTTTTTTGCTTCGAGCTTGATATCAAGATAGAAGTAATCAACAGGCCGGACCAATAAAATATGTGACATGAATCAACCAATCTATGAAAAATAATCAGATCATTAATCACACATCTATCGATCACATGCAATCTTAACCCTTGTAAAATATAAAAGATTGCATAATTGAAAAAGATCTAATTTCAAAAGAAAAGGCTGTGAAATATGATCTTAAGGAGGTCTTTTTCCTGTTTTTTTTATCAATTAATAAAATTCTTTTATAGATATATAGATGCACTTTTCTAATCCTAATATGATTTTTAAGAAAATAATAATAGCTTTTTTGTGACCCTTCCTTCACGTTGTAGAAGTGCTAGCAAGCTTCACCTTACTTGCCAACATAATTATAGGAATAGGAGTCTTAGATGGGAACTAATTAAACACCATTTTCCCCTCTTCTTTTCTCTTTTTGCTGATTTAAAATTTTGAAATGATATAAATGGAATGTCAAAGTGATTATTAGTGTTAGTCTGTTAGAACAAAGAAAAGGCACCGGGAGTTTTACCAAAAATAACGGTAGTTACAACCAAAAAAGGACTCATGCGGTTTATTTTGCCAAATATAATCTTACTTGGACTAAAACACATGACAATTAATATTATTAAAATAATTACATAATAATTTGAGAAAAAATAGTAAATGACAATTTCGTCTATTGCAGTGTCTTTTAATGAAGGGCAAAAAGTTCAATTAACATTTCTAAGGCCCTTCGTGCTTTTAATATAACTAGTCTCTACAAACATGTGTTGTATGTTATTCCCTATCAGGTATACCAAAAAATAAATATTAGGTAATATTATTTGTAATTACATTATATTTATTTTATGAGGTACAAAAATAAACACTAATTCCAATAGTCGAGGTAAATAATTTTTTTCATCCTTTTGTTGTTATGTTTTTCCTTTGTAAATTAATTAATTATGTTTGTACGTATCTTATAGCGTTGTTTGTCAAAATAGGATGATATCTCATATTATATCAATAAATAATTAGTAATATATTTATATTTAAATATTTATTGAAATAAAACATGTCATGTTAAAAATTTAAAGAAATCAAAAACGAAACACGACATAAAAAAAATCCTAACTAAAGAAATACATAATTATTTTAGTTAATGAGTAATTAGTAGGACTCCTTTTCTCCTACTAACTCAAAATTAGAAAAAAGAAAAGGAAATAGTGGGAGTGGTACGTTAGTTTTAGGATTTTTATTCTCAGTTGAATTCGAAGTCCTAAGATATTAGAAAAAAATTAATATTACAATTTTATCCAATATGAAATTATATTATAGAAAAAAATTAACTTAAAAAGGTATAAAGGTCGTTCAATATTTAAAGAATATTTTGATTAATAAACATTTATATTCATATTTCTAAAATATTATAGATATAGATGACTACACCTCTGTTCACTTTTACTTGACAGATTCACTCTCTTAAGAACTACTCCTAATAATAAATATATAGTCTCAATGAACTTGAAAAATAATTTAGGGAATGAGTACATAGTTAATGTTAAGAGTAATATAAGAAAATAAATAGTTTCCTCTTGATATGCTAAAGTGGACAAATAAATTAAAGTGAAAATTTATTTTTAGTATAGTGGACAAGTAAAAATAAATGAGAAGGAAAATATTAATTTTGACATTGCCTTTTGTGTTTTATGGTTAAAATAAGTAAGTATCCCCTTGTCAAGTAAAATAATAGTCTCACATAAGTAGTGTTGGTTATATGCCTCAAAAAATAAAATTTCTCTATTTTATAGGACTTCTACTTTTTTTTTCCAAAACTCAAACTCATTTAACATATCTAATTTATTTTTCTGCTTACTGTTTAATCTATCCAATTAACTTTATATCCATTTAATACTTTATTCGGTTACTACTAGCATTCTGTAATACGTGTCCACAGTTAGACTGGCTCCGACTCATTCATAACGAAGTCCAGAAAAAAAGTGCTTTAGGTTAACTATATATGAAATTGACGAAGCAAGAGAAATGGAGGAGCAGAGTAAATTTTGAGGAGAAAATGCAGGGAATTAAAGAACTTTTAATTCTATAGACAAATTGGTAATAGCAAAAAGGATAATATCTTTATGTGATTTTCAGGCTTAATAAATATCTTTCAATTTAATGAAGTAAATTTTCCATGTTTAAATACTTAGTGAAAAAAAATACTATATGTAATCACAGTTAATTCAAAAAATTTAAAAACCATTTGAATAAATCACAATTATGAAAACTTTGTCTTACTATCCAATACTCTCTAAAACTAATAGATGTAAGGTTTTTGTTGGGTTGTTGTACGCAGCGGATATTGAAAACTTGTTTCAAACCCAACAAACGTAGAACTGTTTGACTATAAGGTAATTTAAAACTGTAAACATAAGACTTGAATGATACTTACATGTTTACAATATCTGGAATCTTTATCAACTGTGGTTGTACACGCTAATGCCCTTTTGATTGCAAACTCCAAGCTTCAATGTATTCCTCCTTTAGAAAGCTAGGAAATCCGGCAGAGGTTCGAGAGAGTGTTTTGATTCTGAGTCTCTAAGACTTAGAATAATGATATGAAAATCAAGTGTAATGAATAATGAAGTGTATGTCTGTATTTATAGGTGAAAACTTAGGTCAAACCGGATTAGGGTTTGACCTTGGGCCTGTCCCAAAAAATTTCAGCACATTCTTAATTAAATCTAAAATCCAATTTTGACTTAATTAAAACAATCATCATTCATTTAAATATCTCGATTCTAAATCGAATATTTAATACTCTCTCAATACATCCTTAGATCGAAAGGACAATCGACATAGTGTGACCCTACAGGTTTTCTCATATCGACACTAATCAAATTAAGGTCTACGCGAACTCCTAGACGGCACCGCAAGACGAACTCAATATGTGAAGTACGTTTACATGAATCCAGTAAACTTAACCTCTATGTGGTAAGATAAAATCCTTTCATTCACGATACACTCGATCAAGCTTAGGATTTGCCAAGTGTCTATCCAAATGGCTTGATCATTATATCTCATCTATATTGGTAGACAACAAGACCATATTCTAGATATATTTATTGCGTTGGCCAACGACATAGTCAACCCAATATCAATGATAAGCTGAGTGTTCTCTCGAATATACATTCGAGGAATGAATCCTAATCTTGGCTCAACTACCACCTTTAATTCACATCGTAATGTACCCAATACAAGTCGTATCTCAACCTATAAGGCATTTGAGCTTAGGACAAGATCAAAGTATATTACTATGTACACAAGGTGTGTATTGACCTCAAGTCTAAGGACTTCTATCTTTCACACGCTGATCATACTTTAGACATGTATAACAAACAATATATCAACAGGGTATACCAATACTTCCAAAGTATCCATGTGTCCATCACGAGTAGTCATTACTCGTAGCAAGTGATACATACTACATCCTCTAAGGAAGTGATGCAGACCACATGTCGACTTATCACATATCATCGATGTCTCATTCTTGATGATCATTAGTCGAGGCTATTTTAAGAGTTACGTTATAATATTAATATCTCACATTATTAATAACAATGTAACCTCTAAGAATGCATATTATAGAATATTATAAACAATCAACTAATAATTCAATAATTGCAAATGCCAAAATATTAATCTCCATTAATAATAATACGAATGTGTATAAAGTACATTTGTCCTAATAAAATTTGTCTCTAGGATATAAATATACTTTCAAATTCAATAGATGCACTACATGTGTTGGAACATAAATTTATTTGACTCAACAATAATTAACTAATATTTTTTTTTTTATTAAATCATTTAAATATGATAAATTGACGTGGTTTTGTATAAGTATCGGAATAAATAAACTACTCTTACTTTGTATAAGACTACTCCAACTTTTTCTTTTGGTATTACTCCTTTCGTCTCCACAAATTTTGTGTTTTCTCTCGTTTTTTTTTTTTTAAATTTTAAATATTTTATGATGTTTGGATGATAGTTTGGAGTTTTTATTAAAAGAGAATTTCTCAAATAAATATTTGTTTTAAAAACTACTTGTTTCGTAAAAAAAATTGCAAAGAAAAATTGACCTTTTTTAAAAGTTCGAAGTAGTTCAAATATTAATTTTTCAATAACGTAATGTGGGGAACATATACGAATTAAAGAAGGCCAACGGCATATAGACGCTGATATTTCAGGATATTCCTTACGAATTCCGAAATTTAGAGGAAATTAAATTACATTAAACTTTTCACAAAAAAAAAAAAACTCTTAGATAGGGTGTAATATATATAGGGAGCGAATATATACTCTCACCTTGAATTCATCGTGTTGCAGTGATGTTTCCTTCAATTCCGAATGTTACTCACTACATTATTGCTAAAAATATAAATGACAATAACATGTGAAAACTTTTCGCATCGAAGGTTATTGCAACGACATGCAACATTTTTTGTTGTTGCGAAAGATACTTTTGGTATTTCCTTAAGAATATTATTCACTCGCAAAAATAAAAAATATTTTTACTAACTTACTCTTAATCAAATGTCTTGAAAAAGAAGTATCTCAATCAGAAATAGTAGTCGAAACTGGATAATTGGCTTCACTAAGGTTTACCCAATTTATCTTGCATTCTTTCTGAACTAACAACTCTGCTGCAAGGACTGTCTTTAGCCTATGATCAAAGTCTGATGCCATTGGAAGTTGAATGTGTTACGCCTCGTAGTTTTACATTTTGTTGCGTCGTCGATTGATACCGGCGTTCCGGGATAGGATGTAACCCTATGAAAGGATAAGGAAAGTTTATAGGTTGTCTATGGAAGTATCGGAGTATATGAAAGTTAAACGGATCGAAGAAAATACGTTTCGACGAAAATCTGCAGAATCTCATTTTTACGGCCCAAAAGGACGGACCGCACAATTTGTATGACCCGTAAAATGTGGACCCTCACCGTTAGAGTAAATGAAGAAGGGTACTTCTATGAAGTTGTGGGGGCACTTGAGGGCTGTTTTGGTAGATGAAGAGACTTGGTAGAAAATTATATTTGCTGTGTAAGATAAGAATCACACTCCCTTTCTTGTACTTAAGCTTATTCATGTGTTAATTAAGTGTTTGGATAAAGAATCGACAATTTAGAACCCTAAAAAATAAATGATGTTGTTGTCTTGGTTTTGGATTGTTGGAGGCTAACCATATGACTTCTTGTGACTAGAAATTATGGAATGTAACTTGATTATATTGTAAATTCCATTGCGGGGCTTGTCTAAGGTGTTGATCTTAATAATGGAGTTTCAAGCTAGAAGGATAAACGGCTAGAAAATATGTAAAGGTTGTCTTGTTGATATTAACTTATGCGGGGTTGATTTGGTAAGATTTAAGATATTGAATGAAGTCGTAAATGCATGGATAGCTTGGTAGTGATGAATAGGGATGAGATATACTGAACTTGAATCATGATTTATCCGAACCATCTTTAATACGTAGGATATCATTCGAAGGACGACCGGAGAATTTCAAGCTAGCATTGTTCAAGCAACAAAGGTATGTAAGGCTCGCTTCCTTCTTTTTGGCATGATCATATTAAAACGATTATTATGGAAAGATATTCGATAAGAACTCTATTCTAAAATTCTTACGAAGGCACTGATGATTTTCCTATAAGTGTGTTGTTGTGTATTACCATACTCGGTCAAGATTACATTCTCATGTCAAAGTATCCTTTTGATGTCTATAAAGGTCGACTCCTTATTATTTCATAAAAGTTAAGCTTACAATGTGATTTATAGTCCCTATAGAGTTAGTGAAAGAACAACAAATGATGTGTTAACCCTTATAAGGGAGTCGGAGGTGCAACGACCTTACATCACTCTGACGAGTTCAAAGAGTATTCAGTAATCCTCAAAGAGGTCATCATATACATGCATTATATATTCATATTGCCCTCATAGGCCTATGACGTTATATACACGATTATACAGATATGCGATTAATGATATTGCCCCCATAGGCCTATGACGTTAGTGCGCAGTTTATACCAATATGATACTTACAACACAACCCACAAAGGCCTATGATATTATATACACGATTATATTTCATTTTGCATATTCTTCCCCCACAGGCACTTAGAGTACAATTATCTTTCCATTACCCTATCTTACAGTTAGGCATTCAGTTACAGTTTCACTTATGCTTTATCTACAATGTTGTACTTATTTATCGTTTCAGCCTTACATATTCAGTACATCTTTCGTACTGATGTCCCTTTTCGGGAACACTGCATTTCATGCCCGTAGGTGCAGATGATTCCTCTCAGTAGGTGACTCGACTCAGCTGTTGTCACACTCCTATCTTCCGGAGCTGTCTACTGAGCTAATAGGTATGATGGGTGTATATATGTATATAGTTGGGTATGGCGGGGCCCTGTTCCAACCAGATGTTGTCGTTATACTCTTTAGAGGCTTGTAGATAGTCATGTTGTATATTATAGCGCTGTATGGCCTTGTCTACTTTGTTGTATATATAGGTATAGGTTGAACCTTTTCTGCTTGCAGGGAATTGTGTCTTCGTTTAGAGAATCTTTTATCAGAGACTTGTCAGCATGTGTGTTGTGAGAATGTCATAGGTATCAAGGTTGGTACGCTCGGGCCTTAGAACGCCGGGTGTCGGCCATACCTTTCAAGGTTGGGGTGTGACAGAATGTGACTCAAGTGAGGTAATTACTATACTTGAACAGGGTCATGATACTTATAATCCTTTAATCTTTGAATGCAGATGCTTGATGCAAGGTTGGGGAGACCATCAGTAAGGCATATCTACGGGGAGCAGAATTTAGTCGTTGATGCTCTAGCCAAGTAAGAAGTAAAGGAGCAATTTTTAGTGCTAACGAGATTTTGAAAGTTCCTCCCATGTACAGTTGCAAGTTTGACATGGGAGGAACTTCTTTTAATATATCTGTTTCTAACTTGCATAGTATAACTGCAAATATTATTGTTAGACATTCCCGGAGCAATGCCCCGGATGAACTTGTATTTGCTAATTCTTCTTTTGACTATGACCAGAATACTATACTGGACAATGCCCTAAGTTAATAAATGGAAAGAAGGCTTTGATTTACTTAAAAAAACAAGAAATGTCTCTTTAATGATCTTTTTAGTTATGTAAAATTTTATTTATTTAAATAAGAGAAAAATTGGTAAGTAAAAAAATGCCTTATTGATTTTATGAAACACTATTTATTTTAAAATAAAATAAAAAAGTAAAGCACCACTATAATGAAACGGGGGAGTAACAAACTCTCACTATTATTCGAAGTTCAACTTTTGAGATTGCACTTCTGATTTTGACGCTACCAAGTACCATCTTTACATTTTCCTTTCCTTATCATGCATTTATATACTCTTTCAGTTGTCTCTCTCCGTCTTTCACCTCTAATGAAATTAAAGAATGAAAAAAAAGAATGAGAAGGGACTAATTAATCTATACAACAAGTTTCCATCTAAGAAACAATATACAATTTACAATAGTAGATTAATAATATCTTCGAAAGACTATGCATAATATATTTCGTCTCCGGCAAACGTTTAATAAACATTTAAAGTTTGTTTTGATGAGTTGCTTAATATTTGTATATGAAAGAAATAATCCCCTTGATTATTTTCATTAATTGAAAGGCTATATATACAAGTTACATATTTCTATAATAGGAAAAATCCTTTTCCTATTCTACTTCTAAATCCTTATTCTACCATAATTCTAACTCTACAATTATGGTAGGTGTATAATACTAATTAAGGTATCCTTTTCATTACCATATACTACAAATATATATACCATATATACACTTATTGTTTTATTCTAATCTGCCGAGGCTATGACCAATACAGGCAGGCCGGGCTTCTTCCTTCTTTGCCCTTCTTTGGGCCTTCTGGCGTGGCGAGATTTGAGAGCCCTTCTTTGCATTCTTTGGCTTGCCGGTGGTGGCCTTCACTGTTTGGCCGAAAGCCTCTTTGGTGGGTCGCTTCCACTGTTTAACACACCCACTTGATCATAGCGGGCGGTTTCGAATGCTAAGGCTGTCCTAAAATCTTCAAAGAGAACCATTTGGTAGACCACTTTGTAAAGATGTACGCAATTTGATAACGAGACGGGACATGGCATACACGAACTTGACCACTTTGCAACCTTTTCACGGACAAAATGAATGTCCATTTCGATATGCTTAGTGCGTTGGTCTTTGGCTGGATTACCTGACAGGTAGATGGCACTAATGTTATCGCGATATACCAAGGTTGCCTTACGAATGGGACAATGAAGCTCAAAGCAAATTACGTAGCCAACATGATTCGGAGACCACATTCGCCACCCCTCGATATTACGCCTCGGCACTTGGCGTGATAAAGTTGCCTGACGTTTGGTGACCAGGAGACCAAGTTGTTGCCAAGGAACATCTGATGGCTGAAGTCGGCCGATGCGGTGTCGGGACACCCGCTGATCGACATCCGTGTAAGAGACAAGTGTGGATGTAGAGGCGGATACAAGTGCAACCCATAGTCTAGTGTCCCTGAATATCTGGGATAATGCGTTTGATTGCATTCATGTGCTCAACTCTGGGATCATGCATGAATAAACACACTCTTTGTCTTTGCATCACGTAATATACAGTGCAGTGAAGGTAAGATCTTTGGAGGGCCCTGCAAGGCTGCGATAGCGGGTCGGTCCTCGTATGGTGCACTGTTTGTGGCACTTAGCTTTGGGTTTGCATCTCTTGGCGTGGAAGTGGACTTACATGATGACATCGACCCTCTCTATGATCTCGTGACATACTTCCGTTGAGGCGAAACAAGCCACACGAATGACGTTTGGCGGCAATCCCCAAAAATAACTCAGCGGCCACTAAGTCCTTCATAGCAAATTCGAGGCCCGAGCATGGCCATGATAGACTGACGCAAAGCATCGGAGGAAGCGGTCAAGATGATATCATCCACATATAACAGAATGTAGGCCAATGACGAACCACTGCGGTAGATGAACAAAGAGTTGTCGGACCTGCTGTGTGTGAACCCAATAGTCGAAACAAAATCAGCAAATCGTGTATACCAGGCACGTGGAGACTGCTTAAGCCCATATAAGGACTTTTTCAACAAACAGACATGATGAGGGCGGCTGGGATCCCTGAAACCCAACGGCTGATGCATATAGACTGTTTCCTTGAGATCTCCATGTAGAAAAGCATTCTTGACATCTAACTGATGAATTGGCCAAGTCTTTGAAAGAGCCAAGCTAAGTACCGTGCGAATGGTAGCATCAAGTGTAATCCACACCTCAGGATCCTCCGCAGGAAGGGGTCTAGCGGGAGGAATTATGTGATGAAGAACTTGATAAGAGATAGCGTGAATTTTAAACAACTCCGCCCACGTTGCATATTGAACGTTTTCCATCTCAAGGACAATAGGGACACTGAGCTTGATATTGGAAACCGTGAGGGCAGGGTGAAAATTGTTCTTAGACATATTTCAAAGAACAAAGAAGGAGGTTAAATTTAAGAGAGGTTTTTGAGAGCGGAAGACGAGATATTTGGAGAGAAAAAAAAACCCGAGGGAAGGGGGGGGGGGTTCTCGGCCAAGGATACAAAAGTTTGAGAGAAGAAAGCTTTTGTTTAGACCTAGTCTCTTGATACCATGAAAGAAATAATCCCCTTGATTATTTTCATTAATTGAAAGGCTATATATACAAGTTACATATTTCTATAATAGGAAAAATCCTTTTCCTATTCTACTTCTAAATCCTTATTCTACCATAATTCTAACTCTACAATTATGGTAGGTGTATAATACTAATTAAGGTATCCTTTTCATTACCATATACTACAAATATATATACCATATATACACTTATTGTTTTATTCTAATCAGTAGGCTATGACCCGACCCACAGACAGGCCAGGCTTCTTCCCTTTCTTTGCCCTTCTCTTGGGCCTTCTTGTAGTGGCCAGAGGCTGAGTGAGACCCTTCTTTGCATTCTTTGAAATTTGCCTTTGGTAGTGGCCTTCCACTGTTTGGCGAAAGCCTCTTTGAATTTGAAATTTGCTTGAAGCTTCCTGTTTAACAGTATACATAATTTTCTTTTATTTTAATCTTTGTGATATATCTAATAAGCAAGATAACAAGGGAGGTTTTAGGCAAATCACTAGTTTTGAGATGAATTTGTTTACCGGTGTGTCCACTTGTTTTATTATTCAAGTTCTGATTCAAATTGCAGAAAATTCATATTTTTATTCCCACTACTTAGCATATACTAGTTAAAAAGTTAAATGGTTCATTTTTCTTAATTTTAGATGAATTACTTAAACCAACGTAAATCCTCGTGATGCCTATTCCTTTGGCCAGGTTTTCTTTCGAAATCTATAGGACATTGATTTGCTAGTAAAGCTCAAAATCAGTACTTATTGATCTATCCCTTTTAAATTATTATTTTTAAATAAATCAACGCCTCTTACCTCATCACTAGCCTTCATGAACAATTCTCGACAAGTACGTACATTCCCTTTTCTTGCGGGTAATCATAATGTATCCTAGTATTAGTAGATAAATTAAATATACTATAATTTTGCCATAGCTAGCTTTCGCAATATCTCTAAAGATCATCTTCAGATCTCTATCTACCCTTTTTTTTCTACATATTACTATTATGCTACAAGTCTCAATTTTCTTTCTGACTTTTTTGTCAATTAATTCCTAGAAAAAGACTACCAAATCAAATGCAGGAAAAAAAAACCTAGCCGCTAACTTTAAATTCACTGTTTGACTTTGTTTATTTTTCTTTTAAAAAAATAAAAATATTGGAGCACTATAAATTTTGATGCGCGTGAAGGAAGTAAACTTACAAAGATTAGATATTCCCACGTATAATATATGGGCATATATAGTGGTCCATTGAAGGAGAAATATTTGATGGAAATGGTTGCTTTTGATATACTTTTTTCTTAAAGTTTTCACTCTTTTGTTGAGATTTACTGTAGAGTGTTCTAGGTAGGTGGCTAGAGTTTAATGCACTCTAAAGTTTTACTAACTCACAAACCCATGTAGTATTACTTACTATTATATAGAACCCAGATCTGCAGTTGGAGTTTGGACCACAGCCAAATATGATTCTTTCATTTAGTTCTAGAAGAATTTACCATTTATATATCATATGTTGTTCTAATTAATGCTTTAAGTTGACTAGAACTTCTTGTAACAGAGGACCACGTGACATTTGGTTCCATATATCTCCACTTCATATTATATGGAATTTTATATTTAGTTCAAGATAAATTATTTTTTATATAATCGAGAAGATATTAATTAATATTATTTTTAAAATTTAACCTTTATTTAGATGAGTGATTTTTATATATAATCAAGAATCCTATCAAATAGTATCATTTAATTAAAAGTAATTTAATGAAAATACCTCTTACTTTCTAGCAATGTTTTAAAAGACAATATCAGGACTCGCCCCGAAGCTCGCCTCGGGGCAGGGCAATGAAAAATCACCGGGGCTCAGGTACGGGGCTTAGTTCCTGTAAGGCTTACACTCTAAGCGCCCGATTGTACGTCTTAAACACGTCTAACACCCAATGTCCGGGCTCGCCTAACAGTTCTTACACAAATTATATGTTAAATTTCTTAATTAAGATCATTGACCCTCATAATTCTTTAATAAATGAATGATACTTAATAGTTTTTCATCTATAAAAATAAGAAGATTGAATGTAGCTCAAATAACAAGTCGTAGTATTGCATATTTACTATTTGAGAATATCGTGAGGGTTAATCACTTAATATTTCTTTTAAAAGTACATAGACCACGATAGGGGCAGTTGACAATTGAATCCGATTTTGACCATTATTTTCATATCCGTAATAGTGTGAAAATTGTACATTTTCACTTATCATTTGTCATTTGTCCTATGTAACAAAATTATCATATTTTATTATTTTGCTATTTGAAAGTAATTTTATTATTAATAATAAAGGAGTTACATTTTAATTATAATACTGATAAAGTTTATTGATTATTTGCTTATAGGGAGATAAAATGAATATTATGATAGTAATATTGGTTTAAGAGTTGTGATTTTTCATTGTTTGAAAGTTAATATGTTAGATTTGATTTGCATCTCATAATACATTTTATTTCATTGTATAGTTTATAATTGTAAGATTATATTATACTTACAAGTTGTAAGTGACGTATAATGAATAGCTTTGATTAGTTTTTTGTGAAGATGAAGCGCGCGCGCGTGCGCACACACACATATATTTATATTTCATTTATTTACATTTTTTTATTTTTATGTAATTTTATCTATTTAAAAATATTTATTATAATTACATTATTTTATGAAATACTAAAAATTAAATACACATGTGGATTACGCTCCGTGCCTCGGGGCTTACGCTCGCCGAGGCATATGTAAAACGCCTTGCCTTACGCCCCCGTCTTTTAAAATACTGCTTTCTAGGGGGCAAGAGCGAGTAAATTTATTAAGTAGCGTGCCCAAACTAAAAACACCATGTAATATGAACAAAAGGGAACGAGTGATTTATCAAAGAGTTTAATTTCGATACCATGAAAAAAATTCATAAAGTCCGGCCGTAATCATTTATAATAAGTAACACTATACTAACCTGATTATCTGCTACAATAATTTTGTATTTACATGATCAACATATTAATTAATATTATGAAGTTTTGTTTTAATTTATGTATTGCGTTGGGTACTTGTATGGTTAAATGTGTACTAATTCTTAGGTGATTGAAAACACTCCGTCCGTTCTAAATAGATAGTTAGATACCCAGTTGGTTTCGGCATAATTTTTAGAGGAAGTTACGTAAGTAGCAATTTTAAAATTGACATTACTAATTATTAGCTTAAATTATATCTATTATAGCCAAATAAATATTATCATATTAACATAACTACTATTAAAACCTAAAATTGTGCACAATATTATCTTAACCCCTATTAATGACCAAAAAGGTATTTCTAATTAATGTAGTTCATCTAACATTTATTAATATAGGGAATAATGATTAAGAATCCTACAAATAAGGAAAATATTGGAGCGGATGATTTCCATTAAAAAAAATCATCACTAGAATCCTATATATATATATATATATACACACACACACACTAGAATATTAATATATACACATAGAGAAAATATATGAAAAAATATTATACATATATTTGATAAATATAAAAAAAATTGTAAAAGATACATAGTGAAAAAGGAACTCCAAGAAGAAAAAAGTCATGCTTATTACTCTTATAACTAGAAATAAATTTTGTATTATACACCTATATCAAATATGAAGCAGTTGGAATTGGAGATTTGCAGCTATAGGGTTAAAAGAAGAGATGAATAAATTATATTTAAGGGGGGGAGAGAAAGGGAGATTAATTCTAAAAATATATATATTTAAGAGGGAGAGAAAAAGGGGATTAATTCTTAAATTTTTTATTTAAGAGGAGAGAGAAAGAGGAGATTAATTCTTAAATTTTTAATTATTTTTTCAAAAAAATATGTTATAAGTGTTTTAAACTGCTACTTCTGAAAGATGTTAAATTTTATGTTATTTATGTTAACAATTTTATTAAACCTGATGAATCGTGTAAAAATCTCTCATTTTTAGAGTTGAAGTCCTATTTATCTAAATAGAAAGTGATCCAAAAACGAAGATAAGATCGTTTTTTGAACAATTTGAATATTTTTAAATTCAATTTCTCTTTTAAAAAAAGGATGAAATCTTGAAGTCTAATCTTGTTTTAGTATAATGATAAAAGATACGACTGAATTTTGGAATGAAAAACTCACAATTTTAGTATAATGATGAAAACAAGATCTATAGTATATTATTATAAGGGATCAAAATCCTTATTTTGTAGGCACTTCAATATGCAGGACTCAGTCCATTGAAATAAGGCTTAGCTGGATTGGGCTGGCCCTTTTAATGCTCTAAAGTAATCAATCCTCGTTTGGAGACTCGGACTGTGAGACTAACTTTGCAATGAATTTCTCCTGGAGACTCGGACAATTTGACTAATAAGTTAGTGTATAGAGCAATTATCTAGGACTTTTGCATTAGTTATCTTTTTATATTTGAAGTTATGTCATTTGCTCTTTAGCAAGGAAAGGAAAAGAAAAGAAAAGAAGAATGATGATTGGGTCAAAGTGGAAAACCTTTGGTGCATATTGCCAGACTAGTTCCTTGACAATTGTAGCATCTTTTTGTTTACATTCAGAAGACAGAGCTATGAAGAAGATGGTAACAACAGAAAATTCCCTAATTTCCAACATAAAACATATACTACTACTTATATAAAGAATGAATATTGGGCATAAATTTGTTGGAAATTTACTAAATGTGGAAATAAGTATATCCCATTAATATATGACTCGAACTATTGGGCCCGCACGTCGGAAACGTCGTTTCCACACACGTGCACACATAGTGTCAAGTATCGCAAATTTCATTAGTGAAAGAGATATTGGTACGTATGTAATACGTTTGAGACATAGAATTATGGACGGTTATTGGCCAAATGGCAAAGTATTCCACGTTGGTAAATGAAGGAAGAAGTGTACAAAGTGTAAAATGAAACGAGTCGGAAATCGCCGCGGAGCCGTGAAGGGCCGCGGCGCCACACCGTCGGAGCCGCGACGCTTCGGAGGCAGAATGCTGCGACGGAAAGTTGAAAAAATCTAACGTTTGGGCTGGTTTTGGAGCATTGATTCTCCATTACTTACCACATGAATTCAACCATTATTTGGCTGAATGTAACCCCTCAATCAAGTGCAATTACATGGCTATTGAAGGCCATTAGTTGGCTAGTTGAGGGGTCTTCTACTTACACTATAAATTGAGGCCTTTGGCTCAATTGAAACACACTACACTCAACACTTAGAAAATACTCCAGAATTTTCTGATTTCATATTCTTCCTCTCTAGCAAAGTCACTATACTCAAAGTTCTTGAAGAGTAACACTTGAGTTTCCTTTGCTCACTTGTTAAAGTTGTTGTTGTATCTTGAGAGACTATTGCTCAACACTGTAAAAGGAGATATACGGGGCAATCTTGTCTTAAAGACAGAGTGCCATCACTCGACTCAGCAAATCACACAAGCAGTTTGCAAGGTTCTGATTTTCAGTTTTATTGTAATAGTTTGTTTATCCTTTCTACTATTGTAATAGTTATTTACTTCCCGTTCCCTACAACAATTGTATCCAACAAAATCAACCCCAAAAGCTAGCTTGTAGGGTGAAGATTGTCCAAGTCCATATAAGAAGTCCATGTTCCCATTCCATAAAAGAATGGATCTTGGGCTTAACTCAACCCCAAAAGCTAGCTTGTAGAGTTAGAATTGTCTAAGTCCATATAAGAAGTCCATGTTTTCATTTTATATCCGATGTGAAACTCTTAACAACTTAGAACAATCCTCTACCTGGTAGCTGCAGCCATTTCAAGTTTTCTTGTTATGATGAATATATTTCGTCCTGACAAAGCACTTGTATTTAGAGTAAGCTTAGTCATTGTAGCCCTTGTGTCTTTTTCTCTTATGTCTTACGCTGTCGTTCATGTTGCATGCTCTGTATTACCCGGATGGGACTGCTAACACGGAATGCTTTTTTAAAAAAAATTATATTTTTAAAATTACGAATCAACATTTGTTGAAATTTCAGTGAGTTTTCACATATATATATATATATATATATTTATTTTAGGTTCAATTGAACCTGTAACATAAAGTTGTTCCCAACACTCAGCTGTTGTGTTGTTGGATGAGCCATAATTTCAGAACAATTGTTTAGCCACCTCATTTTCAATTTGCTTTTGCAGTATTCAAGTTAAGGAGTATATTATTTAGAGTTATATAAGGTTTTTGTATGTTCTTCCTCTGTATACAGGTGATTGATGAATCTATGGAAAGGAGATTTTGAAAGCACTTCTTTTTAATATAATCTTCTTTATTTTCGTTGATAACACGTCAGGTGAATAAGTTGAGTTATAAATTTAACTTGTTTTTCATACTTAGTACCTATTACTTATATGTTAATTATGTTTACCTTTTCTCCTTTTGACCAAAATCTAGCTATATTTAGGGGTGGGAAAATAATCCGAAGAACCGAAAAAACCGAACCAAAATTCGGTTCGGTCTTTTCTTGTTTTTTTTTAAAAAAAAACCAATTTTTTTGAAAAACTGAACCGAATTAGGATTTAGTGATTCGGTTCGGTTTTTAAATTTTGGATACGAACCGAACCGAAAAACCGAATTAAATATATAATTATTCTTATTTTTTATTTTAGGCTACTACTATCTCTTGAATCATGGCCATTGAAGTCAATCTATGAAGCTTTTATGAAAGTCGAATGCGGCATGAACTTGATTAAAAGTCAATCTATGAAGTTTTTGTGAATGTCAATTTCAGTTTTGGAAATTCAATTTTTTTAAAAATATAAAAAATTCCTCGACCCGACCTGACCCGGCCCACTAGAAAAACCAGTATAATTTGATACGTTCGGCGATATAAACCGAACATATGAGTTTTTTTTTTTAAAAAAAATTGTATTCGTTTTTTTTTAAATGATTTTTATTCGGTTCATATTTTTCGGATACAAAACCGAACCAAACCGCTATACGCCCACCCCTAGCTATATTAAATTGAATTGGTCTATTAAGCTTTGTCTAAGTATTTATTAAAATTAAATTTTGGGCAAGATGACAATCTCTCAAATTTATGAATAATAGTACACATTTCTAGTTTGTCTAAGTGGCAGTATATGAATTTTTGAGAGAACTTAAATATCTCATAAGAAAAATGAGAAAATCATTTCCAGCTAGTATTTTTTTTACTATAGATATTATTCCAGCAGAACAGTTTATTTACATGACAACATCAAGAAAGCTAATTCACATGAATTATTTTTGCCTTTCAATTTATACACTACGCCATCACACTTATCTCATTTTTGTCCGTATGAGTTTTATTTCGGTTTAATTAAAAGTTTGGGATAATTTTATTTAATTAAAATAAAAAGATAATCTCAATAATAGTACTTAATTAAGGTACGTAGAAGTAGAATCAAAACTTTAACCATCCACGAATATTGCACAAACGAGAAATAAAAATTTACTGAACTACAGGAAAATCAATGTAGTCTCCAATTGCCACAACTTATAAAATGTTAGAAAGTGATATATAAGCTATTCATATTTATAGAAGGAAAACATATCAAAGAACTATATAATAAGAGGAAAATCATGCTCGACCAGTGATGGAAGATGGCGGATAAAAAATCACTCATTATAGAAATTGGAGTGCAGAATATCTTATCAAATTCTAGTGCCCTCTACAAAAAATCTAAAACTCGATTCGTGAATTCCGGAAAAATTGAAGGAGAAATTTAACACTTTTAACTATGTAAATGGATACATTCACATTTTTAGTTCTCATCCAAATCTTTAGTTTGGGACAAAATTCAATATTTTTTGAAGAAGGATTTTGAGAGATACAGATCTTGAAAGGGTATTGATTAGTTAGGTCCTATCCCATTAGTTAATGGTATCTTATCATTTTCGAATTATTCATCCTATATACTTATTTCATTATCATATGGAGTCGCTAAAATGGGCTTGATCCACGAAATCAGTCCAATCCAACCTACTTAATGAATGAAGTTGGGCTAATAATTTTCAGCCCATTTTAAACCTGGGGCTATTAAGCCCAATGCCAGTTAGTCACCCGGCCTCATGAAGCTGGGCCTGGCTGGCCCTTGAGGTAAAAAAAATTAGTAAAATAATTAATTTAGATTTAACACAAATTATAAAAAATAAAAGAAGATCAGGGAGAACTAAAAAAAGATTTTTCATAACTGACCGTAACAAGGTTAGAGGTTCTTTTGGAATCAAATTGTTCTATTTTAAGACTTTAATTTATTGGTTAGTCATGTATTCTGACTTCAGGCCTCTTATTTGACCCCATTCGCGTTTCTTATCTTGAAGTCTGGATGCATGCAACTAATCCAGATTTGTGCATATATATTGTTTGGGCAAACTAGAAATATATAGCGACACGAAAGTCAATTCATTAATCAATATTATGATGAATTCAAGAAAGTTACGTTCTTTCTTTGCACATACACTAAAAAAATACTGAAGTTGATACATCATCAAAAATTTCAATACATAGTATAACTATGAATCTTTAGAGAGAAATGTGACCGACTTTAGCTCTTCAAATGAAGTAACAATTACCCATATAAGTTTTCACACATTTTATTCTTTAATCTTTAACAAATAAAAAAATAATAACAAACGTTATTCACATCTAACATTTAAAAGTTTTTTCTCCTTCGAAAAATATATGTCCCATAAATTCTTGCAAAAATAAAATTTGCAAGGTTCACCGCAACCAACTTAAGGCCGAGTTTGGCGAGTATTTTAAAGGCCCTTTTAGATTTGGGAGGCTGAATAATGCTAGGCCAGTCCGTTTTGGCATCTATTTTTTTCTACTTAGCACATGTTCTATGTTAATTATGTTTTTGTTTCCTTTCGACCAAAATTTAACTTTATTGAATTGAATTGGTATATCCGGCTTTGTCAATGGGCTTAAAGTTAAAATTTAGGCAAGATGTCATTCTCTCAAATTTATGATCTAGTTAAAGAGGCGGTTGAGATATCATCACAGAAAATGAGACCACGATCGAGGACAACCAACTTGTAGTTATTTGACAAACTTCATTTTGTTAAAGTTGGACGGAAAGGAGTGATTTCAAACATAAATGAAACTTTCATGGGAAATTGGAGATATTGTTTGCATGTGCATACTAAAATACTATAACAATTATTGACAAAAAAAATCAACAATATATGTCGTTAATCTATATCATGGTAGTAACTCTACCTAAAAGACTGGAAATTTCAAGATCTAGATTCAACGAGATCAAACAAAATTATGATTGACGGTTCAACATTGTCAAACAAAAATATTTTGGTCCATTTTCGTAATGGAGACAATATTTAGTAACAAGGATAAAACACTAATGTTTTGTTTAATGATTTCTAAATTTGATATGGATTATCAAATAGTATATCTACATGATGACATGCTTAGGAATCACCTATTATAACTGTGATATGTAAAACACATTATACTGTAAGATAAATTATGGATTCGATGGATACACACATACTATATCAAGGACCAACAGTTGGAAGAGGTTCAAGTGCCAAAGCGGGCCTGCTGGTTGATTAGGAAGATATTTGAGGCAAGATATGTAATCACCCAACTGCAAAACATCAATCATGTGAAGAGTATCATCAGACAGATATACTACCAGGTCTTCGACTCCCCAACCTTGAGTGTCTTGGAAGGCTATTATGTTCAAGAATGCAGCAAGACCCAAAGCAAGATTTACAACATAGTTGCTGATCGAAAAAATAATTCCTTAATTATTTTCATTAATTGAAAGAGAATATATACACTTTACATATTTCCATAATAGAAAAATTATATTCTCATTCTACTTCTAAAATCTTATTCTATTTGGAGACTAACTATACAATTATGATAAGTGTACAAGACTAATTAAGGTACAAGACATATACACCTTATATACAAAAACTACCCAACCGTGGCCTTTGCTACAGTAACCCAAGAACCACTATTCATCCGATATATACGTGTATATTGTGTATATTTAACACACCCCCGCAGTCATAGCGGGCGGTCTTCGAACGCTGAGACTGTTCCTAAAATCTTCAAAAATGACCGAGGTAAGACCCTTTGTAAAGATGTCTGCAATTTGATACCTGAAAGGGACATGACAGACGCGTACTTGTCCACGAGCTACCTTTTCACGAACAAAGTGAATGTCCATCTCGATATGTTTAGTGCGCTGGTGCTAAGCCGGATTACCAGACAGGTAGATGACACTAATATTATCACAATAAACCAAGGTAGCTTTCTGAATAGGACATTGTAGCTCTAAAAGAAGATTACGAAGCCAACATGACTCAGAGACCACATTGGCTACCCCTCGATACTCGGCCTCTGCACTGGAGCGGGACAAAGTCGACTGACGTTTCGCAGACCACGAGACCATGTTATTACCAAGAAACATACAATAGTCAGACGTAGAGCGTCTGGTGTCCGGACAACCAACACGATCTTCGAGAAGGATGTCGGCATCAGTAGACAAGACAAGCGTGCACGCCGATGACGGATATAAATGCAAGCTATAGTCAAGTGTCCCCTAGATGTACCGAAGAATGCGTTTGAGCGCATTCATGTGCTCAACCCTGGGATTATGCATAAACAAACACACATGTTGTACGACATATGTAATATCTGGTCTCGTGAACGTAAGATACTGAAGGGCCCCTGCAAGACTGCGATAGCGGGTCGGATTCTCATATGGTTAGCCAGCCGCAGCACCCAACTTGGGTTTAGTATCAACCGGAGTGGAAGTGGACTTACAGAATGACATCCCAACTCTCTCAATGATCTCAGCTTCATACTTCCTCTGGGATAAGAACAACCCACCTGCATGACGAGTGACAGCAACCCCAAAATGTAACTCAAGGGACCCAAGTCTTTCATAGCAAACTCAGAACTGAGCATTGTCATGATAGACTAGCGTAATGCATCAGAAGTAGGGGTGGGCAAAAAACCCAGAGAATCGAAAAAACCGATTCGATTTTTTCTTGGTTTTAAAAAAATGATTTTTTGAAAAACCGAACCGAATCAGGATTTAGTGATTCGGTTCGGTTTTTTAATTTTGGATACGAACCGAACCAAAAAACCGAATTAAATATATAATTTTTTTATTTTTTATTTTAGGCTACTACTATCTCTTGAATCATAGCCATTGAAGCCAATCTATGAAGCTTTTATAGAAGTCGCATGCGACATGAACTTGATTAACATATCACGGAAACATTGACATAAAATGTAGGGAGAGAAAGTAGTTGAAATTGGTAAAACTTTAAATGGTCATAACTCTGCACTCGAATGTCCGTTTTACCCGATTTTTTTATTTTGCGTATTTTTTCGAGACGGGGTCGGTCAAACCGTGCAACCAATTTTTAGAAATATGTCCGTTTTCCCAATCAATTTGTGTTTTCCCCCAAATCGATTTCTAATTTTCCTTTTTCTTTAGTAAACATCTCATGATACATAATAGATTTCAACGTCGAATTTTCATGATAGTGTAGGTGTGAATGTCAATTTCAGTTTTGGAAATTCAATTTTTTTTAAATAAAAAATTCCCGGACCCGACCCGACCCACTAGTAAAAACCGATATAAACCGAACATATCAGTTTTTTTTCTTAAAAAAAAGTTGTATTCATTTTTTAAAAAAAAAACAATTTTTATTCAGTTCATATTTTTCGGATACAAAACCGATATAAACCGATATATGCCCACCCCTAATCAGAAGAGGCAGTCAAGATAATATCATTCACATATAATAGTATATACGCCAAAGAAGAACCACGACGATATATGAACAATGAATTATCCGACCTGCTATGAGAGAACCGAATAGTCGAAACATAGTCTGCAAACCTCTTATACCAAGCCCATGGAGACTGCTTAAGCACGTACAAGGACTTCTTCAACAAACAGACATGATGAGGATATTTGGGATCCCTAAACCCCATGGGCTGATGTATACAGACCGTCTCCTTGAGATCACCATGTAAGAAAGCATTCTTCACATCTAACTGATGAATGGACCATGCTTTCGAAAGAGCCAAGCTGAGCACAATGCGAATGGTAGCCGGCTAGACCACAGACTAAATGTCTCACCACAATCCACACCAACCTGCTGAGTCTTACCATCACCTACAAGATGAGCCTTATGCCTCGCAAACGAATCATCAGAATACTCCTTATGAGCAAAAATCCACATAGACCGAATGATATTAACACTAGATGGACGAGGCACCAACTCCCACGTCTTATTATCAATAAGAACATTATATTCGTCGGTCAAAGTAATTTTCCAATTCGGGTCATTTAAGGCAGACACAGAGTTACAGTAGAGGGGATTTAATAACATTAGAATATAAATTAATATGTCTTTTTGATTTAACAATACCTCGTTGACTACGAGTGACCGGTCTATGATTCGGTGGAGAATTTGGCAAATTTTGGGAATTATCGGGACTTGTGATGGACTGGCCAACAAGCAGTGGGCCTGCTGGCCCAAATCGTTAACTGGACCCGGAAATAGTAACTTGAACTGGGCCAGAACTGGGTAGGATAGATAGCCCCAGTTGCTGGATCCAGACCTATAGACGATGACTTTTGGGGAGGACCATCGGGAAGTGGGCCCGCTGGCGGATTTGGGATGCGGGACACGTCCGAAAAATGGTGAATAATATACGGGGATATACCATCATCCAAAAAATTATACGAACTAGGCACGGGATTACTAACCTTAGCAACCGGAAATTGGGATTCATAAAAAATTACATGGCGACTAATGATGATTTTATTAGATGATAAATCAAAATATTTGTAACCACGATAATTTGACGGATAATCCAAAAACACACACGGGGTATACCGGGCCTGGAGTTTGTTAATTATGGTGGACAGAAAGAGTGGATAACACAAGCACCCAAAGACCTTAAGATGGAAATACGAAGAAGTCTTATTAAATAAATTTTGAAGGGGGATGAATATGTCAAACATTTGGAAGGAAGAATGTTAAGAAGATATGTAGCCATTTGTAGAGCATGATGCCAAAAAGAAGGGGGTACGGAAGCATGAATCAATAAAGTTCGGACAACGTTATTAATGGTATGAATTTTGCGTTCAGCTTTCCTATTTTGTGACGACGTATGAGGGCAAGAAAAATGAAAATTAATCCCATTATTAGCACAAAACTCCCGAAACACCCCATTATCATATTGAATATTTTTAATTTCCCGTTCGAATTGGGTTCTAATGAATGCTCTAAATTTTAAGAAAATGGAAAAAACTTGAGATTTGTTCGCTATCGAAAAAGTCCATAAAAACTTAGAATAATCATCCAAAAATAGAACATAATAGCGCTGACCCAAAGAACTAAGAACGGGAGATGTCCATAAAACACTATGAATAATATCGAATGACATTAATGTATGAGAATTGGAGTCTACAAATGTCAACTTAACAATTTTTCCTAAAGAACAAGATTGACAATTCGGAGTATGACGCGTACCCTTACAAGAAATAAAATTATTTTTATCTAAGGAAGACAAAATAGACGACCCCTGATAACCTAAACGAGCATGCCACACGGAAGGAGCAAGAGCTGCAAAAGCTGATGGCAAGGCTTGACTCGAGAAATCGGAACTTGTCATGATATGATAAAGATCTCCGATAATATCACACCTCATGAGAGGACTCCCCGTCTTGAAATCCTTCACATAAAACCCAAATGGATCAAATTCGATAGAAACAGAATTATCAGTGGTGAATTTACGGACCGACACCAAATTTTTAATCAATTTAGAAGCGTAAAAGGTATTTTTCAAAATAAGGGGTGGATGGGGGGAGACAACGTTTTATGACCGTAACCACGAATTAGAATTGAATTACCATTACCAACAATTATACCACGATTGTTGCTCAAATTGGAATAAGACGAGAGAGTACCTGAGTCAGACGTCATGTGGGTAGTGGTGTCGGTGTCCAGGTACCAATTTGGTTCCTAAGGATTTATTCTAAGTGTGTGCATCACGGCTTCAATGTAGGTAGGAGTGGGGCCCGCTGCATGATGGGCCTGGTGGGGCACATGCCTGCCTCCCATCGACCGACCAACACCGACCGTTGGGCGTAAGCCGGCCGAAATTGTGGCCGAATCGGGCCCACCGCGGGGCTGCAGGGGCTAGAAAACCGGGACTGTTGGGTCACTTCCCACTGGCCCATGCCCACGGCCAGGGGGCCCAGGCCCATGGCCAGGGGGCCCAAGGCTTGGACCAGTTGGACTGTGGCCTACTGCTGTTGGGGTGGGACCCACTGCCCCCGTTACTGCCGTCGGTACCACCGCATTTGCCACCGCAGTTTTCCCCATTATTTTTCCTATTATTCTTGTCGCCACCGTGAGCACGGTTTTGGCCCAAATTATCCATAAAACCCCGAAGAATTGGTGGAGGACGTCATCATGACGACGGGACTAGCCCCGATAGCCGCCTTTTTAGCCAAACTGACTTCTTCCAAAGTAAGCATGGAGCGGGTTGTATATAATTTTGGGAGAGGGTTACTTTGACGAAGTAGAGTTCCAACGCCACTATAGAGCTCAGATAGGCCAACAACCATCTGTAGAGCGTGACAATCTTCGCTAACGGGCGCACCAATGTTGCGGTGTTGGTCCGCTAATTCCTTCAACCTTTTGCAATAAGCTAAAACATTCGAGAAATTTCCCATGTGTACGTGGGAAAATTCCTGCTCAAGGGTAACAACTCTGGAATTTTGATTATCTTGGAATATGTCATGCAGCCTATCCCCAGCGGCCATCGCCGTAGTGTCTGGGTCAATAATCGTCTGCAACAACTCAATAGAGATAGTGGAGTAAATCCACTGAAGAATAGTGGCATCAAGTGTTGTCCATAACTTAGGATCATCCTCGCGTTTAGGCACCTCCGTATCCTCAGGAGCCGTGGGGATTATGTGATGGATGACTTGATGTGGGCGAGCGTGAATTTTGAACAACTCGGCCCACGTCGCGTATTGGACGTTTTCTATTTCAAGAATAAGAGGAATGTGATTTTTGATGTTAGAAACAACCAGGGCATGATGAAACGAGTTCTTTGTCGTCGACATAACGAAAGAACAATAGGTGT
Source organism: Anisodus acutangulus (assembly GCA_029783415.1). Classification (NCBI taxonomy): domain Eukaryota; kingdom Viridiplantae; phylum Streptophyta; class Magnoliopsida; order Solanales; family Solanaceae; genus Anisodus; species Anisodus acutangulus. The sequence goes on along the minus strand of CM056491.1, from coordinate 13,411,848 downwards.
TTTGAGAAGAAAACACAAAGCTCAAAAGAAGGACCACTGACGGCAAGGAATACCAGGGAAGGGAAGCCGGACTCCGATGAGCAAGGTGGACGAAAAAATTAGGAGAAAAAATAACCTAGACTTCTGATACCATGAAAAAAATAATCTCTTGATTATTTTCATTAATTGAAAGAGAACATATACACTTTACATATTTCCATAATAGGAAAATCTTATTCCTATTCTACTTCTAAAACCTTATTCTATTTGGAGACTAACTATACAATTATGGTAAGTGTACAAGACTAATTAAGGTACAAGACATATAAACCTTATATACAAAAACTGCCCAACCGTGGGCTTTGCTACAGTAACCCGAGAACCACTATTCATCCGATATACATGTGTATATTGTGTGTATATTTAACACTGATGCTAGGTAGGTTGCTAACTACTGATAGACTCCTTAAGTGGGGTATGCAAGTGGACCCGTAATGTGTTTTGTGTCATACTTTTACTGAATCCAGGGAACACCTGTATGTGCATTGTGATTATACGAAAAGGATATGAGATAAGATGCTGAACTGGATGCCTTTTCAACCTTGTTCTGTTATTACATGGGAGCAGCATACTGACTGGATGATTGCTAATGCTCGAGGAAACACTCAAAGAGCACAAATGTTCAGAATGTTGTATTCAGAGATTGTGCATAGCATATGGAGGGAGAGAAATTGGAGAATTTTTTAGAAGAGAAGCCCAGAATGGAATACAGTTGCAAATGAGATTGCTTATGTTATATGTGTCCGAGCCCCACCCCGAATTAGGCATGTTATTCATAGTTTTTCTTTTTAGTTTTTTGATTCTGTCGCTCAGTTTAGTTAAGGTTGGATAGGCAAGTTGTGTATAGCTATGCCTCTGGTTTGTAATTCTAATTTTGGTGATTAATAAAAGCCTTTAGTTACCACAAAAAAAAAAGTAAAATGCTTCGAGGAGAATTTTGTAAAGCCAATTCTCTACGCACTTATGAAATTATGTGGTGTTCATAGCTTAAACGGACACAACAATGAGAACTAAAGTCGGTTACAATTTAATTGTGTGATATATATTGTCTAGATATACACCAAAGAGCAACGGTTCAAAAAAATCAAATCTATCGATTGACCGAGTATATATGATATATGTTCAAGTTCAAAGAGAAACTTAATTATCGAGATGTGATTAATCCTTACTTGCGAATCACATAATTTTTTCATCATATATCCATTCACCATTCATGTGGGGGATTATTGGGTTTAAAGTGTAGAAAATTGAGGTGTAGTGTGAACTGGGTAATAAACGGAAATAAAATTTAAACAAAGTTCATTTTTGAAAAGGCACGTTGTCCCTCATTGGTGAGGGAAAACAAGACTAGTGTGCTTATATATAGAAGCACTTCTTCCGGCTCTTAAATATTTGAGAGGAGAGTCTCCCCTCTCTCCGTTGTCGCCCAGCTCGACTTCGGATTTGGATATGATTTATTGACATATCTTTTGGATCAAATTTATTTTCTTTTTCCGTTATTTAATTTTCCTTTTTTTGATATTTCCCAATGGAAATTTTAATTTAAAATTTGTGGCCGTTTGAAATTCACGACCAAACCGAACAGACACTACCGTTTCACGAACAAGCATTTATGCACCCGTTGATTTTTCAACTAGTGGCTATAAATTTTCAGAGGCTTCATCTCATTTCACACATTGAAAATTTGAAAAACTTCTTTTCTCTTCTGCATCATTTTTTCAACAAAAATGTGTCGCGTGATTTGCTCCTTCATTTGAGTTCATCCGAATTCTGTAATTTGCATTACTGCTGTTACAGGAATATTTTTTCGTCCTATCCTGAGAGGAAGTAACTCAAATCCTTGGCAATAGTAAGGGAGTTATAATTCCCGAGGACACCTAAGCAACTTGTGGGCTTGGAGTACTTTTTGCTTCTTCTAAATTTCTGTTCTGTTTTCCTGATTAGAAAAACAGAAACTGTTTTTTAAATTATTGTTCCGAACATAGATAATAACAGTATACTCATGCACCGTTCAAGAGGGCACTTGTGTTGATTATTCTCAATAATAGTGTTAACTAATTCAGTAAAGAGTAGACAAGTCAACTATTGGTTAGCTATTATCTCAACTAGTGACTTTATTTTTTTATTCATGGATATGCTTCATGTTCCACCTATTCGTGTCTTACTTAATTAGTACATGATAATTGAGTTGAATTGGCTTTCTCATATTGAGTTCTCTTGGTTTTTTATTGTGACTGAACTTTACGACACTTCAAAATTGTTAATCTTATATCGAAACATTATTTAGCATCATACTTACTGTGGTAGGTTTCACACTTCACAACCATTTCTTATTGGCAGTAATTTCTTGCAACTTTTTTAGTTTTTCTATTCCCGTTCACATTTATCTGAACTTGAGAAAGTGAGTCTCTTTGACAAATTCGCATGACATTTTCGTATCAACTCTCAAAATATGTGTTGTGTTAGTACAACTATCTTGTGTGAGCCATTGATGCTTAACGGGATCCTCGTACATGGTGAATAACCAAATTTCAATTGAAATAAAATCTTTAGGATAAATCAATGCAATTTAAGAGGAATTAATGAGAGGACATCAATACCCTATCTGTAATCCTGATAATAGTGGCAATTTCCCCACCAAGTCTGCCAGGCTTACTTTCAAGAAAGCCAACAACACCACTTCCATTAGTAAAAAGATTTGGAATAACAAAATTACAAAATTCTCTTCAAAGTCTCTTTCTTTATGTTAAGGCTATTGAACCTTATTTTCTAACTCCTGTGAAATTCTTTTTGCCCTTGGTAACATCAGATCTATTATCTCGTAATGGTGGATAATAAATCTTAATAACAATGTTCTTTATTTTATTTTGCAATGTCTTCCTTTTATCCTTTTATGAAAACTCTAAATATTTAGGTACTCCCATAAACATGAAGATATCAAGCCTAATGCTAACATGGTTATATATAGAGTAACTTTTCTCATGAAATTGTTACTAAATGCTCAATTTTCTAATGTTAATTTTAGCATTTTCATGCCTAACATTTTTAACAGGAGAACAAGATGAGACCTAAGCTGGATACGAAAATGGTGAGATAAATTAAATCATCTCTCAATGAGTACAATCTCAATGTGGATGGTTGCAGCAAATGAAATCCAGAAAGTGCAGGAGGAGGAGGCATCCTTAAATATCAGTATATCACCAAGACAACTTGATCATAAATTTCACTGTCTTTGTTCGAACATTGCAACACAATAACATGGCAGAAATACTGACTCTCAATATTCATTTAAGATGATGCATAGACAATGATTTCTTAAATATCACTGTTGAATTCTTCAAATGATTAATGGAGGATCAACAAAATCAAGACTTATCCGGGAAGAGATTGACCAACTACAAACCATGAAAACAGAGGGTCAGTCCAATTTCGCCAACATATTCAGAGAAGGCAATCTCATTGCATTTGTTTTTCTTAATCTATGGCTGCATAAATGGCTGAGTCTCTGCAGAAGAAGCCAAGGGCAGAGAGAGATCTCTTTGGTAAGAAAAATGAATTTAATAACAAGTAGGATGACCATGGTCATAAGAGGGACACAAGTAAAAGCTACAGCAATTAACAACAACAACAACATACCCAGTGAAATAACACAACGTGGGGTCTGAGAAGGATAGAGTGTATGCAGACCTTATCTCTATCTTGGTAGGTAGAGAGGTTGTTTTCGAAAGACTATCGGCTCAAGAAAAAACATAAGCACGAGCAAAACTAAGATAAACGATCACACCCGGATAAGAAATTTAAAGCAGTATGAAAATGAGAGTAACAAAAGCGAACAGGCCATGATAAAACATTCTTGAAAAAAAGCAGTAACTAAATGTTACGACACAAATCGGAGGGTCATGACGGACACCCGGACCTTACCTGCCTAGTACCACTAATCATATAGTCAACGTCTAATCATAATTAAACACGGGTCACAAGGGCCGTCACCCGGTACCTTGCCGACACAAATAAATCATAGACTAGAAGGAAGCCATGTAATATCTTACAAACGGCAGGACTCAACCCATACATATATACAAACTAAGGCCGACAAGGCCATATTTGATTGTTATACACAGGACACCGTCTACAAGCCTCTAAAAGAGTACACTACATCATAAGGTCGGGACAGGGCCCCGCCATACCCATATATATACGTGCAAAAATATACCGTACCAAGATTAGACCGACACTCCGAAACAAGGGGAGTGCTCCAAAATCCGCTGAGTCAGCAACCAACTAACGTGAATTGTCGCTCTGTCTACGTGAACCTGCAGGCATGAAACGCAGCGTCCCCCCGACAAAAAGAATGTCAGTACGATTGATGTACCGAGTATGTCAGTCATAAATAGTAGCATAACAGGGATATAACAATAAACTGAAACAGAAACAGCTGACAACAACAACCGACCAGTAGTAAATGCCTCTGGGGCCATAATATGCCTGAATATCATGCACAATGCGGTATACATATATATATTGGCCTCATCGGGCATCTTCCTCCCCATAATATGCAAATGCAATATACATATATATACTGGCCTCATCGGGCATCTTCCTTCCCATAACAGCCTTTGTGGGCATCATATCATTTTGGCCTCTATGGGCATAGTCATTATCATATTGACCTCATTGGGCATCTTCCTTTTCGTGATATCTGTACCAGCGGCAGGTGATGTTGCGTATATAACGTCATTCCCTTTTCCCATCCCCTACATATATATAATGCATACCATATAGTAGTGTATATAACACATGTGGGTTCAGGGTAATACATGAATATAATGCATGAATGACAATAAAACATTCCGAACTTATCGGGTGACATAATATCCTTGTACCTTGGCCTTAAAATCCTTGAGCAACACCCTTATCTCCCTATTGAAATTTAAACAGATTCAATTGAACTTTTGTAACTCCTCCAAATAGATGCTAACTATTACCCTCTTGTCCATGAATGCAGATACCTATTGAGGAAGTTGAGGAGTCCAGTGGTCAGGCATAATTTCAGAGAAGGAAATAGAAGTGCTCATATTTTGGCGAAGTTAGGATCCAAGTTGTCATTGTTTAACCTACTATGTAGTCAATCAACCTCTCCAGTTGCAGCACACAGTGTTGTCCAAAAGGATAAATTAGGAATTAGAATGAATAAGTTAGTATCTATGTCTATGTGTAATAATTTGGCAACCTTTGGAAATCTCTATGTAACTGCTACTGATGGTCTAGTATCTGCTACTACAAACAATATCTCTACTAATGTTACTGTTTAGTATTAATAAAATGTCATTTGTTCACCAAACAAAAACTTGGTTGATCAAACTATTTTTCATTTACCATTGAATTTTGGTGCTCATTAAGTTATGCCTTATTTATTTGATTTTGCCACCATGCATTAAGGAAATTATATCATTCTTAAAAAATTATATTGCTTATCCAATTTGAAATAAATTATAATATTTTATAATTTGATTTCTATGTTGGGCAGTAGATGCAGTTTGGTCCTCCTTTGTGCATATCCAATTTTGTATATATATATTTTAAGTTTATACAATTTTAAAGTGTTATTTTGGTTTAAGTTATTAATCTTTACTTGATGGTTACGTTGAGATTAAATAGCTAACCAAAATAATTTGGAGGATAATTTAGTGTCATAATTTTTTTTTCAAATTTAATTAGGTTTCAGGAGTAGCCAAATCATTCTACGACCATAAAATATTAAGTTTAAAAAATTCATACTATGACATTAAATTTTGTGCATTTTTTCGCATATTTTTTTTTGTAATTTTTGGCAGTTCGTTTCTGCTTTATTCTGCAAAACTTTATGTAGATTTTTGTTATGCTTTTCAAATTTTCTAAAGCAGTTTTACATAAAGCGAATATCGATCTGCATTTTTCCAGTTGCATTTGAGGATGTCTTTTTTGCTATTTTTTCGTTGCACATAAAAATAATTATTTGTACTGGGAATGGAATTATACCATGTGTGCTTCTTGTTTCAAATGGAATAGATTAGTCTAATTGCCAAAGTAACCTCTATTAGATAAAATTTATTTGCTTTGGACATGTGCGCATGTTTTCGCTATGCAAAATAATCATCCCAAAGGAAGACTATTTTGGCCAGAGAATGGATAGTCATGAATATGTGACACATTAGTAATGTCATGCTAGTAATTTGTCGGCCCAAAGAAAGGAAAATTGCTAGGCCGATTGAGTAGTCAATGTTCATGAACTATGTATAAAGGTACCACTTACAAATTATTATTTATGTCCAAAGACTAAATAATAATATTGTGTTAGGTATCTTGAGACAAACACTTTTAGATATATATGTGTTTGAAATACGTATATATGAAGTTTGTCTAAATTAGAACATATACACATTAAATTTTTAATTGTGTGAAGAAAAAAGTTCAAAGTCTTCTTGTGTCAATAGAGTATATTAGTACAAACTTCATTATTGCGGATCCGCTCATGAAAAGTTGCAACCTAAAGTTTTTTTTATGAGCTTGTAGCTTATAGTGTATAAAATGTGTTAAAATTGATTAATATTTAAATGAAGTGGAATAAGAAAATTAGTTAGTTACTTTTGGGGTGTAGTGGGAGATAAGGAATAAGTTAAAATACTAATATGGGCAATTTAGGGGGACAACATTCAGATGTGGGGCCCATAATACATTGGTCACATATGTAGATATTAGTGGAATAAGATAAGTGTTTGGTTCACATCTAGGTGTATTAACATTTTGTCACATGTAAAGCTTATAATTAGAGATGGCAATGGATACTGGACCCGGTCCGGATCCGATGGATCCAGATCCGTTTTATAGAATATGGATCTTCAAAATTTGGACCCGACGGATCCGGATCGGACCCGAATCCATTTCTGACGGATCAGATATGGATCTGGATCTTGTATTTGAGATCCGTATCCGGTCCAGATCTGACCCGTGGATCCATTTTTTATTAAATATATACATAACCTAGAATGTAATTTTATAAGTATTTTCTTAAATTTTTTCATAATTTATGTATTTTACATTCAGATTTGGACTTTATTTTTTAAATGATCCATACGTTTAAGCCCATAATTCTCAAAAGGCCCAATAAAAAACTAAGCGGAAAACAAATGATGGTACAATCATTGCATGTAAAAGGAGCTGATTATTTGATCTCATTCTGTTGAAATATCCATATCTCATGTCATGCTTTAGCAGATGAAAGAGTGGATTCGTTGCAAAAAAATATTCCTCATAAAAGTTACAGTCATGAAGGATGATTAATTGTGGTCGAATGCAACATCTAATATAAGATCAAGATTAAAACTTTATGGCTTCCACCTTTAATTCTTTTTACACTAATGAAAGTGCAAATTAAATAAAGAAAAATGGATGAATTGACACCCAATGTAGCTTAATGTTGTTGTAGCGCTCAATTTTCATTTGACAGACATGCCTAGGATTGAAATCTGAATCATGAAAAAAATATACAACTCTGAGAACCACTTGACTCCTATGAAGATCTGAAACATGAAAAAAATATATAACTCTAAAAGAATTTTTTTTACATATGGATCCAGATCCGATCCGATGGATCTGATTTTTATGGACCCGATGGATCTGGATCCGGTTATGGATCTAGGTATGAAAAATAGATATGGATCTAGATCTAGTAGGATCCGGTCCAGATCCGATTCGTTGTCATCCATACTTATAGTGAGTCCAGATGGTATCTAGTGGAAACGTGTCTTTCTAGCAAGTATTTGAGACCAAATAAGTCCAACAATTTGTTTACTTAGGGGAAATTGATCTTGAAAAGACCAAAATATTTTCAACAACTTTATTTTCATTTTGTGGATGGAGAAGTAACGTTTTAGGAGTGAAGAAAACATTAGCAGCAACTCTTGGTTAATTAAGAGAAGATATATATATATATATATATATGTTCCGTTCTCAACGTGTGAAGAAAAGGTCATCAACGTGTAAAGGGGGGAAATTTTCTGTTTCGGAAGAAAAACACGAAGAATGACATAGAGGTTTTACCCACGTTGGTTTTCTCGAGGGATAGCAAATTGGAAATTTCTTCACAGTAAAGTAAGGTGTAAAGAGCTTAGTTCTTTTCATCCATAACGTGTGTTGTATAGACTATTCGAGGGCCTGTTGAAGGATCTACATCTAAAGGTATGTTAAGGCAAATATTTTCTTCTTTTGTCATGTTCCATGTAACGAAATGTAAACGTAATATTGTCCATAAATTATTCTACTCTTAGTAGTTAATGATGTACATGTTATTCATTCCTATTGTCAAAGCATGTTTAAATATGTTCTTAAATCCTTATTGAGGTATATGAGAAAGATGTTAATGTTCATAATGTTAGTCGGAGGTAAATCGATATTACATCACTCCGATGAACTTATAGTGTCTTATTGTCATATCATTCATGCATTACACTAATGTACATACCTTGACCTCAAAAGGAGTTATATACTCTACTATATGTATGCATTATATATATATATGTATGGGATATGGGGAAAGGAAAGGCGTTATAAACGCGCACCACCTGCAGCTGGTACAGATATATACGATAATGATTATGCCCACAGAGGCCGATATGATATGATGGGATGCCCGCAGAGGCCGATATGATATGATGAGATGCCCACAGAGTCCGATATGATATGATGGGATGCCCACAGAGGCTCGATGGCATTATATACGCATAAGTGCATGACCGCATTGTGCGTGACATTTAGGCATATTATGGCCCTCAGAGGCATTCTACACAGACATGATACTTATGCATATTATGGCCGTCAGAGGCATTCTGCATAGACATGATACTTAGGCATATTATAGCCTCAGAGGTATTCTCCACTGGTTGGTTGTTTCTTGTCTCATGTTACTTTCAGGTTTCTATTATGTTGTTATTCATGCCTTACATACTCGGTACATCAGTCGTACTGACGTCCCTTTTGTCGGGGGACGCTGCGTTTCATGCCCGCAGGCTCAGGTAAAGAGGGTGACGGTTCGCACTAGTAGGTTGCTGGTTCAGCTGATATTGGAGTGCTCTATTTGTTCCAGAGTTGTAGTCTAGTCGTGGTATGATATTTTTTATATGCATAGGGGTATGGCGGGGCCTTGTGGGACCTTATGATGTTACGTACTCTCTAGAGGCTTGTAGACATATGTCATGTGTATGGTAGTCATGTATGGCCTTGTCGACCTTGGTATATATATATGCATGGATTGGTTTCTTCCGTTTGCAAGAGTTTACACAATACATTCCCAGTTTATTGTTCCCATGTTTCAGCAGGATATTTGGTGACGGTCCTCGTGGCCATGATTGAGTATGGTTAGATGTTAATTACATGATTAGTGGTACTCGACAAGTAAGGTTCGGGTGCCCATCATGACCCTCTGAGTTGGGTCATGACAAACTTGGTATCAAAGCAGGTCTATCATAGGGAGTCTACAAGCGGTGTCTAGTAGAGTCTTGTTTATGGTTGTGTTGTGCACCACACTTATAGACAGTAGGATACAGGGCATTTAGGATAATGGTTACCTTCCATCTTGATCTAGAATCGTGCTATAGCGCTGAGTTGTAAGAATTTCTTTGTAAATCTTATCGTGTTTATGATTACAGCAATGCCTTTTTCCAATAAGGCTATGATTAGTAGGGAGATTGAGTGCAAATTCGAGCAGTATGCTCTCTATTGCGACAGATCCGTCAGAGAATATGAGTAAGTTGCTTTCCCAGGCACGACTTCAGCCTAGAGCATTTGATAGAGATAGGCCCTTGAAGGGTCAGAGAGCTCATAACCTAGGAAATTTATTAGTCAGGTACGCCAATTTTTAAAGGGTTCAAAGATGTCAATATCTCAGGGTCAAAGTTGTAAAGGTCGAGTGAGACCTCCCTAACCATCTTATAGTCAGTGTGGTCGAGCGCATGCCAGATTATGCCGCAAGGGTATAGGGGGTTGGTTTAGTGTGGCAGCCATGACCAAAACGTTCCTATGTTGATGCGCAAAGGTAAGGATAAAATGATTATGAGTTGTACAGATGAAAAAGCAGAAGACATCATTGGAAGGTATGTTATAGGTATTGGACTGGTAAGGTCTTCAGCTTCATGGTGCAACATGTTACAATTCTAAATAACCTATGGATAACAATAGCGTGTTAGGGGAAATTGAGGACGAGAAATATGGAACAATTGAAGAATAGTTGTAAGAAATATGAAAATAATTAATAAGTATGAATGGAATGGTATGATCAAGTTTCAAGGCATAAATGTTTTTTTTGTTTAATGACGAGTAGAATGGAGGATTACGACAAGAAGGATAAAAGTGAGTGAGATTATAGTTATGCATGTTTCACAAAGGTATGATTACTCCAGGACAGCGTGAGTACCAACGGTAGATGTGAGACAGTAAGAACTCTTCGGCCAAAGGTGACGAAACTCTGATGTTCAGGAAGATAGTATGAGAAATACTTTGAGATAAGAGACCCCCCAAAGCAACTTAAAATGGAAATGTAAAGGTAAGACGAATGAGCACTCGGTCGATAGGAAATTTAATAATGATAAGACAAAAAAGCTTGACAAGTCATGGGATCATGTGACACCATGAATTGGATCTAAACATACGAAGCATCGGTTCTATAACATATGCAGTCATACCTCTCAGAAAGTATGTAAACGGAAGTAACAGTGAGTAAAGCTCGAGATCAGCACCTAAACAGGTGAAAAGAGGCCAATGACGCATATGGATACAAGGTAGACATTAAAGATATATGTCAAGAGTTAATGACATTATAATGAGGATAAAATGCCAGGCAAATACATGTGTCTATGAGTATTTTTGAACTGACCAAAGGTTCTACGAGATAGATAAAGTAATGAATTTACAGCTTAACGAGATCAATGAAATATTTTCCCAAAGCGCCATTGACAGAAAGTCTTATCCATGAGGCAAGTGAAGGAATTCGAATCTAAGTATAATGACCAGGCTTGGATATAGTAGGCCAAGGTCATGTAATGCAAATTCTCCAGAATCTTCCACGTATAGAATAAGGGAATAAGTTAACAAATCACCTCTTAAGGAATAGTAACGCCAAGGATAGGAATCAGGAGCAATGTTTGGGAGTATGTATGTATACCAGAATATTTTAGAATTAAGGCGAGTACGACAAGTAAGAAAATGAGTGAACAAGTGTCAAAAGAAGTAAGAAAGGAAGTTGTTATAATTACGAATAGATAGAAAGTACGGAAAAAAATTCCTTTCAGACCATGAATGAGAGTTAACTACGATGATACGTGCACTTCAGATTCGATGAAAGTGTCCATAAAGTGTTCACGATTGAGATGCTACAAATATAAGAGTTTTCAGCACACCAGTTAGTAAACAAAGCTAAGTTGACAATAATCATTCCCCACAAGCGGCTTGACTAATGTGAGGACTAAGGAGGGAAGTTGACATGAGGGAACACATCAATTAGCTAAGTGGGAGTCCGATTAGAGGATTCAAATAGTGATAGCCCTATGACTCAGAATAAAGTAGGGTCATCCCTCATACTGGAAGAAAATGAACGTCATGATGAAGATCCCATTTTTAGAGAAGATCGGGAAGAATATTTAACAAAAGAGAACCGCAATCTTTGAGTATAATGGGAGAGAGATCCCAGGTGGAAGGTCCATTTCTGTATTTCCAGTGTAGCAGGATTACGAGACAAGATTATGACAGAGGTCCATTGCTCACAATATTCCATTCACCCTGGATCTACAAAGATGTATCATGATCTCAAAGGTATGCATTGGTGGATCGATATGAAGAGGAACATTGCGGAGGTATAGTTCAGTGTCTTAATTGTCAGTAAGTAAATAGGGGTGGGCGTATATTGGTTCGGTTCGGTTTTGTATCCGAAAAATATAAACCGAATAAAAATCAATTTTTTTTTAAAAAACAAATACAACTTTTTAAAAAAAATGATATGTTCGGTTTATATCACCGAACATATCGGATTTTATCGGTTTTTTCTAGCTGGCCGGGTCGGGGAATCTTTTTAAAAAAAAAAAAATTCCAAAACTGAATTTGACATTCACACCTACACTGTCATGAATTTTCGACGTTGAAATCTATTGTGTATCGTGAGATATTTACTAAAGAAAAAGAAAAATTAGAAATCGATTTAGGGGAACACACAAATTGATTGGGAAAACAGACGTATTTCTAAAAATTGACTGCGCGGTTTGACTGGGCCCGTCTCAAAAAAATACGCAAAATAAAAAAAAGTCGGGTAAAACGGACATCCGAGCGCAGAGTTATGACCATTTAAAATTTTACCAATTTACAACTACTTTATCTCCCTACATTTTATGTCAATGCTTCAGTGATATGTTAATCAAGTTCATGCCGCATGCGACTTCCATAAAAGCTCCATAGATTGGCTTCAATGGCTATGATTCAAGAGATAGTAATAGCCTAAAATAAAAATAAAATTATATATTTAATTCGGTTTTTCGGTTCGGTTCGGTTCGTATCCAAAAATAAAAAACCGAACCGAAAAAATCGGTTTGGTTTTTAAAAAAATGATTTTTTTTAAAAAATGAGAAAAAACCGAACCGAATTCCGGTTCGGTTCGGTTTTTTCGGTTCTCCTGGTGTTTTGCTCACCCCTATAAGTAAAAGTAGAGCACCAAAAGCCCGACGGAGTGACTCAGAACATTGAGGTCCCGATGTGGAAATGGGAAATGATTAATATGGGTTTACCTCACCCTTATCATAAGTTTGATTCTATTTGGGTGATTGTTGATAGACTGAACAAATCAGCTCAATTCCTGACGGTCAAAACTACATACACAGCCGAGGACTATGTAAAGTTATACGTAAAGGAGGTTGTTCGCCTTCATGGTATGCCTATTCCTATTATATCTTACCAAGGTGCGCAGTTCACAGCTAAATTCTGGAAATTATTTCAAAAGGTTTGGACACTCAAGTTAATCTTAGCACAATCTTTCACCCTCAAACAGACGGGCAGGCCTAGTGTACGATTCAAACGCTCGAGGACATGCTACAAGCTTGTGTATTTGGCCATATCTTATAATTTGATGAATCGGTTAAGTAGCTTATGAATTGGACTCGCCCCCGGAGTTAAAGTTTGTTCATCCGATTATCCATGTTTCTATGTTAGGAACGCGTACTGGAAATCCTTCCCGGATTGTACCGATTGAAGATGTGAAGGTTACAGAGGACCTATCATATGAAGAGGTTCCTATTGCTATCCTAGATCGTCAAATCCACAAGTTGAGGACTAAAGAAGTAGCATCTATGAAGGTTCTATGGCAAAATAAGAATGTAGAAGAGATGACGTAGGAAGCGGAATAGGATATGAAGTATAAGTATCCCCACTTATTTCATACTAAAGACGATGCTCCGAGTAAAGCATAACCTGACCAAGAACTGATGTATGGATACATGAGGTAGGTTCCCACTTTAGATAGTCATGTTTGATGTTTGACAGCCACATGAAGCCCGGTGATGTGTATATGTTGATGTATGGCCGTTCAAGGCAAGTTTGGGTATCTTTTACTCACTAACATGGTTCGGGTAATCCCATTTACAAGGGGAAATTCGGTTAAGCAAAATTTTGGAAAACCTTGAGGATTAATTGGTCCCTTATGTATACTTCTCATTCAAGGACGAATGTTCCTAAGGGGAAGATGATGTAACACCCCGTACTTTAGCTTCAGGATACATCAAGGTAAACATACATGAGTTTAATGAAATAGAGGTCATTCATGAAGTTATAGAAGATTTATATCAATGTTGAAGAGGTTACGCGGGGATTAGAGGTTAAACGAATTAGAGGAATAAGTTTCGTCAAAGTTCAGAACATGGAACAAGTTATAAGGACCGTATAGAATTTTGGTCATAGGATCAAGAGCTCATTGGATAAAGGGGCAAAGTCCCAAAATAATTTAGGATTTAACAAGTGTGACGACAGGGATTAATAATAATATTTTGTGTGTTCTAAAGGAGGTTATGGACTAGTGCTATATCACATAACTATGACAATGAGTGTATGAAATTTGTTAATATTAAAATGAAGTGAAATAAGAAAATTAGTTAGTTACTTTTGGGGTGTAGTGGGAGATAAGGAATAAGTTAAAATACTAATATGGACAATTTAGGGGGACAACATTCAGATGTGGGGCCCATAATACATTGGTCACATATGTAGATATTAATAGATTAAGATAAGTGTTTGGTTCACAGCTAGGTGTATTAACATTTTGTCACATGTAAAGCTTATAATGAGTCCAAGTGGTGTTTAGTGGAAACGTATCTTTCTAGCAAGTAATTGAGGCCAAATAAGTCCAACAATTTGTTTACTTAGGAGAAATTGATCTTGAAAAGACCAAAATATTTTCAGCAACTTTATTTTCATTTTGTGGTTGAAGAAGTAACGTTTTAGGAGTGAAGAAAACGTTAGCAGCAACTCTTGGTTAATTAAGAGAAGATATATGTATATGTTCCATTCTCAACGTGTGAAGAAAAGGTCATCAACGTGTAGAGGGGGGAAATTTTATGTTTCTGAAGAAAAACATGAAGAACGACATAGAGGTTTTACCCACGTTGGTTTTCTCCGGGGATAGCAAATTGGAAATTTCTTCACAGTAAAGTAAGGTGTAAAGAGTTTAGTTCTTTTCATCCATAACGTGTGTTGTATAGACTATTCGAGGGGCTGTTGAAGGATCTACATCTAAAGGTATGTTAAGGCAAATATTTTCTTCTTTTGGCATGTTCCATGTAACGAAATGTAAACGTAATATTGTCCATAAATTATTCTACTCTTAGTAGTTAAGGATGTTCATGTTATTCATTCCTATTGTCAAAGCATGTCTAAATATGTTCATAAATTCTTATTGAGGTATATGGGAAAGATGTTAATGTTCATAATGTTAATCGGAGGTAAAGCGATATTACATCACTCCGATGAAGTTATAGTATCTTATTGTCATATCATTCATGCATTACACTAATGTACATACCTTGACCTCAAAAGGAGTTATATACTCTACTATATGTATGCATTATATATATATATATATATATATATATATATATATATATATATATATATATATATATATGTATGGGATATGGGATATGGGGAAAGGGAAAACGTTATATACGCGCACCACCTGCAGCTGGTACAGATATACACGATAATAATTATGCCCACAGAGGCCGATATGATATGATGGGATACCCACTGAGGCTTGATGGCGTTATATACGCATATGTGCATGACCGCATTGTGCATGACATTTAGGCATATTATGGCCCTCAGAGGCATTCTACACAGACATGATACTTATGCATATTATGACCCTCAGAGTCATTCTACATAGACATGGTACTTAGGCATATTATGGCCTCAGAGGCATTCTCCATTGGTTGGTTGTTTCTTGTCTCATGTTACTTTCAGGTTTCTATTATGTTGTTCTTCATGCCTTACATACTCGGTACATCAGTCGTACTGACGTCCCTTTTGTCGGGGGACGCAGCGTTTCATGCGCGCGGGCTTAGGTAAAGAGGGTGACAGTTCGCACTAGTAGGTTGCTGGTTCAGCTGATATTGGAGCGCTCTATTTGTTCCAGAGTTGCAGTCTAGTCGTGGTATGATATTTTTGATATGCATAGGGGTATGGCGGGACCTTGTCCCGACCCTATGATGTTACGTACTCTCTAGAGGCTTGTAGACAGATGTCATGTGTATGGTAGTCATGTATGGCCTTGTCGGCCTTGGTACCTATATATGCATAGATTAGTTTCTTCCGTTTGCAAGAGTTTACACAGTACCTTCCCAATTTATTGTTCTCATGTGTCAACAGGATATTTGGTGACGGTCATCGTGGCCATAATTGAGTATGGTTAGATGTTAATTACATGATTAGTGGTACTCGGCAAGTAAGGTCCGGGTGCCCGTCATGACCCTCTATTTTGTGTCGTGACAAATTTTACATGCAATTTTCATAATATGCATCCATGCTTGATCTATGTCATTGATTTTACTGATATTGTGACCGTTGATGGGTTTAGTGATGAATATATGTTATGAAAATCGCTTTGATCCCATATTAGTACGATTAATGAATCAGATTGCTTAGAGATAGCAAATTGTGCGCACTATAAAGTTTTTTTGGTTATGTACAATTTTCAGAAATATATATGATCCAAGTGGGAGATTGTTAGAAATTCTCTATTTAGTGGACTCACATATTTAATATGATTGTACATAGATAGGCTATCAATTTAAGACGCCCATTTTTTTGATCTAATAAAACGTTATTTTATGAGCTATATATGTCTTATGTTATAAGGTATGAATTTATATGCATAGAAACCTAGTTAACTCTTCAGTTATAATTGATGGGTTCATAACTGAAGAGTTGCACCTCTTCTGAAAGGTTACCTATGAAGAATTATGTCTTTTCCGAAGGGTTACCTTACTATTATATATATGGTTGTGGTCCCTAAGTCTGTTACCAATTTTTTTTCTCTGCCCCATTAAGAGAAGTGTACATAAAGAGAGTAACGAGACTTAGAAGATCATCACTTCCTTCAATCGATTCATACGGTGGATCAAGGTAAGTGTTCTTACTAATCTTCTAGATTATATCACTGATTTACTTGCGATCTTGTGTGAAATGTATAAAAATTTTCAACAATATGTTCATCTAGCACACCATTTGCTAAAATTGTTTGAGCTAGACCTCAACTTTTATTAATTCGTAATTTCATATGTCATGACTATCGTCTCTTGACCCAATTTGGGGACCAGCCAAACTTGCCCTGGACATTTAAGAGTCAAGATTAAAGGAATAGGAATAATTCCTTTGAAAAGAAAGTCGATGAGATTTGTATGATGTTAAGAGTCCCACATCGAATATGGAATGGGAACATGAACTCCTTATATGGACTTGGATAATCCTTACCCTATAAACTAGCTTTTGGGGTTGAATTAGAGCCAAGGTCTATTCTTTACATGGTATCAGAGTCAGGCACATTCAAATTCTTTGTTCACCGATGTTGGGTCCCCAAATTATATTATCTACGGTTAATAAGGTCTGAGCGTGTGGGGGGTGTTAAGAGTCCCACATCGGATATGAAATGGGAACATGAACTCCTTATATGGACTTGGACAATCTTCACCCTACAAGCTAGCTTTTGAGGTTGAGTTAATCAGATTTTCAGATCACCGAAGTAGTCTCTACCCTCCTTTGGCCTGTATTTTCCCCTTTGCCTTCCGCCGTGGGTACTCTGTCGCCTGGGAGCCTGGGAGCCAGTTACGGGTATCCTCTGATTATCCTTAAAAATATGTTGTGTTCTTACTATGTGTTTCTAATTATGATTTTGATAAGTATATTACCTTATTGATATGATGCTTGAAGGTTGATATTAGATTACTATTATGTTGTTTAGACGATTGATATTGATTGATCTTATGATGTTTGGATTGCTGATAGGAGATTATAGACTCAAAATTAAAAAATGAAATTGAACTTTAGATTATCCCTCGGATTATTATATGATTATTATTTGATTAACTCTGAAAAAAGTTTTATTAAACCGATTACCGTCTATGTTCTAGCCTTTAGGGGTATATAGATGATGAAAAGATCCGCCCAGAAAATTGGTATCAAAGCTTGTAATTAGAACAAGTGTTTGAAAAATGAAAACACATCCATCGTTTAAACAAGTTACAATGTTAAATCAGATTTTATGGAGATCCAGAGAAATGAAAAGATCATTATTAGAAATGCGAATTCAGAATAAGATAATAATTGAATCCCAAGATAAATGGATGATGGAAAATATGCCAGAATTAGTATATACTGATGAGCAAATAGAAATAAGAGATCGAATAAATATGCTAGCATATGAAAGATTAGTAGAGATAAATACTCGAATATATGAAATGAATGAATTTATAGAAAGAATAAAATCAGATTTAAGAATGGAAATAGAACACTATGGATGAAACTAGACTAGTACAGCAGCAGAAACAGAGAGTACAGTTAGAAAGAGTAGCAGAAAAACCACTTACATATAATAGGGACATAAACCAACACATTATAAGTTGTAGAATATGAATAAAAATTATTGAAGAACAAGAAAAGCAGTTATTAGAACAACATATAACGATGAATAAACAGGAAGAAAAGATAACATTTTTAAAAAATTTATCAGCACTAAGAGAAGAAAGAATTAGATAGAAGGAAGAAGAAATTGAAAAAATCAGAGAGCAGAATTTAGCAAAAGAGATTAGTAGTGAAAATGAAATTAGAGATTTAAAAGATATTATACAAGAACAATATCGATACATCGATTTGCTGAAATATGGATAAGGAGAATAAATTAGAACCTAAAGATCTTTATTATCAAATGAATACGTATGAAGGAGGAACTAGTCAAACATTAAGTTTTAGACCAGATACATATCGAAAAATTCAAGAAGAAAAAGATGAAGTATCAGTAAAAAAGATATTTAAAACAAAATGGTTTGAAAGAAATAAAGAGATAAGATATATCGCCCATAAACATGAGAATATAATAGATACTACCAGTACGAATGGAAGAACAAAGATTAATTTGATTAGTGATGAAGTAATAAAAAGAGAGCTGGCTAAATATCAAATAAAGAAGCAAAGAAATATAGGAATATTTACTTTGGAGGAGTAGAGTTCACGATAAAAGCATACTTTCAAAAGACTATTGACACACCAATACAGATCTACGTATTAGACGACAGAATACTAGGAAATTTGCAAGATGCATTAATATCGGTGATTAATGGAAATTTAATATATCAGAAATTAAAATTTACTATACAACCAGACTTTAGTGTATCGTTAAAGGATGAACATAAGGATTTAGCTTTAACATTATACTATAAATTAGATGAAATAAACATGCCACCAGGAAGTAAAGTAATAAGTATAGAGACTAAAATGATATACGCCTTAACGGGAAACCACCATATAAGAAAACAACATGAGATGAATATCATAGTACCAAAAATGTATAAGGAAATACTTGAGCAAATTGAGCATAAGGAAAACTCTAAGATAACAATACCAGAAGAAATATTCATGGATTTTAAAACCAAAACATTAACACCTTCACGAAGATTAATTCCAAGGATAGAAGGATCAAGATTGAGTATAACGAGAGAAATATCAGATAGTTTACCCAGAATAGAACCTAGAACCATTGACCTAATAAACATAGACTGTAATAGATTAAAAATCAAAGTTATTATATTTAAAAACATGATAACCATGGACGGAATAGCAGAAATAAATACTGGAGCAATTAAAAATTTTATACATATAAGTAAGATACATGAAAATGAGTGTAGCATAATAGAACCACAAACTTATAATTACCCAGAAAACGAAAGAGAAATAATAATTACCAAAAGTATAAACTTAAGATTCAAGATTCAAGACCTAGAGTATAAGATCAATATAGGAGTAATAGAATATGATAGTTTGAATGAATTATTATTAGGAACTGATTTTTTAACTATGATTACTTATAAGATAAACAATAACGGAATAGAGATAACTGACCAAGGAAAAACCAGATTTATAAATAAACTATGAATATACAACTAAAAATAATAAAGAAAAAACAAAAATTAAAGACTATAAAGACGGTCTTATCAGGAGAAATATACAGCCAATTAAAATACCTAGAGTACAGCGCAAAAGAAATGAAACTAGAAAAAGATATAGAACGATTAGAAAAACAATGCGAAAAGTTTAGTAAAATATGGATAGACATGGGTAACGGATGGAAGAAATGAATAAACAATCCTGACTAACCCAAGTGATAAAATAGAAGCATTATGGGAAGAGATTATATTAAAAGAAAAAATGAAAAGCGTTTTATTACTAATGGATGAGATAAGAGAAAACCAGAACAAGACACAACAATTGATTAGAGAAGAATTGACTAACTTATGGAATGTATCCGAAATACCAACGTTTAAATTAATACTAGAAAAACTGAATATGTTGTTAGAAGAAAAAGGTAAAGGAAAACAAATAGAAACTGATAATGAAGCAAGCACGAGCAAAGAAAGTGCAATTACTAAAACGACTACCCATAAACCAGAATTAGTGCCAATAGATGCATGGAGAAGAAGTAAAGTGCCAATCATGGTAGATATTAGTAAAATGAAACCCAGATTATCAAAAGAAGTAACAGAAACCTTAGACGGATTAACAAAACTGAATAAAAAAGGAAAATTCTAATGGAACCTAGTGAGATTACATTTTTAAAGACTCATGGTAAAGATATTATAGAAAAAGAAAGATATAAATATGAACCTATGAAATCTAAACCGACTAAAAAAGATTATCTGAAGAGGAAAGTTCATCCGAAAAGGAAAAGAACATTGACAAAAAAGATCAAAAGATTAAGGAATTAAAAGCAGAAAATAAAAAATTAAGATTAAAATGTAATGATGAATGGTATGATAAGTATAAAAAGTATAAAGAAAAATACTTAAATACAAAGACCCTACCTAATGAAGCTAAGGTAGAATTAGATAAAAAAGATCAACAGATTATAGAATTAAAAGCCAAGAATAAAAATCTAAAATTAGAAGATAATAAAGAATGGTACGAAAAGTATCAAAAGTATAAGAAAAAATACTTAGACTCAAAAGATATACTAAGAAAAGAGTTGGAGGAAGAAAAGAATAAAGTAAGAAGATTCGAAAAGGATAGAGCAAAAGAATTGGAAAAAGAAAAAGAAAAAGTATTAGGATTAAAAGATGAAATACGTATTTTAACAGAACAGTTAAAAAAGTTAAAAGGAAAAGAAAAGAGAATCAGATTAAGTGATGAGAACAACGAGACCAACAACGATAGGAATATCGAGACTAGCAGCAATGATAAACCGATAAAAGAACGCAAAAAGACTAGTAATGAGACTAGATCAAAAGAAAAATCAGATAACCAGAGTAACAGTGATAAATCAACTAACCAGAAATTACAGGTAGTAGAATTTATAGAAAAAGAAAATTCTGAAAATAATTCTGAGAATACTGAATTAGTAAATGAACAAATATTAAAAGCTTTTAGAGGAGAAAAAAGAGTAAATGCTATAATAGAAGAAGAACCAGATGATGATATAGAAAATGAATATCATGATCAGGTGAATATTGAAGTAAAAATAGACGATATTATAAATGAAGATGCAAAGGATTACCCGGAAAAAGAGTTAGATGACCCTAACCTAGAGGTGATTACCACAAAAACAACTAAATTACCAGATCATATACCCATTGGCCAGCAAACTGAATTTAAAGAGTTTGAAGGATCAATAACCCAAGAAGTAAATTATAATGGATATTTTCTAGAATTAGAAAATGCCTATAATAAACAGGAAATAGGAAGAAGAATAACATATTGGAATTTAGGAACGTATATTGCATTAAGGATTAGTACGCAAGCCGAAAACCTAGATTATATGTATGATTTAATATCAAAGACTATAATTGGAAAAGCAGCATACTGGATAGAATCAATAGCACATCAGCTAAGAGGAAAAGTTTTGAGTCATGCGACAGACTGGAAGTCAATATTGATGATTTTTTACTTACTACTGAAAAGAGAATTTTTAGATAAAAAATGGTTAGTAGCTAGAGAATATGTTTTAGCAGAAAGAAAAACAGAGATTATCATGAACTTGAATAACATGAAATGTTGTAGAATCGATAAATTACCAGAATATACGATTAGCTTTAGTAAGTTCTTTTACGAAGCTAGATTTCTACCAGAAGGAGTAATTTATCAACAATTATATTATGACCATTTACCTGTACCATACAATATTGAAATATCAAAAGAATACATTCAACTAGAACCAAAGGAAAATACTTTAGGAGAAAGAATACGAGTTTTAAGAGCGTATTTGATGAGAAAATGTGAAGAATATCGATTACACCAAAAGATTAAAAAAGATAAGAAAATTGGATTAAGAGAAATCTGTGGATTCACAGAAAGAAGATTAAAATTTAGATACGATAGCAAAGAAAACAAGTATAAAAAGCATAAAAGACATAAGAAATATAGGGATAAATATGAAAAGAATCATAAATACAGAAAAGAAGATAAAAATTACTATAAATCTTATAAAAGAAAAAGATTTAAAAGATATAAGAATAACCCTGAAACTAGAAGAAAGTTTAAGAATAAAAGAAAACCTAAAAGGAATAAATATATAATTCCTATAGAATCAAATAAGACTAGCACATCGTCAAGCTCCCCTATGAGGGAAAAAGTTAAAGAAAGCAGGATAAAAATATATAAATACAGAATAATTTATAATGATAAATACAGCAGATTAAAGAAGACAATAATAAGTGGTATGATTACGAAGATTTTTATGTTAGTGAAATAGATGAAGAATCCGAAGCAGAAAGAGTAAGCTATATCAACCAACATTCAGACAGTGAAGAAAGTTCTGAATAAAATGAATACCCTAGAAAGACAGAAAAGAGTATTGATAAAAGAAAGAGACTATTGGATACAATACGAAGAGTATACTCAACATAAACTGATTATGACTTCAGCAGTTAATGAAACAAGAAGTCTATATTATAATGATAGATACAATAAGATTACCAAGAGACTTGGAAAAATAAGAGAAGAAATAAACAGAATAAACTGGAAGCAAAGAGAGATAGAAATACTTGTAGAAGAAGCTATAAGCAATGAGACAGAGAGATTAGAAATCCAAGAATACGAACAAGATGAAGAACTCCATAGAAGATTGAATGAACCTGACTAAATGGTAGCAATTCATATAGAAGCCCATATAGAATATAAGTTGAATAAAATGATAAAGCAAAAAATATTCATAGATAGTGGAGCAGATATATGCTTAGCTAGAAAAGATGTATTAGAATCACACAGATGGAAAAGATCAAGAATACATAGAGCTAAGGTATCAGGATTTAATGAGCAATCTAAAGAACTAGATATGATAGCAGAAAATATGAGAATTGTACTAGGAAAAACTATTTTCAGACTACCAATAGTATACCAATTAGACAACATGAAACAACAAGTTTTATTAGGAAATAACTTCTTAGATTACTTCGAAACCCAAGTGATTAATAAGAATACATTTTGCTTACAATCCCCCTGTAATAAATGGATTATATTGAAAAGAATATTACCAGTAAATACCATAAGATTATGTACAATCAAGATAGAAAGAAATAACAATCTAGAATTATTAAAAGAAAAATACTTAGGCATGTTAAAAGGAAACTTCGGAGAAAACCCGATGCAACTATGGGAAAAGGAAAGAATATATGGAGAGATAAAACTGATAGATACAAGTGATTTAGTCAGAACAAAACCAATTAGATATAGCCCAACAGATCAAAAGGAATTTGAAACCCAGATTAAGGAATTATTAGAAATGAAGGTAATAAGAGAAAGTAAAAGTCCTCATAGTAGCCCGGCCTTTTTAGTAAGGAAACATAACGAGCTAAAACGAGGAAAAGCCATATTAGTAATTGATTATCGAGAACTGAATAAAAAGATTATTTTTGATGGATACTTTTTACCTTATAAAAGAAACCTTATTAACAGATTAGGAAACAAAAAATGGTTTAGGAAATTCGACTGTAAAAGCGGATTTTGGCAGATTAAACTGACTAATGAATCTAGAGCATTATCAAAGATTCAAGGCCCCGCAAGGACACTACGAATGGAATGTATTACCAATGGGATTAAAAAATGCACCACAAATCTTTCAGAGAAGAATGGATCAAGTGTTTAGAAAGCTTGCAGACTTCTGTATCATATATGTGGATGATATATTAGTTTACAGCAGCAGCTTAGAAGATCATATTAAACATATAGAACAATTCATTGAAACGGTAAACCAACACGGAATACTTCTATCAGAAAAGAAATCAGAAATCTTCAAAAATACTATTGAATTCCTAGGCTACATTGTGGATAGCGAGGGAATACAATTACAAGAACATGTGGTAACAAAAATTAAAAATTTTAAAGAAAAATTAGAGAATAAAAGAGAAGTGCAGCAATTTCTTGGAGTAATAAATTATGCAGCAGATCACATAAAAGATTTACCATATTTGAGAAAACCATTGCAGGATTTAATTAAAAAGGATGTAACTTTTGATTGGAAGGAAGAACATACCAAGGCGATTAACAAGATTAAAGAAAAGGTAAAATCATTACCAAAACACAGAGTACCTACAGATCAAGATCATCTAGAACTCTTTACAGATGCTAGGACATAGGATGAGGAGCAGTCCTAATAGCATATGATAAAGAAGATGTAGATAAAGAAAAAAAATTAATTTGTGGATATGGAGGCGGAACGTGGAAGCCTAACGAGAAGAACTACCATATCAACGAAAAAGAATTATTGACAGTAAAATTTGGAATTAAAAGATTTCATTACCATTTACTACCAGTAAAATTCATTGTTAGAACTGATAATACTCAGGTGAAGGCGTTTATTACAAATAGAATAGATCCTTTACCAGAATTGAATAAAATAAGAAAATGACAATCGTTCTTCTGTTGTTATGATTTTATTGTTAAGAATATATTTGGAACTAAAAATGTTTTAGCTGATTTTCTTAGCAGATATAATGTCAATTAACAGCGAAAGACTTTGAGGAATACATAGCCAAGGCTATGCAAGAAATTATCAAGAATAATGATTATCTGATTGAACCATGATATTTTAATTTACAGCAGCAGAGCTGAGGAAATATCCCAAGAATATTTGATTAATGCTTACAATTAACCATGATATTTTATGCAGCAGCAAGCTAAGAAATTAGCAGCAAACGAAGGATCAGTATGAAGACTCATCCATCGTTCAGCAAGATTAGAGAATTAAATAAAGACAGGTCTCAGTATGTCATTGAGAGGAATATCATTTACAAAAATATAGATTTAGCTCGGAAAGAGTTACTCTATTACGACGTAATGAAACCTTCTGAGTTACTAAGTGATCAAGGCAAAATAATAGTCAGACAAGTAATAATAAATAAAATGGTTAGTAAATACAGGACTATCGAATATATTCGATATCTAATAAATTGAAAGGAAACTAGTATACGAGCGGTTGACTGGTTACTCGCATACTACCCATCACATTATTAGATGATTGAAAACCAGAATAGACTACATCATGATCCTTTTGAAGGAAAAACGATTTTGAATAAAATCCTGATCCTTTTGAATAAGGAGGGAGAACTGATTATTTTTGCAGGTACAATGTGAACCTTTGCGAAAAAGGCCTTATGGCCTAAAAAGATTATGACTTAACAGTCCAAAAGAGGCTTAATGACCCAAAGATTATTAAAGGTATTATGTAGATTTATCTACCTAAAACCTAAAAGAGGCTTATGGCCCAAACAGATTATGGCCCAATGTAGTGTTTTATACTACAGAAAGCCCAAAAAGAATATCATTTAGGGGATGTAGTTTACTGCATAATCCATAAAAGAGGTCCTACGGACCCAAAAAAGATTATGGCCTTATGGCCCAAAACTGATTAGGAGCCTCACGGCCCAAAAGATCACCTAAAAGAGATCCTATGGATCCAGCAGATTAAACACTGGTAACCCAGAAAAGAGGTCATTCGACCCAAAAGAATATGGTTTAACATAGTTTAAACTATGTAAAAGCCCAAACAAAAGAGGCCTTAGTGCCCAACATGATTATGGCCTTGCGGCCCAAAAATGATTAAAATTGAAATATCCCCAATAGATATTTTCAGAAGAAGATTATCAACCGGACAGCTGGAAAGTGTAAAACAGGACAGCAGCCCGACAAGAAAATGACATTTCTCACGAAAGTCATAACAGATTATGACAGCTGAACAAAGCGCCAAAAGCAGAATGGACAGCTGACAGATTAGCCGAATCAGCTTTACGGAAAGTAGTGGACAGGCACTATTGCCTTTACGACTTTTTGGAAAGCAAAAGACTAAACGACAAAACAACTTTACGGAAAGGAGCAGACAAAGCCATCAGAGACACTGTAGCCTTTATGACTTTTGTAAAAGTATTTTGTCAGATTACTGTTTACTTTAGGACTTTTGAAAAGTAATACTGTTTACTTTTAAAAAGTTAGGAATAGTGAATAGCCGAGGTTATCTATATAAGGAGCCTCTTGTCAAGACGAAGGATCATTCAAAAAATTCGCCATTCGAAAAATTCGGAAATACAAAACCTTTATACAATTCTCTCTCAATGTTTAGCTAAAGCACCCTTCAGTCTATAATCAAATATCATCCAAGAACAGAATAAGATTAGATCAACTATTATCCAAGAACAACATAAGAATTATTTAATATCCACCAGCTAGTATCATAAGAATAAGAGTATCATACTTTGATAACTTATGATTAGAACCATACTAGTAAGAATACAACATCTTTTTAAGGATAGTCAGAGGATACCCGTAACTGACTCCTAGGCTCCCAGGCGACAGAGTACCCGCGGCAGGAAGGCAAAGGGGAAATGCAGGCCAAAGGAGGGTGAGACTACTTCGGTGATCTGAATATCAGATTAAAGGTATGTGTTCTAACTATGTGTTTCTAATTATGATTTTGATAAGTATATTACCTTGTTGATATGATGCTTGAAGGTTGATATTATATTACTGTTATGATGTTTAGACGATTAATATTGATTGTTCTTATGATGTTTGGATTGCTGATAGGAGATTATAGACTCAAAATTAAAAAATGAAATTGAACTTAAGATTATCACCCAGATTGTTATATGATTACGTTTTGAATAACTCTGAAAAAAGTTTGATTAAACAGATTACCGTCTATGTTCTAGCCTCTAGGGGTATATAGATGATGAAAAGATCTGCAGGACATCCCGTCCAGAAATTGATACCAAAGCTTGTAATTAGAACAGGTGTTTAAAACCGAAAAAATGAAAACACATCCATCGTTCAAATAAGTTAGAATGTTAAATCAGTTTTTATGGAGATCCAGAGAAATGAGGAGATCATTATTAGAAATGCGAAGTCAAAATAAGATAATAATTGAATCCCAAGAAAAATGGATGAAAGAAAATAGGCCAGAATTAGTATATACTGATGAGCAAAAAGAAATAAGAGATCGAATAAATATGCTAGCATATGAAAGATTAGTAGAAATAAATACTCGAATATATGAAATGAATGAATTTATAGAAAGTATAAAATCAGATTTAAGAATGGAACTAGAACACTATGGATGAAAATAGATTAAGACAACAACAAGATCAAAAAGTACAGTTAGAAAGAATAGCAGAAAAACCGCTTACATATAATAGAGATATAAACCAACATATTACAAGTTGTAGAATAGGAATAAAAATTATTGAAGAACAGGAAAAACAGTTATTAGAACAACATATAACGATAAATAAACAGGAAGAAAAGATAACATTTTTAAGAAATCTATCAGCCCTAAGAGAAGAAAGGATTAGGCAGAAAGAAGAAGAAATTGAAAAAATTAGAGAGCAGAACTTAGCAAAAGAGATAAGTAGTGAAAATGAAATTAGAGATTTAAAAGATATTATACAAGAACAATATCGGTACATCGATTTGCTGAAGTATGGATAAAGAGAATAAATTAGAACCTAAAGATATTTATTATCAAATGAATACGTATGAAGGAGGAACTAGTCAAACATTAAGTTTTAAACCAGATACATATCAAAAGATTCAAGAAGAAAGAGATGAAGTATCAGTAAAAAAGATATTTAAAACAAAATGGTTTGAGAGGAATAAGGAGATAAGATATATTGCCCATAAACATGAGAATATAATAGATACTACTAGTACGAATGGAAGAACAAAGATCAATTTGATAAGCGATGAAGTAATAAAAAGAGAACTAGGAAAACTATCTACCAAAGAAGCAAAGAGGTACAGAAATATTTACTTTGGAGGAGTAGAATTCACGATTAAAGCATATTTTCAAAAGAATATTGATACACCTATACAAATTTACGTATTAGATGACAGAATATTAGGAAATTTACAAGATGCATTAATATCAGTGATTAAAGGAAATTTAATATATCAGAAGTTAAAATTTACTATACAACCGGATTTTAGTGTATCATTAAAAGATGAGAATAAAGATTTAGCCTTAACATTATATTACAAATTAGATGGAATAAATATGCCACCAGGAAGCAAAGTAATAAGTATAGAGACTAAAATGATATATGCCTTAACAGGTAACCACCATATAAGAAAATAAAATGAAATGAATATAATAGTACCAAAATGTATAAAGAAATATTAGAACAAATTGAGCACAAGGAAAATTCCAGGATAACTATACCAGAAGAAATATACATGGATTTTAAAGCTAGAACATCAACACCTTCAAGAAGATTAATCCCAAAGATAGAAGGATCAAGATTAAGCATAACCAGAGAATCATTACATAGTTTACCTAGAATAGAACCAAGAACTATTGATCTAATAAAAATAGACTGTAATAGATTAAAAATCAAGGTTATAATATTTAAGAATATGATAACTATGGATGAAATAGCAGAAATAAATACTGGAGTAATTAAAAGCTTTATACATATAAATAAGATAAACGAAAACGAGTGTAGAATAATAGAACCACAGATTTATAATTATCCAGAAAATGAAAGAGAAATAATAATTACAAAGAGTATAAATTTAAGGTTCAAAATTCAAGACCTAGAGTACAAGATTAACATAGGAGTAATAGAATATGATAGCTTGAATGAATTATTATTAGGAAGTGATTTTTTGACCATGATTACTTATAAGATAAATAACACCGGAATAGAAATAACAGACCAAGGAAAAACTAGATTTATCAATAAAATATGAATATACAGTTAAAAATAATAAAGAAAAAATAAAAGCTAAAGACTATAAAGACGGCCTTATCAGGAGAAATATATTCCCAGTTAAAATATCTTGAATACAGCGCAAAAGAAATGAAATTAGAAAAGGATATAGCACAACTAGAAAAGCAAGGTGAAAAGTTTAGCAAAGTATGGATAGATATGGGAAACGGTTGGAAAAAATGAATAAACAATCCTGATTATGAGCAATAACGAAAAAATAGATGCGTTATGTGAAGAAGTTGTATTAAAAGAAAAAATGAAAAATATACTGTCATTAATGAATGAAGTAAGAGATAATCAGAATAAAACCCAACAAATGATTAGGGAAGAATTAACTAGCTTATGGAATGTATCTGAGATACCAACGTTTAAATTGATATTAGAAAAGTTGAATATGTTATTAGAAGAAAAAAGCAAAGAACCTAGTAAGGAAGCCAGTACGAGTAAAGAAACGACTATAGCAAAAACTACTATACATAAACCAGAAATAGTGCCAATAGATGCATGGAGAAGAAGTAAAATACCCGTAATGGTAGATATAAGCAAAATAAAACCAAAATTACCAAAAGATGTAATAGATGCTTTAGGAGGACTAACGAAGCTAAATAAAGAAGGAAAATTCTAATGGAACCTGGGGCAATCACATTTTTAAAAACTCACGGTAAGGATATCATAGAAAAAGAAAGGTATAAATATGAGCCTATAAGATCAAAACCAGTGAAAGAAGAAAAGCTGAAAGAGGTAAAGACACCCGTAAAAGAAGTAGAGAAAACAACTTATGAATACCTAAACCTAATATTAGATAAACAGGAACAACAGATTAATGAATTAAAAGAAGAAAACCTGAATCTAAAATCAAGTGATGAGGCAGAGTGGTATAATAAGTATAGAAAATATAAAGGAAAATATAAAAATCATAAACCCTTTTAAAAGAAACTAAAGTAGAGTTAAAAGAAACCAAAAAGAACTAAGAGAAACGAAGGAAGAACTAAGGGAGGTAAAACAAGAACTATTAGAACTCAGAGAAGAAATGCAATTTCTAAGAGAAAAGTTAGAGGAATTGAAAGGAAAAAAGAAAATCCGAAAGATTAAATTAAGTGATGAAAATACCTCAAAAAGTAATAGTACTGATGAACAGACAGACCATGAATTACAAGTAGTAGAATTCATAGAAGAAGAAGAAAATTCCGAGAATATGGAAATAGTAAAAGAAAATAGCCAAATAATAGAAGCTTTACAAAAAATGAAAAGAGTAAATGCTATAATAGAGGATGAACCAGACAGTGATATAGAAGATGATTACAATGGACATATAGAAACCGAAATAGAATCAGAAAATATAATCAATGAAGATGCAGACGACTATCCAGAGGAAGATTTAATAGACCCAAATTTGGAAGTAATAACCAGAAGAAATACCAGACTACCTGATCATATACCTATAGGGCAGCAAGCTGAATTTAAAGAATTTGTAGGATCAATGACCCAAGGAGTAAATTATAACGGATATTTTCTAGATTTAGATAATGTTTATGATGAACAAGAAGTAGGAAGAAGAATAACAGACTGGAACTTAGGAATGTATATTGCATTAATGAATAGCACGCAGACAGAAAACCTAGATTACATGTATGATTTAATATCAAAAACTCTAATTGGAAAAGCAGCATACTGGATAGAATCAATTGCATATCAACTAAGAGGAGAAGTATTAAGTTATGCAATAGATTGGAAATCAATGCTAATGATATTTGATTTATTGTTAAAAAGAGAATTCTTAGGTGAAAAATGGTTAGTAGCCAGAGAAAATGTTTTAGCAGAAAAGAAAACAGAGATTATCATGAACTGAATAACATGAAATGTTGTAAGATAAATAAACTACCAGAATATACGATTAGTTTTAGTAAATTCTTTTATGAAGCTAGATTTCTACCAGAAGAAGGAGTAATTTATCAACAGCTATACTATGATCATTTGCCCGTACCATATAACATTGAGATATCAAAAGAATACGTACAATTAGAACCTAAGGAAAATACCCTAGGAGAAAGAATACGAGTGCTAAGAGCATATCTAATGAGAAAATGCGAAGAATATCCATTACAGCAAAAGATTAAAAAAGATAAAAAGATAGGATTAAGAGAAATATGTGGATTTACTGAGCGTAGATTAATATTTGGATGCGATGATAACAGAAAGGAAAAGAAGTATAAGAAGCATAAAAGACATAGAAAATACAAGGATAAGTATGAGAGAAACTACAGAGATAAGAAATATAAATATAAGAAAAAACCTTATTACAAATCCTATAAGAAAAAGAGATTTAAAAGGTATAGAAACAATCAAGATACAAGAAATAAATTTAGATATAAAAGAAAATTCAGAAGACGAAGAAATGTAAACCCCATAGAAGCAGACAAGTCTAAAACTAAAGAAGAAAAGGTTAAAGAATGCAAATGTTGGAATTGCAATGAGAAGGGACACTACGCAAACAAGTGCCCAAAGTTAAAGAAAACAGGAGTAAAATACATAAATACAGAACAATTTATAATGAGCTTACAGCAGATTAAAGAAGACAATAATAAGTGGTACGATTATGAAGATTTTTATGTTAGTGAAACAGATGAAGAATCAGAATCTGAAAGAGTAAGTTATGTCAACCAAAAATCAGAAAGTGAAGATAGTTCTGAATAAAAAATGAATACACTAGAAAGACAGAAAAGAGTATTGATAAGGGAAAGAGAATACTGGATACAATGCGAAGAATATACTCGAAGCAAGCTAATTATGACTTCAACAGTTAGTGAAACATGGAGTATATATTACAATGATAGGTACAAAAAGATTACCAATCGATTATCAAAAATAAGGGAAGAAATGAATAAGATACATTGGAAACAAATCGATCTAGCAAGACTCATAGAAGAGTCACTGAGAGATAGGGAAACTCGACAGGAAGTACGAGAGTATGAACAAGATGAAGAACTCCGCAGAAGATTGAATGAACCTGACTAAATAGTAGCAATTCACATAGAAGCCCATATAGAATATAAGTCTAACAAGATGGTAAAGCAAAAAATATTTATAGATAGTGGAGCAGATATATGCTTAGCAAGAAAGGATGTATTAGAATCACATAGATGGAAAAGGTCAAGAATACATAGAGCTAAGGTATCAGGATTTAATGAACAATCTAAAGAATTAGATATAATAGCGGAAAACATGAGAATTGTTTTAGGAAAAACTATTTTCAGATTACCAATAGTATATCAATTGGATAACATGAAGCAGCAAATGTTATTAAGAAACAACTTCCTAGAATACTTTAAAGCATAAGTGATTAACATAAATACATTTTGTTTACAATCCTGTGATAAATGGATTATCTTGAAAAGAATATTGCCAAGAAACACCATAAGATTATGTACTATAAAAATGGATAGAAATAATAATCTAGAATTATTAAAAGATAAGTACTTAGGTATGTTAAAAGGAAACTTCGGAGAAAACCCGATGCAGCTATGGAAAAAGGAAAAGATATATGGAGAAATAAAACTGATAGATCTTAGTGATTTAGTCGAACAAAACCAATAAGATATAGCCCAATGATCAAAAGGAATTTGAAACCCAGATTAAGGAATTACTAGAAATGAAAGTAATAAGGGAAAGTAAAAGTCCTCATAGTAGCCCAGCCTTTTTAGTAAGAAAACATAACGAGCTAAAACGAGGGAAAGCCAGATTAGTAATTGATTATCGAGAACTTAATAAAAAGACTATTTTTGATGGATACTTTTTACCCTATAAAAGGAACCTGATTAACCTATTAGGAAACAAAAAATGGTTTAGCAAATTTGACTGTAAAAGTGGATTTTGGCAGATTAAACTAACTAATGAATCTAGAGCATTAACAGCATTTAGTGCCCCGCAAGGACACTATGAATGGAATGTATTACCAATGGGATTAAAAAATGCACCACAAATCTTTCAAAGAAGAATGGATCAAGTGTTTAGAAAACTTGCAGAATTCTGTATCATATATGTAGATGATATACTGGTTTACAACAGCAGCTTAGAAGACCATATTAAACATGTGGAGCAATTTATTGAAACGGTAAACCAACACGGAATACTTCTATCAAAAAAGAAATCAGAAATATTCAAGAATACTATTGAATTCCTAGGCTATATTGTAGATAGTGAGGGAATACAATTGCAGGAACATGTGGTAACAAAGATTAAAAACTTTAAAGAAAGATTGGAAAACAAAAGAGAAGTGCAGCAATTTCTTGGAGTAATAAACTATGCGGCAGACCACATAAAAGATTTACCATATCTGAGAAAACCATTGCAAGATTTGATTAAAAAAGATGTAACCTTCGACTGGAAGGAAGAACATACCAATGCGATCAACAAGATTAAAGAGAAGGTAAAATCATTACCAAAACACAGAGTACCTACAGACCAAGATCAACTGGAACTCTTTACAAATGCTAGTGACATAGGATGGGGAGCAGTCCTAATAGCATATGATAAAGAAGATGTAGATAAAGAAAAATGTTAATTTGTGGATATGGAGGCGAACGTGGAAGCCCAACGAGAAGAACTACCATATCAACGAAAAGAATTATTAGCGATAAAATTTGGAATTAAAAGATTTCATTACCATTTACTACCGGTAAAATTCATTGTTAGAACTGATAATACTCAGGTGAAAGCGTTTATTACAAACAGAATAGATCTTTTACCCGAACTGAATAAAAGAAGAAAATGGCAATCATTCTTCTGTTGTTACGATTTTATTGTTAAGAATATATCTGGAACTAAAAATGTTTTAGCTGATTTTCTTAGCAGATATAATGTCAATTGACAGCAAAGACTTTGAAGAGTACATAGCAAAAGCTATGCAAGAGATTATCAGGACAAATGAGATATTGATTACCAGATTACAAGAAAATACCCAAACCATCCACAAACTAGCGGAAGCTATACAAGATTTTACAAAGTTCAAAAGCTTACAAACAGAAAAAACAAAGATTACAATCCCACCGGTACAACAAAAAACCTTTGTACCATTCTCATCCAAGCTTGCAACAATGTCACCAGCCGTACCTTCAATTTCATCGGCAGTATCCATGGCAGACACTTTGAAGTTTGGACCTGAAATGATTACAACTTATGAGAAGATGAATAAATTCTATGATTACAAAACTAACCCTGATATTTTACGCAGCGCAAAGCGAGTAAATATCCCAGATTCATTTGCGTGAGCAGGCAAACCCGAATGTTGTTGAGAGACTATTTACATATGGATTTATTGACAAAATTGTCACTGATGAAAAAATGAATAACCTGACTAAACTACCACAGATTATTACCAGATCAACAGAACTGATGATGGAATCCTTTAGCAAAGGGATTTACGGAATACAGCTATTAGACGCTTCAACAGATCTAAAAGGTAAGCCGATTATCATATGTCAAATTTTTAAAACAGGAAGGAATAGTACCATCAACGGGGAAGACAAGAATTTGAACCAAAAGATTCCCTGTACAATGGAGAAATTCCAGGACTGGATGAGTAATAAAAGAGCATTTGGATTAATAACTTTGAAAACCAGAATAGAGGACATGATTAGAAACCGGAAAGCATCCGTGATAGGATCTTCCAAAGGTGGAAATGTCGAAGAGATCATGACCCTTTACTACGACAATGATATTGAAGTAAAGGAGACTACCGAATTAACCCTTCTATTAGACAAGATTGTTAACCTAAAGCATACTCATACTGACGAGACTATTCAACACTACAAAACTATGACTGAACAAAGAAGACGTCCAGTGATTAGAACAGAGACGTCATCAACGTCTACTGTAAGTATCAAAAAAGAACAAAGTCCTGATCCTTTTGAATAAGGAGGGAAAAAATGATTATCTTTGCAGGTACAATGTAATTTCTTGCGAAACGGCCTTAGGGCCCAAAAGATTATCATGACAGGGAACATGTAGTTTTACTACTTGTAACCCAAGAAAAGAGGTCCTATGGACCCAAAAGATTATGGCCTTATGGCCCAAATAAGATTAAGAGCCTTATGGCCCAAAAAAGATTATTAGACTGGTAACCCAGTACAAGAGGTCTTATTGACCCAACAGAATAAATTAAAACGTGTAAGTTTTATTTACACAGATCCTATGGATCCAACTGATTAAAACACTGGTAACCCAGAAAAGAGGTCATAACAGACCCAAAAGAATATGGCCCAATGTAGTTTAAACTACAGAAAGCCCAAACAAAAGAGGCCTTAGTGCCCAAAAACAGATTATGGCCTCACGGCCCAATATGATTATTGAGTTACAATTTCAACCGGACAGCTGTAAAGCATTAAACAGAACATCAGCCCGACAGGAATATGACATTTCTCGCGAAAGTCATGCCAGAATGAACAACTGACAGATTAGCCAGATATTGACAAAACAGCTTTACGGAAAGCAGCAGACAGGCACTATTGCCTTTACGACTTTTTGGAAAGCAAAAGACTAAACGACAAAACAACTTTACGGAAAGGAGCAGACAAGGCACTGTAGACACTGTAGCCTTTATGACTTTTGTAAAAGTATTTTGTCAGATTACTGTTTACTTTAAGACTTTTTGAAAAGTAATACTGTTTACTTTTAAAAAGTTAGAAATAGTGAATAGTCGAGGTTATCTATATAAGGAGCATCTTGTCAAGACGAAAGATTCATTCGAAAAATTCTGAAATACAAACTTTTACAAACATTCTCTCTATGTTTAGCTAAAGCACCCTTTAGTCTATAATCGAATATCATCCCAAGAACAGAATAAGATTAGATCAACTATTATCCAAGAACAACATAAGAATAATTTAATATCCACCAGCTAGTATCATAAGAATAAGAGTATCATACTTTGATAACTTATGATTAGAACCATACTAGTAAGAATACAATATCTTTTTAAGGATAGTCAGAGGATACCCAGAATCGACTCTCGTGCTCCCAGCGACAGAGTACCATGGCAGAAGGCAAAGGGGAAATACAGGCCAAAGGAGGGTGAGACTACTTCGGTGATCTGAATATCGGATTAAAGGTATGTGTTCTAACTATGTGTTTCTAATTATGATTTTGATAAGTATATTACCTTGTTGATATGATGCTTGAAGGTTGATATTATATTACTGTTATGATGTTTAGACGATTAATATTGATTGTTCTTATGATGTTTGGATTGCTGATAGGAGATTATAGACTCAAAATTAAAAAATGAAATTGAACTTAAGATTATCACCCAGATTGTTATATGATTACGTTTTGAATAACTCTGAAAAAAGTTTGATTAAACAGATTACCGTCTATGTTCTAGCCTCTAGGGGTATATAGATGATGAAAAGATCCGCAGGACATCCCGTCCAGAAATTGGATATTATATTACTGTTATGATGTTTAGACGATTAATATTGATTGTTCTTATGATGTTTGGATTGCTGATAGGAGATTATAGACTCAAAATTAAAAATTGAAATTGAACTTAAGATTATCACCCAGATTGTTATATGATTACGTTTTGAATAACTCTGAAAAAAGTTTGATTAAACAGATTACCGTCTATGTTCTAGCCTCTAGGGGTATATAGATGATGAAAAGATCCGCAGGACATCCCGTCCAGAAATTGGGGCTAGCTTTTGGGGTTAAGTTAGGCGCTAGATCCATTCTTACATGGTATCAGAGCCAGACTCATTCCAATTCTTTGTTCGTCGATGTTGTGCCCCCAAATTATATTGTCCACGCTCCAATTAACGAGGTTTGGGCGTGCGGGGTGAGTGTTAAGAGTCCACATCGGAAATGGAATGTGAACATGGACTCTTTATATGGACTTGGACAATTCTCACCCTACAAGCTAGCTTTTGGGGTTGAATTAGGCCCAAGATCAATTCTTTACATGTAGGGTGAGGATTGTCCAAGTCCATATAAGGAATCCATGTTCCCATTCCATTTTCGATGTAGGATTCTTAACATTTTCATCTGTTTGACAGCAATCTTGAAACTGTTGAAACATTTTAGAATGTCCTTATAACGTTTCTATATGGTTATGTGCTTCAGGAGTTGCCAGAGGATGTGGGTGGCAGAAAATAGGATCATATCTTGATGTAGTGGAATATTGTTTGGTGGGAATTCTAGTGTCTTTTGTTGATGGGATTTGCTCTACATTATAGAGGTTAGGTCTTTGGGGTGGGTTGGTTGTTGGAAGCAACACTGCAGGTTATGTTGCTCTCTCATCTCTGGTTTCACTAGTTGGGAAAATCAGGTGCTTTTTCTTTCTTTTGCTACTATAGTGAAAGTAATCTAGATACCTGTCTTTTATATATGCATGGGAAGGAAGTAACTGACACTGTTGTGTTTACATGTTTTTGTTTGTTAAGTTACGTGTATGAGCAAAGCACATCATCAACAGGCAGTTTGTTCTGAGCTTAATTCCACCTATAAATTCCAGGCCACTGCTCAACATATCAAATAAGGAGAAAACAGTATCAGGTGCCGTATATATTCCATGGAAATCTTGAGCCAACGAGTAGAAAAAACACTCACATAACTTAGTTCTCAACGTTTTTATGTCCAATCCATTAACAATACGACCTCTAGGAGAAAACAGTAAGCACCAAATCTTATGCACAAATAAATGTAACCAATGAAAGATGAATTATACACCATGTAAGCTTCACCAATACACAATCAGGTAACACGGGTGGACACATTTCTCACAACCTATAGTTTTGAAGTAGAGCAAGTCCAGTTCAGCAGAGTTTATCCAATATTCCAAGTAATTATTTGCACAGCTGCCTCATGCCACTACAACCGCAAATTGGAAGACCACACATACATCGGATCTACTGTCATATCTGCCCGTCTCAAGATCATACTAGCACTCTTCCCCACTTACAGCTTGTGTTCCTCATTCACATCCAATACTGGATTTCCCATATTGCGAATGCAGATCAGATAGGCTTCTATTTTAGAAGATATCTCCATCAAATGCAGTAGCAAACAAGCAATCTCTGACAATTTTAATACATCAACAACTCGAGAAGACGAGAATACCCAAATTCCAACAACCCTGATAATTTTAGCAGATGACGATGGACCAATATACACAAGTAATTAAAATGTGCCTTCAATTTTCCGTATTTGCCCCAAACCACTGCCTGTTTGGAGGTCCTCGTCGATATCGACCTGTGTAAGGCTCTGAATACCTTCTCATTGGCATCTTTACTCTTTCCGTGCTCTCTTCTTGTCTCACTGAGTGTTTTCTTGCGGAAAACCTTGCCCTAGAGGAGCTTGATTTCTTTTGTGTGTCTGCTTCATATGACAAGGGCTGCAACCCTTGTAAATCATGCTCAGAAACATATTCAGTTGGCCTTTTAGATTCGTCCATTCTTCTAAATGTGATTGAAATCCTATGTGAAGTAAAGATTAACAGGATGTTAGCACATTACACAACGAAATAGAAGATTTAACTATGACTTGAGAGTTCTGAACATTCAGTGTGTACCTCTTAGTAGGCACAGCTGGCACGCAGTGTTTAGCTACATCAGCTCCATTTCCATTCAAGACCAGTACAGATCTGGGAGTAATGTAATGTCATTAATGACCAATCTTCCTAATTTCACTAGTTATGAGAAGAAGAACACACTCACCCCACTGGCAACGGTATTGCAATTGCACCAGCAAATTCACCGGGACCCACTATTTTCAAGTTGGATCCGAACACAATGTTGCACTCTCTAAGGAATGAAGCAGTACAAAATGGGCGCACAAAATCATGATTGTCAATATGTGGTGGTATGCAATCGCCCTCTTCATAAATGTTGATAATACAGCTGTCTGGAACACAAGTCGGAGGAATCACATGCCACCTCACAAGCCTTCTAATCATGACCTTCAAAAGATCAGGCAATGGATCAACAGTTGCACTTTTGAGGATCCCTGGGGGATTGCCACTTTTATCCTGCCATAAAGAAAATTCAGTCATTATGCCACACGTGATTAACCCATATGCCACAACCCTATCACAGAAGGAGGTTGTCAACTGGCCAAAGGGGTGTGTGAGGGGGAGGGAGTCTTTCCTACAGATTATGGTCACCTAATAGCCCATAAGGCACTCAAAACTACAGTTTTGAGCCACAGTGTGTTCTCTGTGGATCGGGAGGGATTAAGATAAGATTGTAAAATACTTACTGGTGCATAGTTGTAACAACAACCAAATTGGATTGTCACGCGTCCTTTGCCCCTCATCCACTTTGCCGGTACAGTATAAGTTCTCCCTAAACAATCGCCATACACAGGTAAGAGCCATGAAATAACTAAAAATGACAGAAATAACTCAAGTACAAACAAATATTAAAAGGAAACTTTAGGAGGAAGCTCAAAAAATACAAAACAATTCCATCATCACAAGTACAACATCCCAGTGCATCATCACAAGTATAAAGGAGAAACAACACCAGATGAAACTAATTGATGAAGTGAGTACCAAGGAAGACAAATTGACACTGAACTGGGGTAAAATTACTGAATTAGAATAGAAGAACTTTTAAAGAAAGGTTGGGGAACTACTTTAGGAAGATCTTCAAAAAGTGAAGGTGCACGTGTCATTTTTACAGAAAACACAAAATTAGCCAAACGGAGAAAAATGTGCACCTTGTAAAACTACTTGCACATTTTTCCAAATGAAAACTCATAGTTATGCCTCAACCTATATTTTTGCAACTTCTTCCTTCCTATACCATACTCAACAAAATTCTATGATATATTTGTTAATGTTTTCAACCAGGGAGCAGTTTCTAAGTTGAATCAAGAAAATTTTGGTGCTAAAATCTAGTTCTATTGGTTGTTTAGTATTAAAGAAATGGATCTTAAACCTAACTCAACCTCAAAAGCTAGCTCAAGAAGTGAGGACTGCCCAAGACCATATAAAGAGACCAAGTAACGCTTGACCCACCGATGTGGGACTCCAACATTTACCACTGTAGAAACGGGCTCTTTTTGTTTTAGTTTAGGCACATTAACTCAGGAAAGATTCCGTATTACTGGATTTCGATTTCTGGCACACCATTAAACATGTACTATAGAAATCCTATGCAATTAATCTAGGTATGTGCAATGAATCTAGACACATCTGACATTAACACTAGCCATTTTTTAAAACTTACATTC
This sequence comes from Anisodus acutangulus, assembly GCA_029783415.1. NCBI lineage: Eukaryota > Viridiplantae > Streptophyta > Magnoliopsida > Solanales > Solanaceae > Anisodus > Anisodus acutangulus. Next base: position 13,371,562 of record CM056491.1, on the reverse strand, counting down.
TGAAAAAAGAAAGATTTCTCATGCCGCATATTACCAACTTATATAGATATCAACATCTATTTTCCTGTTGACAGTTAATCTGATTTATTGAAAAACAAAAAATTGACAGCTAATCTAATACATAGAACTATTAACCAGTTTCTTTTCTCAGTCCCTCTCTTTTTTCTATCTTTTTTACAATGTCTGGTAATTAACATAGAAGAGTCTGTGCTATCACAAAGAAAAAACTAAACTAGGATAAACATTACTAAGGAAAGATTCCACATTTCAATATGTTGAAGTCTTGAATGTCCAAAGCAGCTTAACTTTAACATACGATGATGAAATGTTTCAAGTACTGTAACACTCAATAACAGACAAAAAGAGAAATAAGGTATCTTTGAAAGATACAGAAAGTCTAATGTTGAATCTGAACAAATCAAATATCCTCTCAAATAAGTAGTCCGTTAGTTCTCCTGCATAGGATTCTTATAGTAAATATACTGGTAGGTAGAAAAGGTGCAATCCAATGCAATAGATTGATCCTCTCTCACAAAAAGACAAATTCTTTTTCTTACTTTTCTTATAGTTAAGCTAATGCACTAACTCACTCCATGTCAATCGCCCTACTTGAAAGATATAGGCATCTAAATAGCATAGGACCTACAGGGAATTGGATGACTATCTGCCAAAATGAAGATAAAGGCATGAACAACCATAGTAACATCAAAAAACATCATTCCACAGCTAAATTGTTACAAAAACTCAAACTGAATCAGAATCAATAATGGTACATCTGGCATTCTACAGAACCGAGCAGTCGTGTACTGGACATGCAATCTAGCAGAATTTTCTGACCGTGCCATGTGATTTCTCTGTTAAACTCAGCCAGCCCTACCAACTCACAAGGAAACAAATATTAATTTGACAAACAATCTCGCATACAGATTACTAATCCTCTGGTCAATGACATGGACTGCATCCGATGATTGAGAGAGGTAAAAAAACAAATAAGGAAATCAATGAGGAAAATAAAGGGAATATGCTAGTTAGTACCAATCATCGAACACCATTAATATTGTAATGTTACCAAAAGTCTAACAACAACAAAGTGGATTAAAAAATGAGTGTTCTGGTTTGAAGAAATACCTGCTTAAATTTCAAATATATTTGAAGCTTAAACGTTAACAGCTGGGCAATATCAATCAAGCAACTATGCCTGCTTTAAACTAGTTGGCCCAACATGGGATGCAACACGAGGAATTTCCGAGCCCGGGGCATAAGTGCTAATATCATCGCATCCCTCACATAATTAGACTATTGTATGTTGGCCGTCAACCTATTGCACTTTATTCCAACTTGGATTAACTATGCTTTGCAAAGTTCAATATGACAATAAAATTCATTTGAGAGAAGGGAAAAAATGATTAAGAGTTATATCAAGGGTAAAACAAACCTTTCAATTCCCCGTTCTTCCCCATCTGGTCAAGCTTCTCCACATAATTAACTATTCTAATTTGCTCAGCGGCGCTAAAGACTCCCTTATGTAGCTCCAGTCCATCAAGTATATTCACGATTTTCCCGTTCACCCTCTCCAAACATATGAAATCATTTTTCCACTTCACATTACAGAATCTAATGTACTCTCGCTGCTCCCTTGACAATTCTGTTTTTCGCTTACTCTCCGGAGTAGTAATTTCTTCTTCAGACACACCATTCACCTGACTACTCAAGGCAGTTGACTCACTCATTTCCTCAGCTTGAAGTTCATCCTCCTGAGCCATATCTGCCCGTGACATCTTCACTTTCGGGGTAGTCACAGGTAAGGATGAGCTGAATGTTTTACTTGTAGATGCCTCTCCAACAGGTTGAGATAGGGAGCCTGCACCATCTATACAACTGTCAGATGAATGCCTGTCCACAGAAAGCTCCTCAAAGGGCTCCCCACCAGCCCCGTCTTTCCAACTCCCCAATGAGTTTGTATCTGCATTATCGTTCAAGTCACCACAATCATTCCAACTTCCAAGCAAATTGTTGTCACAATTCTCTTGACTCCCATTACAGCCATCCGAATCACAACGTTTCGGAGTCAAAACACTCGTATTCTTTGGTTGCTTCAAGCATTCTGCATTGCCACCAACTTCTACAATCATACCAACAAAGTCTCTGATCAGAAAACTCACTAAAACAACAACTTTACACTTCAATATTAAAGTATAACCCAAAAACATAATTAAGACAACTCAGAAATCAGTTTGTTTGGCCCATCATAATCTACCAAATAAACTATAATTTGCACATGTTATCTAATATCTACAACAATCTTCATAACTACTAAATTATATAAACCAACTAAACTTAAATCGGATAATTAATATGAATTATCTGTATCTATTCCACTCTGTTCAGGTCCTTCATAACTAAATAATTACCTAAGAAATATCTTTATTATAAATTTTAACCAAAAATCAAATAAATAAACAAACCTGAAATAACACGCTCCTTCTAGAGAAAAAAAAAACTGAAACAACAACAAGTAAAGCAAATAAAAGCTGGGAACTTGATGCAAATTGTGAGGATCAATATATGAACTGCACTTGCATTGACACATATTAATGTAAGGAATACAAAGGATAGAGAGAGTACTAAAATTGAGGGATCGGATGCGATCGGAGAGTGTGTGGGTGCAGTTGTGGCAGAGGTCACGGGAGAGAAAGCTCCGCCAATTGGACAGGAACTCAGAGGCGATTCGGAGTTCATCCGGGTTGTAAAACGGTTCGTCTTGCTGCTCGGACATGGCTCCGCCAATTGTGACAAGTTGCTTTGAGTTTGAGAATATGGTGTGTTATTAGTTACCAGGGGGTGTTTTGTCAATTCATAATGGGAAAGAAGTTTCCAACTCCACATGCATGCGCCAAACAAAATCAAAGAAATAATCCTTTTATTTTCATTAACGGAAAGAGTATATACACAATTTACATCTTTTCATAATAGGAGATTATTCATATCATATTCTTAAACCTTATTCTACTTTAACACTAACTATATAATTATGATAATATAATTATGGTAAGTATACAATATTAATTACACCCAAATATTACCTAAACTAATATATACAATTCGTCCTCCATATGTACAACAAACTGAGACCAACCAATATACATATGATATATTGTATATCATATATATATTTAACATACACCCGCAGTCATAGCGAATAGTCTTCGTACGCTGAGACTGTCTCTAAAATCTTCAAAGAGTACTGCCGGAAGACCTTTGGTAAAGACGACTGCAATTTGATACCTGGAAGGGACATGACAGACGCGTACTTGTCCACGAGCTACCTTTTCGCCAACGAAGTGAATGTGCATCTCGATGTGTTTAGTCTGCTGGTGCTGAACCGGATTACCAGAAAGGTAGATGACACTAATATTATCACAATAAACCAAGGTAGCTTTCTGAATAGGACAATGAAGCTCTAATAGAACATTACGTAACCAACAGGATTCAGAGACCACATTGGCTACCCATTGATGCTCAGTCTCAGCACTAAAGCGTAATAACGTCGACTGACGCTTTGTAGACCAGGAGACCAAGTTATTACCAAGAAACATACAATAGCCAGACGTAGATCGTCTGGTGCCTGGACATCCACCCCAATCAACATCAATATACGAGACGAGTGTATATGTCGACGAAGGATATAAATGTAAGTCATAGTCAGGTGTCCCTTGGATGTACCTAATAATGCGTTTGAGCGCATTCATGTGCTCAACCCTGAGATCATGCATAAATAAACACACATACTGGATGGCAAACGTAATATCTGGTCTCGTGAACGTAAGATACTTAAGGGGCCCTGCAAGACTACGATAGGGGGTCGGATCCTCATAAGGTGAGCCAGCCGCAGCACCTAACTTGGGTTTAGTATCAACCGAATTGGAAGTGGACTTACATGATGACATCTCATCCCTCTCAATGATCTCAGCAGGATACTTCCTCTGGATAAGAACAACCCACCTGCATGACGAGTGACGACAATCCCCAAAAAGTAACTCAAGGGCCCTAAATCTTTCATAGCAAACTCAGAACTGAGCATTGTCATGATAGACTAGCGTAATGCATCAGAAGAGACAGTCAAGATAATACCATCCACGTACAATAGTATATAAGCCAAGGAAGAACCATGATGATAAATGAATAATGAATTATCCGACCTGCTGTGAGAGAACCCAATAGTCGAAACATAGTCTGCAAACCTCGTATACCAAGCCCTTGGAGACTGCTTAAGTCCATACAATGACTTCTTCAATAAACAGACATGGTGAGGATATTTGGGATCCCTAAACCCCAAGGGCTGATGCATATAGAATGTCTCATTGAGATCACTTTATAAGAAAGCATTCTTCACATCTAACTGATAAATGGGTCATGCTTTCGAAAGAGCCAAGCTGAGCACAATACGAATGGTAGCCGGCTTGACCACCAGACTAAAACTGCTGAGTCTTACCATCACCTACAAGACGAGCCTTATGCCTTGCAAACGAACCGTCGGAATTATCCTTACGAGCAAAAAATCCACATAGATCGAATAATATTAACACCAGATGGACGGGGTACCAACTCCCACGTCTTATTATCAATAAGAGCATTATATTCATCGGTCATAGCAATTTTCCAATTCGGTCATTTAAAGCAGACACAAGATTACGAAGTAAGGGTGATTTAAGAACATCAGAATTTAAATTAAAATATATTTTTAGCTTAAAAATACCCCGTTGACTACGAGTGACTGGCCTTTGACTCGGGGGAGAATTGGACGGATTTTGAGAAATATCGAGATACATGACGGATGGCGGTGAAGATGGGCTCTTGCCCAACATCGAAAGTGGTGGATCGGGGCTGGAACCCGTCATTGGAACAATGGCGATAATGGGCTGGAAATTTGGCCCAATTCTCATCAGTCGGTTTGGGCCGGATCGTGGCGATCGAACAGTGGGGCCGCGGCGATGGACTATTGGTGGATTTAAAAGTAGACACGTCTGAAAAATGGTGAATAATATACGGGGATATATCATTATCCAAAAAATTATACAAACTAGGCACGGGACTATTTACATTGGCAAATGGAAATTGGGATTCATCAAAGATTACATGGCGACTAATGATGATTTTATTAGATGATAAATCAAAATATTTGTAACCACGATGATTTGACGGATAACCCAAAAACACACAAGGGGTAGAACGGGCCTGATGTTTGTTAATTGTAGTGGACGGAAAGAGTAGATAACACAAGCACCCAAAGACTCTAAGATGTGAATACGAATGAGTCTTATTATATAAAATTTGAAGAGGGGACGAATATGTCAAACCTTTGAAATGAAAGATGTTAAGAATATATGTAGCCATTTGTAGAGCATGATGACAAAAAGGAGGGGGTACGAAAATATGAATCAATAAAGTTCGGATAATGTTATTAATGGTACGAATTTTGCATTCGGCTTTCCCATTTTGTGAAGACGTACGAGGACACGAAAAATGAAAATTGATCTCATTATTAGCACAAAAATCCCAAAATACCCCATTATCATATTCTTTGCCATTATCGCATTGAATATTTTTTATGTCCCGTTCTAATTGAGTTCTAATGAATGCTCTTAAAATGATGGAAAAAACTTGTGATTTTTTCGCTATCGAAAAAGTCCATAAAAACTTAGAATAATCATCCAAAAAGAGAACAAAATACCGATGACCCAAAGAACTAAGAACATGGGACGTCCATAAGTCGCTATGAATAATATCAAATGACATTAAAGTATGAGAATTAGAGTCTACAAATGGCAACCTAACAATTTTTTCTAAAGAACAAGAATGACAAATCGGAGTACTACGCGTACCCTTACATGAAATAAAATTATTTTTAACTAAGGAAGACAAAATAGACGACTCCGGATGACCAAGACGAGCATGCCACAAGGAAGGAGCAAGGGCTGCAAACGCTGACGGCAAGGCTTGACTTGATAGATCGGAACATGGCGTGATAGGATAAAGATCTCCCCTACTATCACACCTCATAAGAGGACTCCCCGTCTTGAAATCCTTCACAGAGAAACCAAACAAATCAAATTCAATAGATAAAGAATTGTCAGTGGTGAATTTATGGACAAACACTAAGTTTTTAATCAATTTGAGGGCATGAAGGGTATTTTTCAAGATAATGGGCGGATGGGGGGAGGGGGAGACAAAGTTTTATGACCATAACCATGAATTGGAATAAAATTACCATTACCAACAATTATGTCACGAGGGTTGCTCAAATTGAATTAAGACGAGAGAGTACCTAAATCGGATGTCATGTGGGTAGTGGCACCGGTGCCTATATATCAATTCGGGTCCGGTGGAGTTAAACCAAGTGTGTGCATCGCGACCTCAATATCAGTCTGAGCGGGGCCTGCTGCATGGTGGGCTTGCGGAGGTCGGGGTCCAAGTACCCCTGCGTCGCCCGACCCAGTCGCCGGAAGAACCACCGCCCACCGTATCGGGGCCGGCGAGGTCAGCCGGAAAGCCCACTGGAACTAGGCAAGAGCTGACGGCGAACCTGGGCTGTTGGGCCACGGCCCACTGTTCCAGGCCCACGACCCAGTGGCCCAAGATTGGGACCAGTGGGTCGGTGGCCCATTGTAACCAGGATATTATCCCCCGTCAGCGTTTCGGCCACCGTTACCATTGCCGGAATCGCCATATTTGCCCCCCGCGATTTTTGCCATTATTTTTTTGACTATTTTTGTCACCGCCATGAGTATGGTTTTGGCCAGAATGACCAACAAAATCCTGAGAATTAGTAGAGGACGTTATCATGACGACGAGACTAGTACCGGTAGCCGCCTTTTTGGCAAAATCGGCTTCTTCGAGTGTAAGCATAGAATGAGCCTGATAAAATTGCGGAAGAGGGCTGGTCTGACGAAGAAGTGTGTCAACACCACTATATGCCTCTAAAAGGCCTACAACCATCTGAAGGACAAGACGGTCGTTGGTAACGGGCGCACCAACGTTGCAGAGTTGGTATGTCAGCTCCTTTAACCTTTTACAATATGCCGAAACGTTGGGAAAATCTATCATGTTAACGTGGGAGAATTCCTGCTCCAAGGTAACAACACGAGAATTTTGATTATCTTGGAATATATCACGTACTTTATTCTAAGCCGCCATCGTCGTGTCGTCTGGTTCGATAATCGTCTACAATAGGTCGATAGAAATAGTGGAATAAATCCACTGAAGGACAGTAGCATCAAGTGTCGTCCATAATTTTGGATTCCTCGGGTTTGGGCACCTCCATATCTGTAGGAGCTGCTGAGATAATATGATGGAGGACTTGATGCGAGCGTGCATGAACTTTGAACAGTTCGACCCACGTCTCATATTGGACGTTTTCTATCTCAAGAACGATAGAGATGTGATTCTTGATATTAGAAATAGTGAGGGCAGTGTGAAACATGTTCTTAGCCATAATAGCAACGCAAGACGTGATGAAGAGATTTTTGGAAGAAAATTTGGGGAAGAATCCGGCATGAAAACCGAGGAAGCTCTCGGGAAAACAGTGCACGGTCAAGTAGAAATTTTGGAGAGGAAAATTTAACATAGACTCTTGATACCATGAAAGAAATAATCCCTTGATTATTTTCATTAATTGAAAAAGTATATATACAATTTACATCTTTCCATCATATGAGAATCATATTCCTATTCTACTCTTAAAACCTTATTTTATTTGGACACTAACTATACAATTATGGTAAGTATACAATACTAATTACACCCAAATATTACCTAAACTAATAAATACAATTCGTCCTCCATATGTACAGCAACCAATATACATATGACATATTGTTTATCATATGTATATTTAACACAAAAGATGACTAAATTTTAAAAATTATTTTCCTACATATTTTGAGATATTATTAAAAAATTAAATATTATTTTTCTAAAATTTCTAAAATATTTTAGATCATAAATTTTAATAATATTTCTTCTCTATTAAACTTTATACATAATCAAACCACATCACCAATAAAAGAACGAACAGTTCAGTCAAGCTTCCATTAGCATACGACTGTCAAGCAGTCTCGATGCACAAAAAAGGAGGCAATGGAAGACTAGTGTGAAGTCAGAAATTATCCGGTTAACATTACTGGAGAATCTAGTATGAATTTTTTAAAAAAATATTAAATAATTTGTTTTATTTATTTGTGTTGAGTATCTAACGGAAATAGTCTTTTTACCTTTTTCAAAATAGAAATAAGATATGCGTAAAGTTTATGCTCTTCATACCCCACTTTATGAATTTCGCTGAATATAATTATTTATTCTAAAATGTTAATAGTAGTAGATTTGTTTCATTTACCTAAGTTCTGATGAACATATAATCATTTATTATTTGTACTGGTAGAAAATAATAGCCAACGGATGAGATAATAACATTACCGTCAAGGGAAAAATGAATTAAAAAGGTTAGGATGGGGTCTAATTTGGGAAAATAGGATAAAAAGAGGATAAGGCACTTAAAACCATTGTGCTTCTCCTGGCCTCATACTTTGATGCTATAACTAAGGCTCTCTGAAGGCAATAAAAATGAACACCACAATGCTCTCTAGCTACTCAAAACACTTCACTACCATCTCAATACCACTTTCCTCCAAATCTCAACATCGCCATGTTCATTCCCTCCTTCGTTTTCCTATCAAATGCAGCAGTAGCAGTGATAGCAACAACAACACAACTAGCATCAATGATAATAGCCAGGAGTCACAACCCGTTACACCACCAAATACAGTGGAGATTTGATTCAGTAGACATCCGTCAAGACGAAGAAAGCAGAAGGAAGAAATGATGAATACAGGGAAACAAGCTGTTAAAGCTAAGCCTCCACCTAAGGATTGGGTATCCATGAATCTTATTGAGAAGGCAATTGAATTGTATGTGGGAGAAAAATACTTCTGTTCTGGCTCAACAGGTTTGCTTATGCTTCTATTTTTATTATTATTGGAGGTTCGGTACTTTTTCGATTTGTTGGTCCTGCACTTGACCTTTACTGGCTGGATACTCTGGTAAAGAAGGTATCTTGGGTCTAACTCAACTCCAAAAACTAGCTTATAGGGTGAGAATTGTCCAAGTTCATATAAAAAGTTCATATTCCCATTTCATTTTCGACGTGTGACTCTTAACACTCCCCGCATGCCCAGACCTCGTTAACTGGAGCGTGGACAATATAATTTGGGGTCCAACATCCGTGAATAAAGAATTGTAATGGGTCTGACTCTGATACCATGTAAAGAATGTATCTTGGGCCTGACTCATCCCCGCACGTTCAGACCTTGTTAACTGGAGCGTAAACAATATAATTTGGGGGCCCAACATCGGTGAACAAAGAATTGTAATGGGTCTGGCTCCGATAATATGTAAAGAATGGATCTTGGGTCTAACTCAACCCCAAAAGATAGCTTGTAGGGTGAGGATTGTCCAAGTCCATATAAGAAGTTCATGTTCCCATTACAATTTCGATGTGGGACTCTTAACAACTCCTACTCCTCTTGCTCCTGAATCTATGTTTAAAGGTTCGGGAGAGAAATCTTGATCACTGCAAAGTTCAAGTTTGAGATGAGGAGAAGAAATTTTCCAAATTTCCCCCTGTTTGCTCTAGTCCAAATTTTGTAGCCTTGAATGTAACTTTGAACGTTAATAGATTTAAGCAAATAAACATGCCAATCCATACAGTCTTATAGCCTTTCGTTATTGCTTTAACTAGCCAAAATAGTTACTCGCATCTGTGTTGGAACTACAGTTATTTTCTCAATGATGTCTACTTGTCAGGCCTATTAATTTTGATGCTGTATCGAAACAGAGTTTAGTGATCATAGAAGTATTTTGTGTTGGTTGCAATAGCAAGATTGGAAAATTAAAAAGGAGTAATAACTCATGACTAGTTAACATTGGTGACTGGATGATGGTTCTACAAGTCAATAGCCTGAGGAAGAGAACTGATTAGCTACCAATGTACTACATTTACTTGCAATATTCTCCAGAATTTCAACAGCCGGGCCTGATACACTTTTTCCAAACATCAAAGAGTGAGACAGAGGAACCATACCATGACACTAAAAGGGATAGTGCTTGCTAGCATGTGAATTGTGTGATTTAACATGATTCCATTCAGTCCTAAATGATCCTCACATCTTTCTCTTCTAATTGTCATTTTACTTTAGATATGTTAATTGTGTAACTGTACCCTACATCTAATATTTCACAAATTAAATTGAATAAGATACATCTTTTGTTAGCAACGTATTGTGTATCAATTGTCCCTCATTAATCAGGAGAAAAAAATACTAATGAGTTTTTAGATTGAGCGAACTTCTCCACTAATAGATTGATTAGTTTTTTGGATTTTCCTCTCCTTCTCCATCTTATGACGATTGTTATCGATCAACTTGAGGCCGTGACTCAAAGCAATGGCCTGGTAGAGTGCCAGGATGTGTGTTAGCCGTGACCAAGAGTTAGGACATTGTGAGTGGTGGCAAGGGTCCAAAGGGATGTGCCAACCGTGACCAACTAAACCTAAAAGAGGGGAGGGGGGGGGGGAGGGGAGGAATTGGCGAATAACCATTTTTTGGACGCCCTAATTAAGTTTTAGGCAGCATTTCAAAACTATTCAGTGTTTGACCACTTTCTAATATGGGATTATTATTTTTTTACAAAAGTACCATATTTAACTAATACTCGCATAAATTATGTGAAAATCTATATATAATTTTCTGTGCAATTTAATGTGGAATAATAATTCTTACACTAAATTCAATAATTTATGCGTTGTTATTCACCGGGTAAATAATTCTTGCATGGGATAAAATCTCTATATAACTATTCCATGAACCAAACAACCCCTTAACATATACTATGTAGTATGAACTTAAATTGTCAACCTCTCTGTGCACCCAATGATATAAGAAATTTTAGGATGGTCCATACTTAAATATTGCATTTCCTACTTGAATTTTTTTTTGAAAAAATCACGTCCCTTTAAGTAATCCAGAAGTATAAATTGTCAAACCAAAAAAATAATCCCCACAATGAAAGAATATTCCTTTCCCACCCCCCCTCAGACGACTAATGAGCATAAAAATAAGTAGTAATATTTTCATAACTTTTTTAATCCTTTTCTTCATGGAGTAAAGGTGTAGTCATTTTTTCCTTGACGAGAGGGAGCAAGCATAGTTGAACTAATTAAAAAAATAATTTTCTTTAGTTGGGGAAGAATCCGCCCGAATCAGATTTTCTGGCTCAAGAGGCTCTGCGGGTTCACCGGGGTGGGAGAGTCCGGGGCCGGTTGGTTGGTCTGCTTTCGTAAGCGGGAGGCTTTTTTATTGGTGGCATAGGTTAGAAAGTGGAATAAGCATCAAGATTCTCGTTAATTACAATTGCAAATACTTCCAAAGAGTTGTTCGTTGAAGTAGAGAAATCAAGAATCAGATTGTTGGCATCATTCATTACTGACTTAGCACCACCTGATTGTCAGCTTCTCAATAAAAAACTGGGTTTCTACAGTTAGTCACAAACTCACATATTCTATCATCATTTTTCACAATAAAAGAAAAAGACAAACTCAAATATGCCGGTTTCACCTCTATCTCCTGTATTTTGGTGATTGTCCAGATACCCAAATATCATATATAAGGCGGCTACACAGAGGAGTATAATTTAGCTCATTATCATGATCTAGTCTCTCATCATTCGTCATGGTGGCAAAAGTCGTATGGAGGGTCTGATTTTATTCTAAATCTTTTGGCGAAAAGAACTGAAATTTAATGGAGAAAGAACCACACAAGGATAAAAGATGGGTCTGGCGGAGGCTGATCCTGGTGATCGTGGCTCTCGTTCTTGCTACGGTCTTATTCAGTTTCCGAAAATATTTTCATCGTTCTAATTCTTCAGAGGAAGATACTCACCAAGTGGTTGACAAATATGCAAATGCTCTTAGCATAGCTATGCAATTTTTCGACATTCAGATGTGTAAGACTAGCTATATTCACAGCGATCACTTAATTAGTCCTAAGTTTAGTACTTATTTTGATTTTTGAATCATTAACTGCAGCTGGAAAATTGGTGAATAATAAGATTGCTTGGAGAGGAGATTCAGCTATGGGAGATGGAAGTGAAGTGAATTTGGATTTAAATAGAGGAATGTATGATGCTGGAGACCATGTGAAGTTTGGATTTCCAATGGTGCTCGCTGCAACTGTTTTATCATAGGCTATTTTGGAATATGGAAACCACATGAACATGGTGAATGAGCTGGACAATGCCCAAGAATCTCTCAAGTGGATCACTGATTTCCTTATTAATGCCCCTCCTTCTGATGATGTCCTGTATATTCAGGTAGCTTAATTCCCTTTGACAATCAAGAAATATTTCAGTTTCTCCTAAGTACAATTTTGAACTTCCTGTGATATCGCTTATGTAAAATTATTGTTCCTTCATTTGCACTATAATCATATAGAACTTCCATTTGGACTCTAACTTCAACTTCCTATAACAAGGCCCTCAGTAATTGGTTTTCTAAGTATGTGGGACAGTGGGAGTATTATCTTTCTAGGCAATTCAGATTACATTATTCTAGTTTGTTGCTGAAGTCATGCAGCATAGCATATACACATGTTGCATCCCCCTGCCTAATTAAGGAAAAAAAATGTTGCTTAATGAAGTGTCTTTATGCGTTTTTCTACAAGCAAGGTGGGTGAACCAAAGCTGGATCACACGTGCTGGGAAAGACCTGAGGCAATGACGGGAAAAAGGCCTCTTACACAAGTTAACGCATTGTATCCAGGGACAGATGTTGCAGCTGAAAGTGCAGAAGCAATGGCTGCTGCATCTTTGGTGTTCAAGTCAACTGACTCTGCCTACTCAGGAACTCTGCTAAAGCATGCCAAACACTTATTCAAGTTTGCTGATACTTATAGAGGTTCGTTCAGTATCAGCATTCCCAAAGTGCAGGATTTTTATAATTCTACTGGATTTGGGGATGAACTCTTGTAGGCAGCTGCCTGGCTTTATCATGCTACCGGAGACAAATCTTACCTTACATATGTGGCTACAAATGGCAATGCGTTTGCTAATTGGGGAAATCCATCTTGGTTTTCTTGGGAAAATAAGCTGGCTGGAGTTCAGGTATTGTACACATACATGCCACGAAGTTCCATGTATTCCGGAATTCTAGCTTCAATACGTTAGCTATTAGAACTGATAGTATCTGTTTGTGCGGTTAGCATGAAGCTAAAAAAATATGATACTTGGAAACTCTATGAAGAACACAAAATCCTGCTTCTGTTTTGCGTTGCATGCATACTTAGGTTTGTTAGAATAGGTTAAGGCCAATAATTTGGTGAAGCATGTATCATGATTCTGATATATCATGTTATAAACGAGAAATGAGTATTGACCTGTTTTTAACTATTTAGAAGAAAGATTCCTCCAGCTAACAACTATGTAGATTTTGTTGGAAATTTGCCTTTGGCGGGGAGGTGCGTCCACCCATATTTAATGAATTAAACACTAGTGTTCCGCATGTTGGAGGCTTTATCTCTTCTCACATGCATAATCTACTAAGTGAGTAGATGACCGTAGGGCCAAGAATCGTCAAATTTCGTTGAGAAATGAAAGAGATATTGGTCCACAAAGTAAGGTGTTTGAGGCATGGAAATATGGTGTGGGACAAATCTACCACATCGGTGGAAAAATGAAGAATTGCTCTCTTTATAAGTCTCTAAAGTGGTTAAGGGTTTGAGACCCCAAGGGGTATCCCATGTGTTTAAAGGAGGGAGGACCTAGATGTGCTTGTGTTCAAGGCTAAGCCCACGCGCGCCGCCCGTCCGGTCCGGGTTGTGGAGACTTTCTGATATTATCTTTTTGGACCCCAAATTGCTTAATATTTACAGTTTGATCCCTAGAGTTTCTGGAAAGTTGATTTTGGGAATGACGGAAGGCAGAAACTTTCTGCCTACCGTTTGGGTTGTTTTTTGGAGCATTAACCAGCCATTACTTGGCTGTTAACTCCTCCATAAACAACCCTCCTTCAATGAACATAATCAGCCGATCTAAATGGCCATTAACAACCCTCTCTAATGCCATTAGCAACCCTCACTAATGCCATTAACAGCCTTGTTTGTGGCAGTTGAGGAGTCCCTCCTTCATGCTATATATTGATGCCTTTTGGCTCAATTGTGTTGTATATAAAACACGAAAATAGCAGCACATACAGTGACGTAAAAACAGTAAAGAAAGACACATATACACAAGATATACACAACAGAGACACACTATATACACAGAGACAACACAGAAGAGAAAGTCAGTCCAAAAACGTTGGACGAAAACAGAAACTCTTCCTTCCTTTTTCATTTCTTCAGCAAGTTGATTCGTATTTGTTTTCTTCATCAGACTCAACCTATTTGCTTTGTAGTGTTGAGATTAAAGTGTTGTTTTATCTTGGGAGACTATTGCCCGCTAACGTAAAATCATATATACGGGGCAATCTTGTCTTAAGGACAGAGTGCAATCACTCGACTCAGCACACAGTCGTAACCATCCAGATTTAGTATTTCTTGATTTCAGGTTATCAAGATTCAAGACTCAACAACTTTGCAGCAGTTCTGAAGATTGACTATTTGTTTATCCTTTCGAACACTTGTAATATTTATTTACTTTCCGTACTGATTTACTACAATAGTAACCAACAACTTAAGACAAGATTGTATTAGTGTTCGAAAGATGTCGGTCGAAAGTTGTGTGACCAAAGCTTGATATGGCTGTGGTTTTCTGCTTGAAGAGAGTGATGACTATGTTGTTGAAAGTCAACGTGTTAATGGTGTCACCGCTCCTGAGAGTGGTGGGAACAAGAGCTCACGAGAGGCTGAGGATGTCAACTGGGACAAGAGGAGAAGGCTGAAGATGTGGTTCTATCTTGCAGCAGATGGCCTATATCTATCCCAGACAAAGGATCCGAATTATGGTAAGGAGGAAATGGACACTCAGTCCAATGAAGTGACTGAAGTGGGCCAGAATACGAAATCAGGATAAGTTATTTTCTTCCTTGTCAAGAATAAAGATTAAATGATGTCTGATTAAAAGTGGCTTAAAAGTAAGGAGGAATATGAAAATGTTTTACGAAGTAATTTATATTACTTACGCTTTAAAATCAGAAGTTTAATCTCTTCTTCTTTCCCATTTAAAGATTGGATTTTGTAAACAACTTAAAAAGATCCTTTCTTTTAAGTGTAATTATTAAAAGTATGTAAAGTATATTCGCACATACGAGGGAGAAAGATCCACTAACTGTGTGAAAACTGTTACCACTCTTAAGTAAGCGCCAACAATTGTCTGGGCACCAATCATAACGGAAGAAGACTAAAAGCTAAAGACGTTGAGCCTGTCACACTATTTGGCAGAAGATCTTTCATAGGATGATATTGGACACTCAGTCATACAAAGCCTCCGGGCTACTGGAGTGGGCCAAAATTCCTTTGATAGGATGATATTGGACACTCAGTCATACAAAGCCTCCGGGCGACTGGAGTGAGCCAAAATTCCTTTGATATGATGATATTGGACACTCAGTTATACAAAGCCTACGGGCGACTGGAGTGGGGCCAGAATTCATTTCATAGGAAAAGTAATGGACACCTAGTGTGGTGGGCCAGAGCATCCAGGTCTTGAATGACCTGAAGGCCTAAAGAAAGGCAGAAAAGAAATTGGACACTCAGTCTGCCAAATCAACTGGAGTGTGCCAGAGTATCCAGATCAAATATGATCCGATTACGCCCTAACCACGGGCAAGAGGTTGTTCATGTGAAGCAACGTCACCTCTAAAATCTAAGGGGTTGGAGAGGTTGTCCTCAATAGAACTTCAGGGAATGGGATCACTCTCAGATGAGGTGATACATGTCCCAAACTTGGTTTAAGGGACGATGTTGGTCAACCTGGTTTGAGACTAGTCCAACAGGTCTGTAATAACTAAGAATGGTACAATATGTCTGTAGCCATATGAATGATATATTTGTAATCCGTGCATATATGCCATCATAGTTTAAGACACGTTAAATAGAAAGTCATTCAAAAGCTAGCAAAGTTGAGATTGTTGCCTTCTTTTGACATAAACCCTCAAAATTAATGTGAGGTAGGCGAAGAGGCAAAATCACCTTTCCAAATTTTTTCTCAAAGGAATAGCGAAAGAAACATCGCTCCTCTAGAACTTAGTCACACCTTTATGGGTAATTTAAAGTTTATACAAAATAGAGAGGGGAGACAAGTACTTTGTGACCTTCATTGATGATGGTACAACGTATGAAATCCTTTGTTTGTTGAAAAGCAAAGATGAAGTTGTTGAAGCGGATAAGCGCTACAAAGCAGAAGTTGAAAATCAACTAAGCATACGGATTGAGGAATTCGTAGTGATAGAGGGGGAGAATGTGAAACATCGTTCATTAAACGACCTGCTCATTACTCACCTCAGTCCAATGGTGTTAGCCAAGCGGTAGTCGCATGCCCAAATTATGTAAGAAAGCGATCCTTAAAGCTAATGCGATTCTCAGGAAATACATAAGGATAAGGATAACTCTCGTGAAACATGGAAAGGATCTCACATACAAATGTTGTGATGTGGGGTGACTTGGTAAAAGTTGGAATACAACAGGTCAAGTTGTACCTAAGACTGTAGATTGCATATCCACTGGATATGCAAATAACAGTAGTGCTGATCGCATCTTGGCGTCAAAGAATCTTTGAATTCTTTGAAGATAACTTTCCTTGAAAAGGAAAAAGAAGTAATTGCTCAAGGTTAACAAGAACCCGCGAGGGATTTGTCCGAACTAGACGTTCCCGTATCTACAGGACTCGAAAGTTGCTGGCTATCCGGAACTTAATATTCCAGATCTGCAAAACTCAGGAATTCTAGATGTTGAACCGAGACGGAACAAAGAAGGGGACAAAGACTTGTTCCAGTCCTTCTAGCTTGT
Organism: Anisodus acutangulus; assembly: GCA_029783415.1. Lineage (NCBI taxonomy): Eukaryota > Viridiplantae > Streptophyta > Magnoliopsida > Solanales > Solanaceae > Anisodus > Anisodus acutangulus. The sequence goes on along the minus strand of CM056491.1, from coordinate 13,354,511 downwards.
ATGGTTGAGAACGAACCATGGACAATTAACAAAGAATTGTCATCTCCAAAAGCGCTGCTTTGGAAAGAAGCTAAAAAGAGAAATAAATTCCATCATAGAGAACCATACTTGTGTAATGGTTGATCTTTCTCCGGGAAAAGAACCTTTGGGTTGTAAAATGTGCTCCCCTGTGAGTAGCTTAACATCCAGGGTCATTGCAGTCTTGCGTGACATGAATGTTGAAACAGCCTTCCTAACCGGAGAGTTGGAAGGGGAGAATCAGAGTTGGTTTGCTGGACTGTTGGGCTTCTTCCTGAACTTTCATTTTGGTCCCTGAAATGTTTACATTTTGGTCCTGGAAATTTCAGATAAAACAGAAACAATGAATTTGACCACAGAAACATTGACTCTAAAGTTAGAAAGCCAACAGTTGGAAAACCAACAGTCTGAGAGTGGAAATCACATTGAAACAAAGTCTCGATATGAAAGATATGAGTATCACAAATGACATCTTAGGAATTGGATTTCCAAGACATCTAACGGACTGGTCTAACTCCAAACTCAGTTGTGAGATAGTTGACAGTCTCGTTGAAGCCACCAATGGATATGAATCATATAACTGATTGAAAACATGGTGCACCCATATACGAGGAGCGATATGCGCAGGTTACATGTAGTTCAATGTATGTTACACACTACAACCGACCTGGAATCGGCCTACAAAGCAGATCAGTTGAACTAAGGTTCACTGATGATTATAAAAATAATCGATAGAAGGCATTAAGTCGGATATGACGATATCTGAATTATTCGCTTATCTACGGATTATAGTATTCTGGATGTCCAGCGGTTCTGGGAGAACACAGTGATGCAAACTGGACATCAGATCTGAAGAACACCAAAGCCACAAGTAAATGTGTATGGTGGGTCTTGGAAAATCCTCTAAACAAATTTGCATCGGCCGATTCACGATGGAATCGGAGTTTATCGCTTTATACAAAGCATGAAATAAGTTGAGTAACTTCACGACTCCTTAGAGGACGTCCCTTATTGGGAGAAACATGTGCCTTCAGCAGTTATACACTTGTAGCTGGCCGTCGGCCCGGGAAGGACACGAATGACGACGTCTGGACATATCTGTCAGGATCTGTCGGAGACATAAGACTGTATGGCAGTTGATCATCACGGGTGTCACTTCCTTGATTACTAACTAAGGGACTACCCGGAGATCAAGAGTTCTGTCTGTCTAGGGGAATGGGCTTAAAACCCAAACAATACGAACCATTGCGGTGGTAACCCAACCATACTGATTGGAGATCCCAAGAATTTGGTTCAATTGGAAAACTAAGCTGCAAAAGGTTAAGTTGAGCGCTTCGGTGGAAGAAAGAGCACCTCGGATGATGATTTCTGTAGAGAAACATGAGTTGTTCCCGCGATAGACATTAAAGTGCTACCTGCATGGTGGGTAAAGGTTAAGCTTCCAAACTTTTAAACGATCCTCAAACGGTTGAGGTTGAGGTTGAGGTGTTGGGGAAACTTTTAATGATTCATAACACTTGTGAAGTGGGGTATAGCAGGATACTTTGTAGGAGATCACCTATTTAAGTGCGAGGATGGCCGTCTCAAATGAACGCACTTAAGAATCCAAATGTGTCCACGGCCACAACGGACAAAACCATAAGAATGAAAACGAATAAGGAGAGTTATTGTGTTGGTATCATTGTCTTGGCTTACACTAAACACTGACGGTTCAAGACAGCACGTTCACCGCGCAGTAAGTAATTTCGGTGGTATTCAACTAGGGATGGTTCAAAGCGGAAGCTACCTCTCCTGATGCAATATCTTTTCGCTGAAAGATTGCTGAAAGTAGGCACCTTGTGTGTGTGCCAAAATCTCTCTTTCATAGAGGGGATTGTTGGAAATTTGTCTTTGGCGGGGAGGTGCGTCCACCCATATTTAATGAATTAAACACTAGTGTTCCGCATGTTGGATGCTTTGTCTCTTCTCACATGCATAATCTACTAAGTGAGTAGATGACCGTAGGGCCAATAATCGTCAAATTTCGTTGAAAAATGAAAAAGATATTGGTCCACGAAGTAAGGTGTTTGAGGCATGGAAATATGGTGTGGGACAAATCTACCACATCGGTGGGAAAATGAAGAATTGCTCTCTTTATAAGTCTCTAAAGTGGTTAAGGGTTTGGGACCGCAAGGGGTATCCTATGTGTTTAAAGGAGGGAGGACCTAGATGTGCTTGTGTTCAAAGCTAAGCCCACGCGCGCCGCCTGCCCGTCCCGTCCGGTCCGGGCTGTGGGTTGTGGGCTGTGGAAACTTTCTGATATTATCTTTTTGGACCCCAAATTGCTTAATATTTACAGTTTGGTCCCTAGAGTTTCTGAAAAGTTGATTTTGGAAATGACGGAAGGCTGAAACTTTCTGCCTACCGTTTGTGCTGTTTTTTGGAGCATTAACCAGCCATTACTTGGCTGTTAACTCCTCCATAAACAACCCTCCTTCAATGACTATAATCAGCCTCTCTAAATGGCCATTAACAACCCTCTCTAATGCCATTAACATCCCTCACTAATGCCATTAACAGCCTTGTTTGTGGCAGTTGAGGAGTCCCTCCTTCATGCTATATATTGATGCCTTTTGGCTCAATTGTGTTGTATATAAAACACGAAAATAGCAGCACATACAGTGACGAAAAACAGTAAAGAAAGACACACATATACACAAGATATACACAACATAGACACACTATATACACAGAGACAAAACATAAGAGAAAGTCAGTCCAAAAACGTTGGACGAAAACAGAAACTCTTCCTTCCTTTTCCATTTCTTCAGCAAGTCGATTCGTATTTGTTTTCTTCGTCAGACTCAACCTATTTGCTTTGTAGTGTTGAGATTAAAGTGTTGTTTTATCTTGGGAGACTATTGCCCGCTAACGTAAAAGCATATATACGGGGCAATCTTGTCTTAAGGACAGAGTGCAATCACTCGACTCAGCACACAGTCGTAACCATCCAGATTTAGTGTTTCTTGATTTCAGGTTATCAAGATTCAAAACTGAACAACTTTGCGGCAGTTCTGAAGATTGGCTATTTGTTTATCCTTTCGAACACTTTTAATATTTATTTACTTTCCGTACTGCTTTACTACAATAGTAACCAACAGATTTTTACCTTTGATTCAGGTCCTATTATCAAGGGTCAATTTCTTTGGTTCAAAGGAAGATATTTCAACTGAGGAAAGTCTTTCCCTCCAGTCGTACAGACAAACTGCTGAGACCTTTTTGTGTGGACTTCTACCTGAATCCTCAATGGCAACCTCTCAAAGAACAACAGGTATTGCGATGTCGTTGCATCATTATGACCAAACAATAAACCTCAAGCTGAGGAATGAAAAATGGAAACTGGTTGTTTAGCTCCCTGGCAAATAAAAAACATCTCAGCAAGTCATTGTATCATTATGATCTTTATCCTTTTAGAAAGAAAGGTTGGTGTAATAAAACTACAATTTTGTCGCAGATGGCCTTGTATGGGTGAACCAGGGGAATCCATTGCAGTATTCTGTGGCCTCTTCATTTTTGGCAGTTGTTTACAGTGGTTACATGCTTAGCTCCCAAACATCAAATTTATATTGCAGCGGGAAGCTATATGAACCAACAGGGTTGCGCAACTTTGCAATATCACAGGTGTGTATTTGCTTATTTTGTAGTTCAATTTTCCTGAAGCAAAATGGCTCAGCCAATTGAACATGTCATTTTTATTAAAGGCCAAATGAACATGTCATTAACATCCTTTTAGTAGTTTCAGTTGAACATTTTCTCACTACAGCACATATATCTTCAGAGTCTAATTTTCTGTGTAGATGAAATGGTCCGTTAAACAGACTAAGGGGCTAAGTAGAATATCTTTTAAATCATTTCTCTTGAAGAAACTTTTATCTTATGTATTTGCTTCTTTCTTGAGATGCTCTTAAGCCATGCATTTTGTCACTTCGGACGCAGTACATGTCAAGTCCATTAAACTTGTTTGTCACAGTGAACTTCTTATTTTTGTTTTCAGTTGGATTATATCTTGGGAAACAATCCAATGGAAACGAGCTACCTTGTTGGTTATGGAAGTAGATATCCTCAGCAAGTTCACCACAGGGGTGCTTCAATTCCAATGGATGCTAATTCTAATTGCAGTGATGGCTTCATACAAGACACCTTAATCCAAATGTTGCAGTTGGAGCTCTTTTTGGGGGACCATCCCTTAGTGATAATTACAGAGACTCTCGGAACAACACTAAGGAAAGTGAACCAACTACCTACAACAGTGCCCTTCTTGTAGGACTCATCTCAGGCCTTATCACCTCTTCTTCACAAGTAGAGTCATTTGTAAAAAACTGAACTCCAACACTGTGTCTTCCCTGTTGACTTAGCAGGTTTGCCTTAACTTGTCATCAGACAGTGAGCCCTCACCTGGCTGGTGGCCTAAACAATATTCCATACAGATATATATGTCCCTATGAGCGACTACTCTATCAGACAAAAGAAGTTGTCTCAATGTATATTCCTAACATCCTTCAACCTAGCACTGACACCTTTTAGTTGTATTTGTAGGCATCTATATTTGCCCATGCCATGCTTATCTTTGAGTTGGCATTTTCTGGTTCCTAGTGTCCTTGCATTGGGTACTAGATTAGCATGTAGTGTGATGCCCTAAATTTCGTTCTTGTTCGTCTACCTGAGCTATGGACAAGGATTTAACTTATAGTAATAACTAACAGTGTAATGAAACTTTTACAATATCAATGCAATTTAACACGTAGGTTACTTCTCTTACCTTTCAATTTACTACTTAAATTGGGTAAAAAACAATTTTTATGAAAACATGCCTTAATCAGGAGGTCACAATTCAAATAGTTGTACAACAAGCTTAAATTCTACTTACCTCCTTTTCATTGCTACCTAGTTGGATTTGATCATGTACATCAATCAACCACGTCTCAATTCTAGACTAATCGAAACAAATGATATGAACCATTTATGTATTTGAATGCTAGGGTGTAAGATTCACAAAATAAAATTTCACATGTGAACCTCATGGTGTTTTGTAAGTGCCTTGTCTTAGAGTGAGTAGCGAATTAGTTCCAAAAAAATATTTTACACCCTCCATTTCAAATTAGTTGTATGTTTTGTTTTTCAAGAGTCAAATCATATAAAATTTGATCAATATTTTAACATGCATTTTTTTAATCAAATTGATATGAAAAAATTGTTGCTAGTATTTTTCGTATAGTTTTTAAATATTTAAATTTGAATTATAAGATATTGAGTTGATTTAATCTAATTAAACTTATAAAATTAGTCAAATTAACTCTCGAAAAATTAAGCATGAAAACTGATAGAGAGTAAGTAGTAAAATTATTAGTATATAGAACATGACACACAATCAGGGGCTTCAGGGTTCATCCAAACTCTCTCGGTGAAAAACTATACTATATATATAAGGTTAATTTTTTTTATGTATATATAATTGATGTTAAACTCTTTTGACTTATTTGTGTATTTACTTTTTTATATTTTTTTTGAACCCTCGGTAAAAAAGTACACAATCGTATTTATCTCATTTTACCCTCTAAATCCATTTGGTGGTTTTCTTCATTTTATGGACCAAGTGAAAGACCCAAATGTCCCCACTATATACTCGACAAGGAAAAGGCAGAGACAACAAAAGCAAGAAGCTGCCTTTACCAAATTGATTTTCAATGAATTTTTTCATTGATAATTTTCCATGAGATAATGCGTGTTAGAGCATTATCATTATCATCATCATCAACATAATTACCTGCCAATCTGTCTCCTCTTCATAGCCTCAATTTAGCGAGGTGCCTCTTTCTCGATACCTTGTTTTTATCCGCACAAATTGTTTAAACTGTCCAGAATTGTTTGGATAAACAAATTACCTTAATTTCGTATCTATTTTCTTTCCAATTCCTTTGAATGCTGATCGGAATTTAGGAAGGGTTTAATCCTATGATATTCGTACTATAATTTATGCAATAAAATTGTCCCTTTGAAATTCTAATTCTTTTACATGAGTGTTTTTTTTGTGTGTGTGGCGTGGGGGGATAATGGGGTTCCTGTTTCTTGGATTTTTATGATCTTGATTTGTCAAAGAAGTCATTTTGGCAGTTGGGTTTTGACTAACAGTTGATTGATATCTGAATTACCTGCACCAAATTATTTATTTCTACTTTCATCTCTTAGGCGTGGGAATGCACAGTTTGCCACAAATTTGTATGACTTTATAGTGTTCTTAATAAACTTTATTTGAAAATGTTGTCTTTATGGGGAGTTTATGAATGAAATTAGACTGCGTAAAGTTTGGATGTCAAGAGAAATTCTAATAGTTGTTGTTTACATAGAGGCAGATTCAGGATTTAAATTTTTATATGTTTTATCAATATGGGAATTCCCCAACTAGTTCTAACAGAGGTTAGCTTAACCTTTTTTATCTGAATATTCTGCTTAATGCACGAATGTGATTAAAATCACTTTTGGAAGGATCTTTGTACAATTAACCTGTTTTATCTGAAGGTCGAGAACTGCATGGTGGTGATTAAACTTTTGATGTGATTCGCATGTGGTTCATTTGACCAACTGTCTTCTACTAGTTACTACTACCCAATGTTCCTAAAATTGTAATTTTATAGGTTCCTGACTCACATCAGTGACTTGATAAGGTGATGGCGGGTGAGGAAGATATTGATCTCTCAGCTTTAAAATCCCAATTGACTCAAACAGACGTTACTTGGAGGCTAGAGATGGAGAAAAGCCAGTCCCAAGTGGATGCTTTGCAAGCAAAACTGTTGGAGGTAAAATCTTATATTCAGGGATCAGAAGAAGATACAAAGAGGGAGTTAGATGTTCTATGGCATAGAGTTAGTACTGCTACAACATTGATAACGTACTTGAAATCTAAAGCAAGAGTCATGGCTGTTCCAGATTTGGCCCATTCCTCATGCGGTATCAAAGAACTAGATGGAGTAGGTCTTGTTGATAAAAACGGGATACCATTATCCAGTTGGTCTAGGGATGTTGATCTCTCGTCTTTTGATGACGCTGATGATGAATTGTGGATTAGACTTTCAAATAAACACGGTCACCTTGATGAACAAGATGGATCGTACATGAGTGAATTACTCAGAAGTGTACAATTGGTTACAGATGTTATGGAAAGTCTTGTCAAGAGGATTATAATGGCGGAATCTGAAACTGCTATAGAGAAAGAGAAGGTAACAGTAGGTGAAGAAGAGATTAAAAGGAAGGTGCTCCAGATTGAAAACATGTCTACTAAGTTAGAGGAAATGGAAAGATTTGCTCTGGGTACAAATCTTATCCTGACTGAGATGCGGCAGAGAGTTGAAGATTTGGTTGAAGAAACTTCTAGACAGAGGCAGAGAGCTGCAGAAAATGAGCAGGAGCTTTGTCGTGTTAAGAGAGACTTTGAGTCTCTGAAATCCTATGTCAGTAGTCTCATTAGTGTGAGAGAAACAATTCTATCATCAGAAAAGCAATTCCAGACGATTGAAAGGCTTTTTGAGCGGTAAGTATTCCCCTTTCGTCAAAAGAAATTTCCATAACCATAACATGCTGACCGACCTATTTCTTTATTTCCTGGCTATATAGTGTGTCTGTGATGCATGAAGTTGACTACTAAATATATCATTTTGCTCTCACTTTCATAGCACTGAATCTTAATACTTGCCATGCAGCTTGCTATAATAACTGTGATACAAATGCACAAGCACAATGTGTATCATTTGGTAAAAATGTTGTGATAACTCCTACTACCTTGTTTCTCTTGTTTGGCTGTTTGCCCCTTTTCGTGTATCAAATATTGCTTTTAGGAGTAATATATTTTTGTGTTTCACCTCAAGGCAGGTGTTGATTTAAAGGGAGTGCAAGCATGGATACTCATTGTTGTTTAAGTGTTCTAAACTTTGTTTTTTCTTTTGGTGTGGTTGATTTAGATCATCAATACCATACTAGACTCTTGGACAAGCTTAGTGGTTTAACGTCTCTTTTAAGCTACCGGACTACTGTATGATATTTTTAATGATTCAGGGCCGTCATATTTCTCCTTTTTATTATTTGTTCAATGCTAAGGTCTGGGATCATTTGAAATTAACAATCTAAGCATTATTCACGTGATGATACAGGGATAATTGAGGCAAAAAGAAAAAAAATCCAGATTGTTGTTTATAGGGTTATGTTTACTTTATTTTGAAGTGTGCTTTGTTGCACTAGTTCCCAGATGTAAGACAGGTATACCATCATAAATCTCTATAAGGAGTGAGAAATTTAGGGAAAGGATTGAGAAGTGATTGGAAAACCTTGACTATTCCCTCAAGTTTGGTTGAGAATTTATACTAGTTACTAGCTTAAATATGGTAAGATACTGATTCTAGGGAATAAAATACCTCTTAATTTATGGTTGATGTCTCCTCATATGGGTTTAGACAATTCTCACCACATGAGCTAGTTTTTAGGTTGAGTTAGGCCCAAGGTCCATTTTTTTAACGTAAATATTTGTGAGAAGATTAGAATAATCAGTCGAAGGAGCAGAGTTTAGAGTCTTTACTCTATGTAAAGTGCATCCCCTCTAACGAAGTACAGGGGCCAAAGAACACAAAATTAAAAGAATTTCTCTATTTTTCATAAAATTACAGGGTAAAAATTGAAGTTATCATTTTTTTTGGATATGGGTGCGGAGAGTTGCAGAATGGCACCTCAATAACCATCTTGCTCAGTCCTGGTTATATGTGTGAAAGTGCACTGGCTGGTTACATATCAGTCCAGAACCTAAATAATCTCAAAGACTCAACGTATAAAAAGCTTGATGATGCTAGAATGAAATAGTAGTTGAGAATAATTAGTCTTACAGAGGCCACAAAATAAGAAAGAAGGTTTTACTGCTAGTTTGTAACACCTCTATGTTAATCCAATATAAGGGAATAGTTGGTGTCAGCTTCATTAGGGAATATGGTCTACTTCTTTGGTTTTTGTTTTGGTTGTGTGAAGCAAAACTAAATTGCAATCTTCAAATTACAAGTTTGCCCTTTAGTTGTTAATTTTTTTTCCTTCCATTTTGTGTAACAAAAATACTTTATTCTACTTAAAAGTTCTGTATACAGGTCTCCATCACTTTAATAAAATTTTAGCTTTATATAAAATCTATAGTTTTTTAAAATTGTTAGATATATACATTTAATCCTTTAATTTCACGGAAACCTAATAAACAATAATGAGAAAAACAATGAATATGAGAAACTACAAATAAGTAAGAAAAGAAAACTGCTTTTCTTCTTTCTTTTGAACTTATCTTTCGTTCTTTTTTCCTTAAGTTCACAACATTTCTACTTTATTTTTCTCCGTTTTTTCTTTTTTAGTATGCAAATATTATGTTAACAAATTGAATGGAGATGATTGGATTAGATTCAAGATTACCATTATCTTCAAGATTTAATAAAACCTAGTAAAAAGATAGTCGATCCGATAAAATTAGATGCTATAGTTTTGCAGACTAATCAAACTTGAAGCAAAGGAGACAAAGTTGTGCAATTGTAGGTTAAATTACTTTGTACACAAGATCTGAAAGAATGGAGTTTGAAATTATAAGGAGTTATTGTTACAAGTTGAAAACTCAAGAATGATATGCATAATTTTCTCAAAACTTCAAATGAATTACCTGTGTAAGGTCAGAAATGATGTTGTGAACAAGCATCTTGTGTAAGTGAATAAAACATATATTGCATAGTTTATAATGAACAATTATGGTCTCAAAGGCACACATTGTTTAGGCTCATAAATGATTTACATATTGCCTATTTGCACCAAAATCCTGTATTTCATTACTCTCTTGCTCAATCCAATTATCATCTTAAAGAGTTGGTAGTTGTATGACCAAGTAACATATTAGTACAGAATAAAAGGAGAGCACAAACTAGGATGAAGTTTCACCTGATTGGTATCCAGAGAACACCACTTGTCCGTGCTTCTAGATCTATTTAAGCTGAAAGAAGCTTTAAACTCTGTACTCTTACTTTCTGCTGTGCTCAGGCTACCTGCTCCTACAACTAGCTTAGTGGGGTTTTGTTAGGTTGGATTTCCAAATGGTCATGAATCATGATTTGGTAATCCATTCCACTGCTTTTGTTTTGAATTGCGGCATTAAATTTTGTCTGAAGACTTGTTCGTTATCTAATTAATGCATGAAGATAGAATTCTGACCACCATATGAGTGGTAAATATTTATTGGGTGAAGTATCCATCCTCGTGAGAATATGACTGCAAAATTTTGTTACATCCCAATTGGCACGAAATGTTAAAGTTGGAATAACTCGAATAGCTAATATTTCATCATCTGGGAAATATTGTGTGCTGAGTTTGCTTTATGTAAACCAGGCTGGTCGCTAAGACAACACAATTGGAGAGTGAGAAGATGCAGAAAGAGGCTGAAGTACAAAAACTGATGGAAGAAAATATGAGGTTGACTTCTCTACTTGATAAGAAAGAGGCACAACTTTTGGCCATGAATGAACAGTGCAAGGTTATGGCACTAAGTGCTTCAAATATTTAGTTCAGTGTGTTTAGACCCGTTGTTCCTTGTGTCTTTGTAATTTTCAATGATCTCTCACCTGGCCCTCCGGCTTAAAAAGGTGAATGCAGCAACTGAATTCTGCAAAACCTTGTATCCAGTAAATGCAACGTTGAGAGTAGTCTTTGTACCCCCTTGTTGTCTTGTACTATCTCATTGATATAATGCAAACTTGTTCTTAAATCTAATGGAAGAACTAGATTGCACCATGTTTGGTGCCTTGTCTTGTACATCTATCACAAATTCCGCTTCTGTTCTTTTTTGCTTTATTAAGGATTGCAGTCAGACAATGTTATTGATATAATGATAATTGTTCTTTTTCCCTTTCTGATAAGTGGCATTGGTATTTTCTTTTTTGAAGTATGTTGCGCCTGCGCTCTAAGAATAATACCTGATGCCTTGGTGCAGTGCTTAAATTAGTGAAACACGTGTATATTTAGAAAATATGTTAGATATGATAACATCGATTCTCTTATTTTTCCAAGTGCAAAAGCGAGATGAATTGTCATCTTTTTCTTTTATTTCTTCATAATTTAGTTGCCACTGCATATTTTTTCAACCATTTTTAGCTCTTCTTTTCCCCCCTCTAAGAAAAGAGATTTGATGTTTGGACGCTATCTATTTTTAATCTTAAATCTAATTTTGATTATTAAAATAATTGATTAAATTAAGGTATAATATAAAAAAAAAAGTACTCTCTTCATGCCAAGAAAGAATTACAACATCTAGATTTTGTATTCGGCATAAATATAGTTGTGTTTCGTATTTGGCTATCAATAATTACAATTACACATATTTAGAAATTACATAAAATCATAGTTAAAAATATTTTTAAAAAGTTCAATAGTATCATACTAATTAAAAAGAAAAATAATTTGACTTTCAAATAATAATCGGTTCATTCTTTTTGGATAGGAATGAGGGGAAGGAGCACTTAGAATTAAATTAATTACTCCAATAAGAAATAGTTAAAATACTTTAAAAATCGTGAAACTATCTTAGTCCAAATATGATCATTGTAATTGTAATTGTAATTGAATTAATCTCACAATGGTTCATAGGGAACAACGATTGTATTTTGGCGGGACACGCGAAACCAAAATTAGGACACAAGTACTTATTACCCCCAAAATCCCCCATGCGTTTCCAATTCCCACCAAACTGCCACGCAAAAATTTCAAAACCATAATTCCCATTTTCCAATCAGTCAAAACAACCTCAATTTCCATAACTAGGTTGTTTTTTAATGTAAAATGCCTCTCAACTCGCCTGCGATGACGCAGAATGACAGTGAGTCTGATCCAAGGTCACAACTCACCAAAATTACTAACCCTTCTGAAGGTTTTGAAAAAAAGGCACGTTTTTGTTACCTTTATAAATTTATCAGTAGCCCTTCTCAGTATTTTGTATGTGTACTTTTTAATTTATTTATTTTTGGTGTACCCTATGCTTCTAACTATTATGTTTGTGAGAATTTTGGTTCAATAATGTCGTCTGTTAGGATATTATCTCTAGCACTGTTATAAATGACAATACCGTACTACTCATTTTACTTTTAGGGCGTGTTTGAAAAATATTATCCCATGGGCATTTGTAGGTAATCTAGAAAAAACACTGTGGGGTGGGGAGGAGACAATGAACTTGGAAAGTCACTTATGTAACTTGTTTTCCCTACTTCTATTAAGGAAGTCATTTTCCTCATTTTTGTGCAACTTGTTTTCCTAGAGAAAAATGTTTTCCAAAAATATGGTCATCCAAAGAAAATGTTTTCCTCCTTAGTCTTACCAAACACACCCTTAATCTGCAAACAAAAAATGGGGGTTAGATGCTGAGGCGGATTTAGAATTTAAATTTAATGGATTCAACCTTTAAGGTTCTTACCATTGAATTTATTAATATGGTTTAAGACCTATTATTTACTGCAATTTTAGTGAATACTTGTACATAAATTTATACTCGCTGCCGAAAATACTGGGTTAAGATGAACCCGGTGCTATAATGCTACATCCGCCCTTGGTTAGATGCCATGGTTTTGATAATATTGTGGTACATTCTTCATTTTTCATTCAACTAGATGCTATAATATTTCCTCATGTTGCTTCTATTTATGAATTTTGGTGAATTAATCTGTTTGATCGGTTTGCTGTGTTATATGGTACTTCCTTGATATTTATGTCTATTCTAGAAACATTTGAGACTTGCGGATTGACCAGTATTTTCCTTACCTGTCTTCTTTCGTAGCTTGAGAAATAATTCAATTAATTCCTGGTGTTACACAGACTTCAAGCAAGAGACTGAAAGATGTCGAAGTTTATGTCCCAATAGTCTATGGAACAAGTGCGTTTTGGATCGGCAGGAAAGCCACCGAGTAAGTGGACATTCTTTTTAGTGCATTTATTTGCTGAGTGTATCATGCTTCTTGAGACAAAAATAATATATGGGTTTATCAATCAGAACTCAGTCGCATAGGTGGACTATATATGTTCGTGGGGCAACAAGTGAGGATATTAGTGGGGTTATCAAGAAAGTTGTTTTTCAATTGCATCCAAGCTTTAATAACCCTGTGAGAGTGGTAGAATCACCACCCTTTGAGTTGTCAGAATGTGGTTGGGGCGAATTTGAAATTGCAATATCCCTTCACTTCCACGATGATGTAGGTGAAAAGAAGTTGGATTTGTAAGTTCTTTACTTTGTGCATTAGCTTCTTTTTATTTTCAAACATTGCCTGGCAGAGTGGATATACTTTCGCTGCTCTCTTTTCCGCAGGTATCATCATTTGAAGTTATACACAGAGAATGAGCCTGGTCCCCAGTCAACAAAGAAACCTGTTGTTGTGGAAACCTACAATGAGGTTGTATTCCCTGATCCTCCTGAGGATTTTTTTTCTCGTATCCAGAACCATCCTGCAGTAGTTGTGCCACGGCTTCCTGCAACATTTAAGTTGCCTCCGGGTAAACATCTTCTTTTCTGAGATTGTTTGGCTCTGCTACTGGAGAAACTTGGTCCTTTCAGTTTGTAATTTTCTACTTTATGTTTCTTAGCACCAATTGAGGATCTGTATGAGTCGAAGAGAGGTGACACGAAAAACCATCCTCTTAGTCAGTGGTTCATCAATTTCTCTGAGGCCGATGAACTCTTAAAACTTACAGCAGCTCGTCAGAGGGTGAGCCTAACTTAACTCTCTATCTCTCTCTCACACACACATATATGCAGACATGTTCAGTACATCTAAACTTCTTTGTGTAAAAAACATTCATGCTCATAGATAGTAGAAATCATGTGTGGCTATTCTACCTCCCTTGAGATAAAGCTGGACGCTTAATTTCTTATATCTGAAGCTGAGAAGCAACATATAATTATTTAAGCTGATAGAATTATATTGGTGACAGAAGCACCCAAGAGTGTGGTGTAGTGGTCAATAAAGTGGGTTAAGAACCATGAGGTCTTAGGTTCAAATTTCAGCAGGCAAACACAAAACACACTAGGTGATTTCTTCCTATCTGGCCAAGCCTTTTGTGGTTAAAGTTACCAGGTACATATGCTAGAGTTACCAGGTACATATGCTATTGGGAGGTTGCAGGTAATTCGTGGAATTAGTTGAGGTGTGCACAAGTTGGCCCGGACACCACGATTATCAGAAAAAATTATATTGGTGACATAAATTATTTCAGCTTGAGTGTTTACTTTCATCACTATATAAAATTTGAATTTTACCTTTTTCATTTTCGGATGAAATGTAGAGCAGAAGTGTATTCTCCAACACACGTTAGGTGAGACTTATGTTTCAACATTTTCCCCTAAGCTTTAATTTCTCTACAGTCATTAGTTCTTTAACTTGTGTCTTTCAGTGCTAGGATTGAATTCTCAACTTTGATCTGGATAAACTGTCTTGTCTAGACCTGAGAGTGCCTTTTTCTCCTTTAGATGGTCAATTATCTGCTTCATTAGGGTTTTAACGGGAGCTTCAAGCATATGAATGCCTTTGGTTCTTAAGAGACCTAGTTCTTTTTTTTTTTATCAGAGAAGTAGATGAGACTTTCACTAAAAAAAGAAGAAGAGAAGCAGATGACTACTTATTAAAAATAACCCAATTTCACCATGGTAACATTAATGGTTCAAAACTTCAGGCATTAGCTACACTATGCAAGTGATTCAAATCCCTAATAGACGAACTCATAACATTTCAAGCAAGAAGTGTGTATAAGTGCCTCAAAATAGAATAAGTATATGTAAAGGCTGCATTTTGAAGGAAATTAAATATTTTGTGAACAAGTTTACAGCTGGCAACAACAGCCTTCTTACCGTCAGTGTTATCAAAAGCGAAAAGCGCAAAAAAGCTCTAAGGTCAGTTAGAGCTTTAAGCGCAAAGAGCAAATAAAGTGTGGGCTTTAATGAGAAAAGGCGCAATGGTGCAACAATACAAAAATATATATATGTTTAAGTCCAAGACTAATCATAATAAGCATGAATACCAAATATATGGACAAAGAAATTGTAAAAACATTGCGATAAAGTGATTTATCAATTATCTAGTGTCACCTCTTCAAGAGAGGCTCATTGGTAAGGAAAAGTATGTCTTAGAGTCTTGATGATGACACTGAAGTGACGTGAAGCTCTCACCATGTTTTGTGCCTCGCTTCAGGGCTTAAGCGCACCTTTGACAACACTACTTACCGTGATTGTTTCTTTGCCTATTTTCTCATTTAGTTCCTCCAAGCCATCTGCTTTGAGCTTATGGACTCAATTTCCATGTTTTTAGCATTAGTAGTTTGCTATCAGCTAATTGTTGCCATGGAAACAACCTCTTGCAGAAATGTGAGTTAAGACTACAGATGATAGACTTGTGGTCCGGCTTTCCTGACCTCAAGATAGCGGGAGCTTAGTGCACCGGGCTGCCCTTTTTTTTTTAGCATTAGTAGTTTGCTATCAACTAATTGATTGAATAATGGAGCTGACAGGTGCAAGCTCACATTGTTAAGCTGAGGAGGCAGTTGAGTGTGATGGATGAGCTACCCCCGACATTCAAACTGGATTCTGATTAGAGTATGTACATTGGTCGGTCACATAAAGACCATGTGATGTTCTTTTGTACATGTTGACAACCTCAGTGGAAGTTATCTTCTTTTTTCCCATCCACATCCACCTGACCCTTATACTTATCCCATCCCCCCCCCCCGGGTCCACTCCTTCAATTTCTATCTCCTCCTTATGCTGTGTAGTACAGGCTGTACTATGTCCTGGATAACATCTAAGGATATATTTTTTTTAACTTCTAGGATAGTTGTGTTAGTCCGGTTCCTCTGTAAAGAAGAATGTTACCAGGGTTTATGGTTAAACCATTTGTCAAAAGAAATGGAAGAAAAATTCCTGACTAAAAGACTTACTGGGTTGCTTTCTGGGTATGTTACATGAGACTTGAATTGGTGCAATTGCTCCTCAGTGACAGGTCTTACACAAAGGTATACTCATCACATTATTGTTTTCCATGTTTTAAATTTTCAACTCTTTTTGTTGGAGCTACTCTTTACATTGGTAGTTATGTGACAGGTCTTCTCGATTTTAACATGGTATTGTACCAGTCATGTCTCATTAGCTACGCCCTTTTTTTTTGCGGCATCTGTGGGGTTTCTGGATGGACTCTAGCATATACTGTGCAGTTAGCTGTTTCATTTGGCTCTATATGTGATATACTATGCACTTGGACAAGTCCTTTTGACTCTACTATTTTTCTACACACGCTTCATTTAAAGTTGCGCCATCAACCTTTTGCAAAGAGAAGCCTGTATGTGATTAATTCTCTTTTTCCCGGATAATGTTTGAATAGGCATGCTTAGATATTTTCTTGTTGAAGTTGAAAGTAAAGAACGATATTTCAATTACTACCATTATTTTTGTTCTTGACAACCATTCAACATACGTTAGTATCTATAGAACACATCTTTAGCTGCCGAGTTTTACGTCTTTGTTATCTGGTAGTGAAGGACCTTTTCCTTCCCATTTTGTACTCAGTCCTGGTACTTTACCTTGCCTGCAACCCTTAAGAGTCTTTTTCTTTGCTAGTCTTGTAACGTATTTGTCCTATACAAGAAGGTAAACTAATTAGCAATAGCAGTACTCTCAAGTACCTTTTCAGTTTTGGCGGCATGAATTCACTATGAATATATAATTAGCTAGTGAAAATAAGCAGCCCTATTAAATATTATCCAAGACCCACTATGTCATTGCTGTTCCACAAGGCTTCAGGCTTGAAGCAATAGTTGGATTGTGACGGTCATTTTGGAACGTTGTATTATTGACCAATTTGAGTATTTATGCAACAAAATAAAAATCATTGTTATAGAGGAAATTTTGTGGGCTAGTGGTCAGACCCATGTGGTTCCTTTTACCCATAAACGGAGCTTGGAGAAGAAATAAGAGTGTTATGAATAATGTGGTCAAAATCCATAATAGAGTCAAAACCATAACAACCAAATTGATCATTTTCATGCATAAGGATCTTAGTTGTGGATGTGTGACACTTGGAGTTGTCGTTCATGATCCTGTCCCAATTGAAGAATGAGTGATTTGTTTTTAGGAATTTAAAACCCAATTTCCTCCATAAATTCCCCGATCCAAATGCCAGAGAAGTTTTCATATGTATTTTTTTTGTTGAAGGCGGCTTTGTGTGAATCACTTCACTCGGGAAAGAATAAAAAAAGGACAATCAATTGTTTAAGTTGTCAATAATTTCTGTAAATTAGTAATTTAACTGTTGAGACTAGCTTTCGAGCCCAAGCCCCTTGTATAGGTTTGATGCAAGAGCGTATTCTCATATCAATTAAGATTTCCTTGAGTTTTAAATAGGGGGACATGGAAATTTTAACAACATACCCAGTGAAATTGTGGGATCTGGGGAGGGTAGAATGTACGCAAAACTTACCTCTACCTTGGTAGGTAGAGCGGTTGTTTCCGAGAGACCTTCTGCTCAGGACAAGCAAAGCAAAAAACAGTCAGACCCAGTAAAAAAATTAAAGCAATAAGAAAACTTAACAATTTCAGTGAACTTTCAATTTCTTATTTTACCACATTCAATTCTATGTATCTATCATCGGCTGTCTAGTTTTCATTTTGAGATTACTACTCAATTTCTTTAAATTAGTAATTTCGTGTGGTTTCCTTATATTCACTAGAAGAAATTAACAAAAAAATTCATATGTTCGATGTTCGTATTTCTGAATTGTGCAACGCAGGACAGATCAGGGTTATCATTGCTGTAGGAGTTGAGAACTCAGATGTAGTAGCAGCCTCCGTCTTGTTTCATCTTTACTTGAGGTCTTGAAAAAACAAGAGTATCATGGCTTCACATGCTTATTCAGGTCTTATGTTGTCACTATCTGCACATAAAAAATGCTATTTGTTTGTTGTGTTAATAAGTTTGATGGTCCTTCCTTTCGGTCAGCAGATTATTCTCCTCGCGTGTGTTACGTTGTCCATTCTTCCTTCATGGCAGAACCCACTCCGATGATCAGTAATTCTTGACCTATGTAACCTCTTTTACATCGCCATAACGCTAAAGAGATATTGGGTATATAAACAAGCAAGTTTTAAACTCTAGTAATGCGTTTTAAAACTGTGTGGGGTTTCTAATATAGTATTACTAGTGGATTAGTTTGTTAAATATTCTCGACCTTGAATCTTCATTTGTTTGTACCTATAGTGTGAAAGATGTTTATGCATCAACACCTATGTTGTTACTTTTGTTTCTAACAAATTTCGTAACATATGCATGGGATGATTTATTTCTCTCGGATGTTGGAAACTAATAGACAAATTAAAGGCAGCTTCTGGGCCTCAGCATATGTGAAAGACTGAAAGCATGAAACTATTTATAACCCTGTCATCAGAATAGAAGACTGAATAATA
Source organism: Anisodus acutangulus (assembly GCA_029783415.1). Classification (NCBI taxonomy): domain Eukaryota; kingdom Viridiplantae; phylum Streptophyta; class Magnoliopsida; order Solanales; family Solanaceae; genus Anisodus; species Anisodus acutangulus. Next base: position 13,335,973 of record CM056491.1, on the reverse strand, counting down.
GTTGTGCTCTTATTTATTTCGGAATGCATGTCTGCTTTGGCATTTTTCTCCTTTAATCTTTTGGGTAGACATTAATAGCATGTCAGTTTCTGTATTTATTTGCTTAGATGTTGATAATGAGCTTCTGCACGGTCACATGCTAGGTTTTATGATGTTGAGACATTTCATTTTCACCTTACTGCCAAACAACAGACCATGCTTTCAAAGGACTGAATGAGCCAGTACAAGGATGTGTCTTAGCAGTCAAAAAAGTGGATAGCAAAATATGTGATACTAGAGTTTAAACTCCAGCGTAAACCAAAAAAAAAAGCAAGGTGATTTTCTCTCATCTGACTAAACTTTGTTGAATCTACCATACTTGTGCTGGTAGGAAATACTAGCAATCATCCGACGAAATATTTGAGACTTTCCTGGACACCACTATTATAAAACGATTAAAAAAACAAAACAAAAGACTGAATGAACCAGAAAACTGGCTTTTCTTTTGAATGAGAAGTCTAAATGATAAGCCGATGCATGACACTTTCCATAGGATTAGTTATTATGTCGAATAAGCAGACGATCAATGGGGTCCTTGGCATTTTTAAAATTCCTAAATTCTCCCAAATTCAGTATATGCAATTTTAATTTCTTCTTGTTGCTTCTGATAGAATTCATGAAAGTCTTTTATTCATAACATGAATTCTTACAAAGCAATAACAAGATAATAAAATAATACTATTCTTGAGAGCTAAAAGTGCAAGTAAAAGATAAGCAAGTAAAGCCCTTTATATAGGGTCTATTACATGAGATACAGATGTGTTTTTCCAATGTGGGACAAAAGCAATGTGGGAAAGAGTTAATGTCAATATCCCCTCTCAAACTCACGATGGTGTAGATAGAAGCATCGAGAGTTTGCCAAGAAAGAACCGGTGACGCTTTAAGGTATGCGCCTTTGTGAAGAAATCTGCAAGTTGCATCGAAGATGAGACAAATGGCAAGGATAGAGTGCGCTGCTGAAGATGATATCGAATAATATGACAATCAATCTCAATATGCTTGGTACGTTCATAAAAGACTGTGTTGTGCGCGATCTGAATAGAACTCTTATTATCACAGTACATCGGTGTTGGTGAAGAAAGAGAGATACCCATATCAACCAATAACCGACGTAACCATACAATCTCACACGTAGTAGAAGCCATAGCACGATACTCTGCCTCAGTTGAAGAGCGAGAAACCACATCTTGTTTCTTACTTTTCCATGAGATGAGTGAATCTCCTAAAAATACACAATAACCAATAGTTGATTTCCGATCAGTTAGGTCACCAGCCCAATCTGCATCAGAAAATGCACGAAGCTCCAAGGATGAGGTCGATGGAAACAAGAGACTCTGATAAATTGTTCCTTGAAGATAGCGAATAATACGCATAACTGCAGCCCAATGTACAGATGTAGGAGAGCAAACAAATTGACTGACAATGTGAACAACATATGCAATGTCTGGGTGAGTAATGATGAGGTACATCAGACTCCCTACAACTGAACGATATAAAGTGGGATCAGGAAAAGGATCCCTGTCAGTAGGTGTATATCGAACATTAACCTCAAGAGGAGAGTCAACTATACGAGTATTTGTGAGACAGGCCCGCTCAAGAATATCTGCAGTGTACTTAGACTGAGAGAGAAGATATCCCTTCTCAGAATAAGCTACCTCAATGCCTAAAAAGTAACGTAGATGACCTAAATCTTTCATCTCAAAACAACGAGATAAAGTAGATTTTAGGTTTGCAATACCATCAATATCATCACCTGTAATGATCATGTCATCAACATACAACAAAAGCAAAATACAACCTGCAGGGGATGATTTAACAAATAACGCTGAATCATGAAAGCTGAAAATAAACCCAAGAGATGATACTACAGTGGAGAACTTGTCGAACCAAGTTCTTGGAGCTTGTTTGAGACCATACAGAGCTTTCTTAAGCTTGCACATTTGTCCTGGACTATGTGAAACACTAGGTGGAGGGACCATGTAGACTTCTTCTTGAAGATCCCCATTCAAAAAACATTTTTAACATCCATTTGTGAAATATGCCAATGACGAACAGAGGCCACTACAATAAGAACCCGGACAGATGTCATCTTTGCAATAGGTGCAAAAGTCTCTTCATAATCCATACCATATTCTTGAGCAAAACCCTTTGCAACCAAACGAGCTTTATATCGCTCAATAGAACCATCAGACTTTGTCTTAATCTTGTACACCCATCGAGAACAAATAGTTTTCTTACCAGTAGGTAGAGAAACCAAATCCCAAGTACCAGTTTTGTTCAAAGCAGTCAGTTCCTCATTCATAGCCTCTTGCTAAAGAGGATCACGAGTTGCCTCAGAGTAGGAGGTAGGCTCACAGAGAGAATTAATAGAAACTAGAAAGGAAGCGAATGATGGAGCATAGCAAGAATAATCAAAATCGAATACCTGAGTAGATCGCATAGTGCGTTTAGGATAGCGAAGTGGATCTGGATCTGCAACCACAAGAGGTTCTGAAATAGACGTAGGAGGGGGCTGAGTATCAATATCATGGGACCTGCCAGAAGACCGAGAAGGAACAGATGATATAGATGTAGAATCAGATGGGCAATCAGCATCAAATTGATCAATATCAATAAGGTCAGATTTTGTCATGACATGTGAGGTAGGTGGGATGAAAAAGAAAGGAACATGCTCAATAAAGAAAACATTACGAGACACATACAATTTTCCAGAAACTGGATCATGACAACGATGACCTTTCTGCCCAACCCCATATTCAAGAAAAACAGAAATGGCGACACGAGAAGATAACTTAGTACGCTCTGTATGTGGACGTAGAACAAAACATGTAGAACCAAAAACTCTCAAATGGGAATATAGTGGGGTGTGACCAAATAGTCTAGCATACAGAGAAATCCCAAAATTATGAGAAGTAGGGATCCTAGTAATAAGATAAATAGATGTAAAGACAGCTTCTCCCCAAAATTCACTAGGTACACTAGCGGACAAAAGCATGGATCTAGCTGTCTCAACAATATGCCTATGTTTTCTTTCGGCTACCCCATTTTGTTGTGGTGTATCAGTACAAGAAGACTGATGTATTGTACCATCAGCTTTGAAAATACCAGAAAGATCCCCACTAATATATTCACATCCTAAATCAGCCCAAAAACATTTAATAATGGCAGAATGTTGAGTTTTCACATAGGCTTGAAACTTAGCATAAGTATGAACAAAATCAGAGCATTTTTTCAACAAATAAACCCAACAATGACGAGTATAATCATCAATAAAGGAAACATAATATCTGGAGCCTCCCTTAGTAGGGATAGGTGCTGGCCCCCAAACATCTGAATGAACTAGATCAAATGGTGCAGAAAAAGTAGAAGTACTAAGATTAAAAGGCAAAGCATAAAATTTTCCAAGTTTACATCCACTACAATCAGAAATATCATTGGATTGTAAATCACCAAGAACACCAGTATTACACATAAAACGCAGGCGAGAACCTGATACATGACCAAGTCTAGAGTGCCACAAATAAAACTTTGAAGAGGAAGGTGTTAAATGAAAAGAAGATAGATTAACAGGCATAGCTGCTGCATGAGTAGGAAGATGCAGCTCATCCAAAACATAGAGACCTCTCCCCTTTCTACGCCATATCCCAATCACTCTCTTGGATTTTAGATCCTGCACGTAACAAGAATTAGGGAAGAGTTCAATAAAACATCCAGAGTCACATATTTGACCAGCAGAAGCAAGATTCATATGTAATTTTGGAATGCAATAAACATCAGGCAATGATATAGTGGATGTATGAATGGTGCCAATGCCTGTCAATGGCATAGGTGTGCCATCAGCAGTCACAACAGAAGTGGAAGGGGGGGGTCAAAATACATAGATACAAAGACAGAAGAATCATGAGACATATGATTTTCAGCTCAAGAGTCCAAGATCGAAGAAGACTAAATGATACCTGAACCAATAAATGGTGACGAGCCGGAAGGAACAGAAAGAGCATAAGACTGAGAATTCTGTTGAAACTGTTGGAAGGCGAGGAACTTCTGAAATTGGTCAGCTACAGAATCAGTACCGTGACTCGCAGAGGCTACTGAAGCTGGGTGATCAAGAGATGGCACAAATGCAGCCTGAGTCGATGGATACAAGTTCTGGAATTGACCCCCAGAATATGGCTTCTATTGAGAAGGCTTCTGTCCTTGTCCCGAATGTGGAGGCTTAGAACCTGACGTCTTCCGTAGCTCAGGGCATTGATTCTTCCAGTGTCATGGTTTCTTGCAATAATTACAATTACCCATGATAGATGTTCTATACTGGTGTGTAGGGGCTGCAAGGACCGGTGCAGACGAAAGAGCTGCCAGTACGAAAGTAGAAGCCTTATGTACCCCTTTTAGAGTCTTCAAACATGTTTCTTCAGCCATACGTTCATTTACCACATCTTCAACAGATGGTAAGGGTTTGCGGTGCAACAATCATGAACGACAATTCTCAAATTCTGACCGAAGACCCATCAATAGCTGAACAAGATGATCTTCATCTCTGCATTTAATATAAGCATCGCATGCTTGCAATTCAGTAGATTCCGTCATAGCTAACTGATCCCACAAAGTGGTCATTGTACAGAAATAATCTTGAATGCCCAAGTCATTTTGTACTAGTGCACGAATTTCATATTGTAACTGATACTTAACAGCAAAATTATTCTGCACAAACAATCTTGACAGATAATCCCAAAACTCTTTAGCAGTTTTGAACTTAGCCAATTGAACACTAATTCTTTGTTCAACAGAGTTATTAATCTAAGTAATAATCTTTGAATTATTGGTCTCCCAAGTCCTAAATAATTCATCAAATTTTTCATCTCCAATTTTAGGGCATTTAGTTTTTCCAGACATATAATCCCAAAGCTCCTTTCCCTTCAAAAAATTTACCATGACATAGCTCCAATAGGAATATTTTTTTCCATCTAACCGAACACCAATAGTTTGCAAAGAATCATCACCTCCAGCCATTATGAATTTTAAACAAAAAAATTCCAAATAACAAGCAGCAATCCTAAATAACAAGCAACAATCCCAAATAACAAGCAACAAAATAATAAAGGGCAGACCTCACCAATCAGATGCGGAAGCCACGAAGACGAAACCCAGATGTGGAAGCCAAGATCAGAACGAGCACGAGCAGCCAAAACGAGCACGAGCTTCCAAAACAAGCCAAGAACAAGCCAATTTTTTTTTAACTGATACCAAGGGCGTGGTGCATGCGAACCCCCAACTAACTCACCGCGGAGTTGGAGCTAAAAATATTAACTTGTGCTCTTGGCTCTGATACCATGATAGAATTCATGAAAGTCTTTTATTCATAACATGAATTCTTACAAAGCAATAACAAGATAATAAAATAATACTATTCTTGAGAGCTAAAAGTGCAAGTAAAAAAAAAGCAAGTAAAGCTCTTTATATAAGGTCTATTACATGAGATACAAATGTGTTTTTCCAATGTGGGACAAAAACAATGTGGGAAAGAGTTAATGTCAATAGCTCCAACATAGGATTAAGATTAAGTCACTTGCAACAATTCACACGATACACGTCATGTAGAATGGACAAATCTAAATTAAAATTTAAACACATCTCAGCTATATGGTTCCTACTCTAAGAGGGACCAGAGTGGATAAGGTTATAGTGAAATTCCTTATGCGTACAAATATGGTTTTATTGGATATTGAGTGTGTTCACATTTCATTTGTTCATCAATTTTTTCATTCGTAATCCCTTCACTAGAGGAATATTGCAATCTATATACCTCCACAAGATGAGCCTCGTGAAGTTAGGTGAGAACTAGATTTGACAAATTAAAGTTAACGTTGCTATCAAATAGTTGGTGACTTATATAAAGTTGCACATATGATATAACAAGGTCGTCACAATGTTTATAAAAAATTCTTCAATTGATCCATCTATTGAAGATTTCGGGTTAAAATGCTTAGATATATTGCCTGTACTAGGAAAGAGTTAGTATTATTCACAGTTATAATAAAAAAAAAAGTCAATACCGTCTGTGAGGAAATATATTATAGAACTAATAAGATGGAACAAATGAGTTTCTTGCTAATAAGAAAAATTTTAGACAGTACATTGATACACACAATTCAACAATATGGTAAATAGGAATATTTAGTTGGGGACCCCAATTTTTTTTTTTAAGTGGCAGGCCCTCATTTTTTTTGTCCCAGAAATTACTGAAGTTAGGATTAGCAAACACATCGGGCCTCTTTGTATTTAAAAAAAAAAATTAGGATTAGTTTGTAAACATTCAAAACAACCTTTTTCTCTTTCTCTTTCTTTCCCTCTTTCTTATTCCTAAAGGTGGAATCTCCCACCCCAGGAGCCCCCACACCCCGGTCCGACAGGTCTGTGAAGGAGGTAAATCATGGTGACTCAATTGATTTCAAAGGTTAGACCAGTACCACGCTGCGCACAAGGGGCCCTCCTTTATTTCAAGAAGAAACCCCCACACTGCCGCTGACGGGATTCGATCCTTGGTCTCTTATTCCAAATATCTTCTTCTCGGAAAATTATTCATTTACTCTCAAGTTCTTCCATTTCTTCAATTTCTATATGTGTAATCGTCATTGATAGCTAAACTTGAAGTATATATACATTTTGGTTGCTAAAAAACGTGAAGAAAGAGCTCGAAGACATTGACAGTCATTAACAAAGTTACGAGTTCAAAAATGTAGGTTACCGTAAACGACCTCCATTTCAAGTGAGTGATACCTCAAAAAATGAAACATCGAAGAGAATTTATAATTTGAAGCAATTTCATTGAGATTTCATACGGTTTTAGATCGATTATTGCGGCTTTTAAGGTTGAATGAGACGATTGTTCAAAGTTTGGATTACCCCAAACGAGCTTTATATCGAGTGGGTGGTATCTCAAAAGAACCGAAACAACAAGGGTAGTTCATATATGAAATTTAAAGGAATTTGATTAAGATTTGACATGATTTCAGATCAAATTACAGCAATTGTTCGTCTAAAGGAAGACGATGACACTGCCAGAAATAAGTTATTATAATTTTCTAATAGATTCTATTGATATTTTAATAGGCTCTATTAATATTCTAATACAATATATCAAGACTATTGCTATTCTAATAAACTATAATGACCATTCTAATTTTTTTGAAAAAAAATATTTTTACATGAAGTCGCACCTTTTCATGAGAGCTTTCAAACGTGTGTCTTCTAATATACTCTATTAATATTCTAATACACTATACCAGAACCATTGCAATTTACTGTTTAGATGAAATTATCTTAAAATTTGATGAATTAATTCTTGAAACTTATTGATGTTGGCATTTAAATGAATATTTAACAAAATGCAAGGTAAGGTTGCGTACAATAGACCATTGTGGTCCGGCCCTTCCCCGGACCCCGCGTATAGCTAGAGCTTAGCGCATTGGGCTGCCCTTTTTTTATAATGTCATTATTGATATAAACACTAATATCAATGAAATAATACAAGTTGTTCGCTATTAAATTCAATATTTTAGCCACTAAGAACGGAAGAGAGTCACACATAGCCACTAGACCAGAATATTCTATCAGATTATTATAAGCGACTATGATTTTCGTAAGCAACCTACGATTTTGACTAAATTATCTTAAAAATTGATGAATTAATTCTTGAAACTTATCGTTGTTGGCCTTTAAATGAATATTTAACAAAATGATAACGTTATTATTGATATAAATACTAATATCAATGAAATAATACAAGTCATTCCACTAAGAACTGAAGACAATCACCCATCACCACTAGACCAGAATATTTTATCAAATTATTAGAAGCGACTACAATTTCTGTAAGTAACCTACGATTTAGAAGAAATTATCTTAAAAATTGATGAATTAATTCTTGAAACTTATTGTTGTTGGAACTTAAATGAATATTTAATAAAATAATAATGTCATTATTGATATAAACATTAATATCAATGAAATAATACAAGTCTTTCGCTATTAATCTCAACATTACAAGTTGATCGCACAATTATTTCACCTATTGCAATAAAAACAAGAACATTTCACATTGATCACATGTAGTTATGTCATCAATTTCAATATAGATCATATGTAGTATAGTAACTATTTGCAACATGACTAAGAAAAATATACGATGTTCACATATAGCTATGTCACAAAGTCCAAGTTGTTACATATATCTATGATCATCACAACTTTTTGTTCAACACATTATTAACAATTTAACATTACTCATTAATTATCATTATTTTAGATTATTATAGTGTTGTTTCACTAATTTCATGGTGATAGCATATTATTTAGTTGCAAATATAAATTTGTAAAAAGTATTCCATGGATATTGTAATGTTTGAAGTGTATTTAATGTTGTAGTTAACGTGTGATCACCCTTTATTCTAAATCGTTAATACTTTAAGACACCAAATTCATGCTTTTAACATACTTTTTATTCACAAATTTAAGTTTTTACAATTTTGATCGTCACATTTCTTTTTTAAAATTATTTTGTTATTATAAGAACAAGTGACGGGTTTAAACATATAGTTATGATCATCATAACCTTTTATTCAACACAATATTAATATTACTTGTTAATTATTATTATTTTAGATTATTATAGTGTTGTTTCACTAATTTCACGGTGATAAGATATATTGTTTAGTCAAAAATATAAGTTTAAAATTTAAAATTATTTTAATTTTTATTTTAAAATTATTTTTTGATTGCAAAAGCGTGTTAGCTTGTAGATTTTAATAATATGTAGTTGGTCTCTAATAAGGCATGCAAGTGCGGTGACATATCTCTTTTGAGGAATATTTTCTTCTATCCCAAAGCACCTCATTAACTAGTTTCAACTATTATCACTTCCCAATTCTTGAAAAGGCCAAAAGATATTGCTAGGATTTAACGGGTAATGTCCTCTTTGTTGTAAAGAGATGAGGCTGACCAAGCGGTGGTATAATCAGCCGTAAATGTATTTTTATTGTTGGTCTTTTATTTTTGCTTTTAATGAATGCCTTATGCTAATAATAGATCAATGATCTATACATAAATGTTTTCTCGTATTTTTATTGTTGGTCTTTTATTTTTGCTTTTAATGAATGCCTTATGCTAATAATAGTTCAATGGTCTATAGATAAATGTTTTCTCGTCTATACTAAAAGTTATAAATCTTAAATGTTCATCTTCAACCTCAAGCTCATATATGAAATGTTCATCTTTTACCTCAAGCTCAAATATGAAAATTTACGCAAAAGCACCTTAAATCTTCTCCGAACTCATTTAAATTTTAGATTTAGACTCCTCAAAATATCCCCAACAAAATCCAATAACACCCACTTGAAATAAATCACTTCATCATAAAATTTATTTTTCAAAGTTTGAAGCTCAACCTTCAACAACGGTCATTCTCAAGCTCATATCTGAAATTTAATCCAAAATCGCCTTAAATCTTCTCTAAACTCTTTAAAGTTTGAGATTTAAACTCATCAAAAAATTTCCAATAAATTCCAATAACACCCACTTGAAATGAATCACTCTTTTGAAAACTCATTTTTTCAAGCTTGCATCTCAAGCTCCAACCGTGGCCATCCTCAAGTTCAAATCTGAAATTTAATCCAAAATCACCTTAAATCTTCACTAAACTCTTTAAAATTTGAGATTTAATCTCATCAAAAAAACCTCAATAAAATTCAATAACACCCAATTAAAAAGAATCATTCTTTCAAAAACTCATTTTTTCAAGCTTGCAGCTCAAGCTCCAACAATGGTTGTCAATGAAGTATATTTCAGATGTAGGAGGAAAAAAATGTGAGAATGAATTGAGAGAGAGGATTATAATTTTATATTTATTTTTTATAAGGTAAAAGATATATTTTTTAGATTTTTATTTTATTTTATTTCTTATCTTGGATAAAAATATATTTTTTAAAACTCGCTGACTGGTTTGAAAATTTGGAATAGTTATTATTTTCTTAAATCATTAGACGGAAACATATTGCTTAAAACTTAGGGACTTGTTTTGACGCCCAACTAATTATCTTCACTTAATTAGCACTAATTCTAAATTGGATCCTGCCAATTAGTAATTAAAATTTAAGGTCTAGATTCTTAATAAAAATTAGCAATGGGCCCTGTGCCCAAACTTCCCCGGGTAAATAAAAGAACTCCGGTCCGCTTGGGCAGTTCAATTGGTTTCAAGGGAATATTTGGAGTAAGGACCAATGATCGAATCCCGTCATCGGCAGTGTGAGAGTTTCTTCTTGAAATAAAGGAGGGCCCCTTGTGCGCAGCGTGGTACTGGTCTAACCTTTGAAATCAATTGAGTCACCATGATTTACCTCCTTCACAGATCTGTCGAACAGGGGTGTGGGAACTCCTGGGATGGAAGATTCCACCTTTTGGAGTAATAAAAGAACTCCAAATTGGTTCACATCATCTCAATTCTCACAAGTTGGAAAAAGTTTAGGGTCAAATCTATATCAAAGTTGAAAACTGCAGTACATTAGTTTGAATTTTGAAAGGTCATCTCAAATTCAGTGCTTTCACCTTTTGTACAGCCTAGTTGCATGTTCAATCCTTATTCCAAAAGGTGGAATCTCCCACCCCAGGAGCCCCCACACCCCGGTCCGACAGGTCTGTGAAGGAGGTAAATCATGGTGACTCAATTGATTTCAAAGGTTAGACCAGTACCACGCTGCGCACAAGGGGCCCTCCTTTATTTCAAGAAGAAACCCCCACACTGCCGCTGACGGGATTCGATCCTTGGTCTCTTATTCCAAATATCCCCCTTGAAACCAATTGAGCTGCCCAAGCGGACTTTGCATGTTCAATCCTAGGCGATCTTTTAATTTGTGTTCCCAAACTGAATATTTCAATCCTCTCATAAAAAATGGTAAAAATAAAATAAAACTGAATAATCATACATGAAAATAAAAGTAATAGGCTATCTGCATTATGATGAGAACAACTTCATTTGTTCCGCAACTTTAAGTGACATACATGTGGAAATGATAGAAAGCTAATATATTCCTGAAATTACTGTCAATCTCGTCCATCTTTGGTTTTATTATGGCTCATTGGTTGTTCGTTTACAATACTATGAGAATAAAATTGCTCCTCTAGAGAAAATTATAAACTTAATCAACGACTATAATTCTTATGGTACGGGTCGTTTCAAATAAATTTAGTTGTGTATTAGAACTTAGAAGTAACAAACTCCTCAAAGAATTCAGGATGAGACTGTTATTATACTGTATCCGAAAATATACTTAAATCAGAAACTGGAAATTTCAGAAACAACAAAACCAGTATCTTAAACTTTTAGAAGAACAATATATGAAATATATATATATGAATTAAATCGAGTTCACTAAATACACAGTGTGTCCTTAAGGAAATTATTTTTCTCAATGTACCCGAGGTTGTGAAATATATCCTCCCAGGATAGAACAATTTACTCACCAATGTAACGGTACTGCAAATTCCGACGATGGCGAATTCACTCGAAGCTATAAATCACACGAGAATTTTAATGTGCAAGAAAAAGAAGAGAGGAGAAGATCAGAAATTTGTAAGGAATATATGAGGATCAATAGGTTATATATAGTCATGGAAGTGTTGGTTCAGAAGGTGCAACTCAAAGGTTGCAACCTTTCAGATGGACAATGAGAAATTTAAACTAATCCGGAAAGGAACTGATCCGGGTCGGGTATGGTTCAGAAACGGACTAGTTCATTAATTGGATTTTAATAAATAAATAAATAAAAATTAAATAAATTTTGATCCAAAATAATTAATCAATCAATCTATCATTTGACCAAAATCAAATTCAAAGTTGAAGTCGAAGCTGAGTCGAGCAAGCAACGACGATGGCACAAGGCTTGACTTATTCTCAACTCTTTAACAACAAGAAGGAATAATTCTTTATTTAAGCACAAGAACTTTCCTTTCCACAACCAATGTTGGAGAAATGCTTCATCCAAAAAACAAGGAACAATTCAAAAGTTCATTTTCCCTCCATATTTTCCCCTCCATATTTCCCCATCCATTTTCCATTCATCTAAACACCTTAAAACCTCCAACAATCCCCCATATTAATGGGAATGACTACAAGATAAAGGAATGCACGGATAAGTGTGTGATTTACAAGTAAAGAATAATTGCATATGGATAAGTAGGTTTCCCTTTGAACTTTTTCTAGGGAGCTTATATCGGATATACTCGGTCAATCGATAGATATGATATCTTTGAACCGTCGAGCTTTGTTGTATACCTAGACAACATAAGTCACACAATTAACCTTTAACCGTCTATGGTTCTCACTGTTGTATTCGTTTCAGCCATGAACACCGCCTGATTCATAAATGCATAGAGAATGGCCTTCAATGTCATTCTCCTTGAAACAGCTTACACTTCACACTCACATAGGTGATTTCTAAACATGTAATCATATCAATACACTATTTGGTCATATACCACCAAACTTAGAAACCATTAAAAAGCTTTAATATTTTATTAACTCATTAAAAAGCCTTAATATTTTATCCTTGTTCCTGAACATTGTCTTCATCACGATAATGGGTTGAGTATTGAGAATGTTGAACCGTCATTCATAACGTTGTTTGATCTCTTTGAACCTAGTTCTTGGAATCTCCAATCTACTAGGTAGAGTTACGGTCATAATGACTTGTCTTAGGCTACACATTCTCTCGATGATCTTTCAACTGCCTCTCTAGCTAGGCCTTCTGTAAGTGGATCCGACACGTTATCTCTTGACATTACATAGTCAATAGTGATAACTCCACTAGAAAGTAGTTGTCTAACAGTATTGTGTCTCCGTCGTATGTGATGAGATTTTCCATTGCCGCTTGACTATTACAATGTATGTATATAGGTGCCAAAGGTTTGAGTCAAAATGAAATATCTTCCAAAAAATTCCTAAGTAATTCAGCTTCTTCACCGGCCTTGTCTAAAGTTATACATTCAAATTCCATCATAAAGCGGGCAATGCACGTCTATTTGGATGATTTTTAATACACTGCTCCACCACCAATGATAAAAACATATTCACTTGTGGATTTGTGAATTTAACTTCAGATGATCCGGTGAACCAATTTGCATCACTATATCCCTCAATTACGACGGGATATTTATTATAATGCAAAACATAGTTTTGGGTGTGTTTTAAATACCCAAAAACTCATTTCATTGCCATCCAGTATGTTTGATTGAGATTATTTGTGTACCGACTCAACTTACTAATAGCACATGCTATATCTGATCGCGTACAACTCATGATATAAATCAAACTTCTCAACACTCGTGCATAGTCCAATTGTGAATCAATTTCACCTTCATTATTATGAAGTACAAAACTCACATCTATTGGAGTCTTGGTAATATTGAAATTCAAATAATTGAACTTGTCAAGTACTCTTTCATTATGATGAGACTGTGATAATGCTAGACCTTGTGGAATTTTATGGATTATGATTCCTAAGATCAAATCAGCAATTGCTAAGTCTTTCATATCAAATGTGCTAGCAAGCATGCGCTTAGTAGCATTTATATCGACAATATCTTTACTCATTATCAACATGTCGTCAACATATAAACAAACAATGACTTCATGATTTGGAATATTTTTAATGTAAACACATTTGTCACATTCATTGATCTTAAATCCATTTGTCAATATTGTTTGGTCAAATTTTGTATGCCTTTATTTGAGTGTTTGTTTTAGTTCATAAAGTGACCTAACAAGTTTTTACACTTTCCTTTCTTTACCAGGAACCACGAACCCCCCAGGTTGTTCCATGTAAATTTCTTCCTCCAATTCTCAATTTAAGAAAGCTGTCTTAACATCTATTTGATGGATTTTAAGACCATACACAGACATCAGTGCTGCTAACACCCGAATGGATGTTATCCTTGTTACCGATGAGTATGTGTCAAAATAATCAAGGCCTTCTTTTTGTCTATAACTCTTAACAAGTCTTGCCTTATATTTGTTAATAATGCCGTCAGCTTTTATTTTCTTTTTAAAGATTCATTTCAAACCTAAAGGTTTATTTTTGGGAGGAAGATCAACCAATTCATGTATGGTTGTTCAAGATTGATTCAATATCACTATTGACTGTCTCTTTTCAAAGTGGTGAATCAGAAGAAGACATGTCTTCTTTAAATGTTTGAGGCTCATTTTCAAGTAAAAATGTCACCAAATCCGGTCCAAATGAAGTAGATGTCTGCTACGCCTTGGATCTTCGTTATTTGGTGTATCTTCTTTTAGTTCTTCCTGAGGTCATTTAGATCTTTCAGTAGACGACTCACATTCGTTTTTATACGGATAAATATTTTCAAAGAATTCATCATTATATGATTCAATTATCATATTAACATGGATGTTGGAATTTTCGGATTTTTGAACCAAGAATCGACATACTTTACTGTTGGTAGCATATCCAATGAAAACACAATCCACAGTTTTTTATCCTATCTTGACCATTTTGGGTTTAGGAACTTGTACTTAGGGCCATGAATGGGACTAGCACTTACTCTCTTTGTTCCAAAATACTTGTCATATTACGCTTTTTCAAGAGTCAAATTATATGAATTTTGACTAACATTTTGAGCTATATTTTTCATCATATTAATATGAGAAGAATTGCAACATATAGTACTTTTCGTATAGTTTCCAAATATTTAAATTTAAATTAATGACAAGTGTTCTGGGACGGAGGAGGTATGAAATAGTGATGTCATTTACTATTTTTATAAAAAATGATGATTGATGTCCTTGGCTGTAGGGTGATTTCTGACTATCTAACGTGGTGGTCCAATACTTCGTATGGAAATTTTGTTATTGTCCATCCATCGTTTTTATAAGTTGAAACATGAATGAAATTGGAAAAAACAGGGGTCCTTATGGGTTATGTACAAATGGTTTTAAATGTTGAAAATCATAACCTCAATAATGGATTTATTTATTAGTGTCCTATATATATTGTGTGTGGACTGTGGTGTTGACTTGCCTTTAATCCAACACCATCCCATATGCGCTAACCTTGTTAAACTTAAAAGATTATTTGTTCGTTGATTATTTACGAGTAGGGACACGATGCCATATGAATATGATGCTATTGTAATACTATCTGAGTTATATGTTTTGTTATAAGAGTTCAATTTTTAGATACACAGTAGAAGTTCTTTTTATATTATTATATTATTTAAAAGATAAGTAAGAAAAGAAATTACAATATAATTGTCATCCTCGTCATAGATTAAAATTCATTAAATATATATAATAGTATTTTACATGAAGTATTCATGTAAGAAGAAAAAGTATATAATTCAGAACAGAAAAGGAGTATGGTATTGTCTCTAATTTTTTTACTTTAAAATGGTATTTTCTATCAAATGACATGTAATAATTTGTAAAAGAAAACAACAGATAGTTTGAATTTTGACTTTTGTAACTGCTATTAATCATAGCTGACAAGAATATTACATTATTCGAAGGGTAAGTATTAACAATTTATTTAATGTGAGATATTACATTATTCGAGAAACTTTAGATGTGATCCGAATAAAGTTAGCTTTTTCGGTCTAATAGACTGATATTTCTACATATTTGAGTGCAGGATCCAAATTTAATCGAAACATATGACAGTCCCTATAATTTTCAAATTAATATTTAGGTAGTCTTAGCTTTCCAATCAGAAATAACCTCTCATAGTAGGAGTAAGATCTGCATATACTTTACCTCTTCAGATCTCACGTATGGTAAAAGACGATCAAAATGATTTTAAACCTCCATAGCAAGCTCACTCTTGATGAAAGACTTTTTATTTTCGATTCCAGCATCTCCCTCGAATACATAGGGTAGTTAGGGCTGGGTGAGATAAGCAACTCACATACCACTTGAATCGGCAAACAATCGAACCCTTGGGACCTTCTTCAACCCCAAAATGGCTCAAGTGAGGAGCCTTTCACTGTGGATTGAGACTACGCAACTTCGGTGGGTATGATGTTGTTGATGTTGTTGTAGTGTAGCTCTCCAAAAATTGAGTAAAGTATATGGAGAATTGTTTCCTTTTTTAGATTAATATAACTATTTCTCTTCCTTTTCTCTGTATTTAAGGAAGTCTGTGTCAACATTTCTGTTAGTCGCAATAAGGGTAAGATCATTTTATTTTTCTTTGGAAAAAAGAAACGGAAGAAACATATCACACTATTGTGCATTTCATACATAAATGTTTTTCGTGAAAATTGTTTTATGTTTGAAAATATTCTTTGGTGATTTCTAATATATATTTGGTTGGATATAAAGGTAGTTGAAAGCATGCTACAAAATGGAGGTACTTTTTATTTTTAAGGATTGGCAATTATATTTAAAGTTTTAAGCATTGAGATATTATAAAGTAAAATGAGTGTTTCGCCTTTGAGTTATGAAAATTATTTTCATCCTTTTGGTTAAAAAATATTTTCTTTAGAGACAGCGTTTTCCAACAAATTAAGTTGACCAAATATGGAATAATTTTCTTAAAGGGAAACATTTCAAAAAATATATCTTATGCCCATACCAAAACGCGGTTCTTAATTTAGTGAAAAATCTGTCTAGCGTGTTTTGTTAAGAATATAATTAAATATTAAAAGTGTGTTCTATCTAACAGCTTAAGCTTTTAGATGAGACGGTCACACAATTTAATATGGTATCAAAGCAGACCAAAGGTCCTGGGATCAAACCTCACCGCCACCCATTCTCAAAAAGAATTTCCATGTGCTTGGATTATGAAAAAAATAATCAAATATTAAAAGTGTGTTCTATCTAACATGTTAAACTTTTAGATTAGATGGTCACACACTTCAATCATTGTAGTGTGTTTAATTATCTTTATACTACTGTATACATATTTGACAGAACATGACATACTTTATGTGTGGTTACTAATGATATGAAAAAAAATGATTACTTGTTAGAAATTGATAATATTAATCTCGAGCATAAACCACAAGTTTGGATATTAAAGCCAGAGAGTTCCACTTAGAAAGTAATTAAACATATATCTTTAGACTTTAAGTGCAACGAACTTGAATCACTAAAAGTGGCTCCGACATTTTATCAGTTCTTATTCTTCCTTCGTGCTTTACTTAGCATTTCTTTCAATGTCCACTTTTTTCAAAGTGGTCATTTTCAGCAGAACTTGACTACTATTCATTGGAAGCCCTATTATTCAACTTTACAGCCATACATATACATTTTTGTATTTATGCATTAATGTCAACCCTTTATTATTTCTTTAAGACCACATTATTTTACAACTAATTAACTGATTGATGTATCCTCCATTTTAAGTTAAACCGTTCTTGATAAGTAAATTATATCTCATTTATATGTGTGTGTATGAGAAGCATTTTGGCACAAGGAATGTCTCAAGAGCCGTAGTTAATTAAGGAGGTTCAACATTTGTATGAGTTCATGTGCTTAAAGCCCAATTAGCACCACTTTGCTGTTTTTTTCTTCTTAAGTCTCCTCGGTGAAAATATTAAGTTTAAGGATAGGATTTTGATGGGATGGTTGAATTTAGCCCATAAAAATATAATTCGCTTAGACTTAGTTAGGTTGGACATATGCTCAGCAGCGGATCATTTTGGACATAGTCCATTTGATAAATAATGAAAAAACTTCTATTAGTTTGATCTAGAAATGAAAGACGAAAAATCCAATTGAGTTGGATGGTTTCGGTTATGATCTGTTGTTCATTCCAAATTAATTCACCGATCATAACCGAAACCGTCCAACTCAATTGGATTTTTGTTCAAATAGGTTATTTACGTGCCATTATTTAAGTTTTGACCCCGTTTAAATTAAATAAATTGTGTAAAATAGCTTTGGAGTCAGAACTTGACTGCAAAGTGCTAGCGGATCCTTAGAAGTTAAGATGGATGCAACTCATAGGAATCATCAAAAGTTTAGTACAAATTGTCATGACGGATTACCAGGAATACTTTAGTACAAATTGTCATAGTGGACAAGTTTTTAATGGATAAACCGTCACAACTCCTTCCAAATTATTATACTCCGGTACTTTAGTACAAATAGGAGTCCTAGCACATCATCAAAATTTTAGTACAAATTATATGGTAATTTCGGTAAAGGAGATGTGGGTGATCCAGGCTAGCTAGAGTGCTTAATATAATGTAAGTAGGGTACAAACAAGACCAATGAGGCCCTTAATGTCCTCGTACAAACGTACCCATGATAAACCATCCATTACCTATTCAGTTCCTTTGTCCCCACTCACTCTACATGCCTTTGTTTTTCAACTCTCCCTCCATAAATACTCCCCACTTTCCTTCCCATTTTCCTCACATCCCAAACATTCAATTTATTCTCAAACTAAGTTACTCATAATATCAATTCCTATTTTTCTCTTATTATAAACTGATCATCTCTTTTTCTAAAACCAAAAATGGGCCTAAAGAAAACAAGCAAACACAGAACTCAAACAGCAGCTTTGAAACAAATGATCAAAAGGTGTTCCAGCTTTGGAAAAAATGAGAATGGGTTCCCCCATGATGTCCCAAAAGGACATTTTGTTGTCTATGTGGGAGAAAATAGGAGCAGATACATAATTCCTATTTCTTGGTTGACATATCCTGAATTTCAAAGTTTACTTCAAAGAGCTGAAGAAGAGTTTGGATTTAGTCATGAGATGGGCATTACTATTCCTTGTGATGAAGATGATTTCTGCTCCCTTATTTCCATGTTCAGATAATAACTTCAAAACTTGTTCATCTTTTTTTCCCCTCTATGATGAGAGTTAGATTATTAAGTAAATAGTTCAAAAAAGTTTTTATTTAACTGACAAAAAGGAAACCCCACATCTTAACTCTTGTCGAGTTTTTTTGGGGTTTGTATATTGGTTTCATGTACTCGATCATTTCGTCAGTGGTGTGGATTCTGCACCCGTGGAAATTAAATCTCTTATTGCTATTGTTTCATAAATATTCTGCCTCAATTCTTTTTTGTTTCAAGTGAAGGATTACTTATATACAATTATACATTGACAGTGTAAACAGTACTAGTTTTGAATCATAAGTATAACTTAACAATGTTTACAATGCAACAAATAACTAGCTGGACATCGCATATTATCATGACATTGTTACTATATAGACAAACAACATTTACTTTCGACTGCGAGCTAGTTTCTCATACAGAGTAAATATTTGAACACCTAAAAGTTCATTTAACTTATATAGTATCTTTTATATAATTTTCTAAAGATGTGTATCAGTAATTTTTAATATACAGAGTACGTAATCAATGTACTGGAAATTGGAAGGATCAGATAACTTGATTATTATACTAATTTTTCTTTAACTGCATTGTGATTGAGCATTGTTAATCAGCACTTAGAATTCCATTACTCCTTAAGGCGGCAAAGGTGGAAATACAAATCATGCAAAAAGTCTAAAGAGATTATAATTCATTTTTCTTTCGGTTTCCAAAATTTTGATATACCACAAAAAGAAAAAGAAAACCTATTCGACTTGACTTAAAGTAAACCGATACAGATCACCCACTTCTTTTTTAAATTAAAAGTAAATGACTCAAGTATTTAGATTACTTAACGGTTCGAACCCTTAATTTATTTATTTTTTGGCAAAGTTGTCCCGTACGTCTGGTTTTGCACATACTACCAACGGCTAAGTAGCAAATAGACTTGACTACCTTGATTGACCGCTAACGACTTGCTTCTTCACTTTTAGGTTTACACGATTTAATTCTTATATCCAGTAAATATTTTTTATATTACTAGTGTGTGTATATATTGTTGGATATAATTGCAGTACAGTAAGTAAATAAATATTACAAGTGTTCGAAAGGATAAACAAACAACCAATATTCAAAACTGCCGCAAGGTTGTTGAGTCTTGAATCTTGATAACCTGAAATCAAGAAACACTAAATCTGGATTGTTACAACTGTAGCTGAGTCGAGAGATGACTCTCTGTCTTTAAGACAACATTGCTCCGTATATATTTTTTATGTTTGCGGGCAATAGTCTCCCAAGATAAAACAGCAACTAATCAACACTACAAAGCAAATAGGTTGATTCTGACGAAGAAAACGAATACGAAACGACTTGCTGATTTAAAGGAAAAGGGAAGGAAGAGTTTCTGTTTCTGTTGCTCACTTTTGGGCTGATTTTCTCTTGTTTTTCATCCTCTCTATCTATTACCTCAAATATGTTTCAGAAGTTTATATAGTGTTTTTGGAGAAGGAGAGGTGATTAATAGGGTGATTAAGAGAGGTGTAATCATGGGTATTCATGGCCAAAAACGTTTTGTAGTAAGTGCAAAACGTTTCAGAAGTTTAATGCCATAATGTCATAAAATGTTGGCTTTCTGAAACTCCAGGGATCAAACTGTAAATACTAAACAGTTTAGGGTCCAAAAGATAATGTCAGAAGAAGCCCAGGACCCACGACCCGAGCCCGGACGGGACTGGACGGGCGGGTGACGGCGGCGCGCGAGTGGGGCTAGCCTCGAACCCAAGCACACCTAGGTCCTCCCTCCTTCAAACACATGGGTTACCCCTTGGGGTCCCAAACCCTTATCCATTTTTAGGCTTATAAAGAGAACAATTCTTCATTTTCCCACCGATGTGGTAGACTTGTCCCACACCATATTTCCATGCCTCAAACACCTTACTTCGTGGATCAATATCTCTTTCATTTCTTAACGAAATTTGAGGATCCTTGGCCCTACGGTCATCTACTCACTTAGTAGATTATGCGCGTGTGAAGAGACAAAGCCTCCAATATATGGAACCCTAGTGTTTAAGTCATTAAATATGGGTGGACGCAACCTCCCCACCAACAGTCCAACAACCCAACTCTGATCTTCTTCTTCCAACTCTCCGGTTAAGAAGGATGTTTCAACATCCATGTCACGCAAAACTGCAATGGCCCTGGATGTTAAGCTATTCACAGGGGAGCACATGTACAAGTAGCCGAGGCCTTATACTCGTCAGTAGATCCATTTACTTTGTACTCACTTTTGAGTATCCATTTTCACAACCCAAAGGTTCTTTTTCCGGAAGAAGATCAACCATTACACAAGTATGGTTTTATATGATGTAATCTATTTCTCTCTCTGTAGCTTCTTTCCAAAGCAGCGCTTCTGGAGATGACAATTATTTGCTAATTGTCCATGGGTTCATTCTCAACCATACAAGCTAGAAGGCCTGGAACAAGTCTTTGTCCTCTCTTTGCTCATTCTGGTTCAACATCTAGAATCCTTGAGTTCTGTAGATCTGGAATATTAAGTTTCGGATAGTCAGCAACTTCTGAGTCCTGTAGATACGAAACGTCTAGTTCCGGACAGTCAGGCACTCACGAGTTCTTGTTAACCTCGAGCAATTACTTATTTTTCCTTCTCAAGAAAATTTATCTTCAAAGAATTCAGCATTATTTGACACCAAGAGACGATAAGCACTGCTGTTATTTGCAGATCCAATGGATATGCAATTTACAGTCTTAGGTCCAACTTGACCTGTTTCGGTATTCCAACCTCTACCAAGCCACCCCACAACACAACATTTGTATGTGGGATCCTTTTCATGTTTCACACAGAGGGTTATCCTTATCCTTATGTGTAGTTCTGTTGAGAATCACATAAGCGGTAAAGATCATCTTGCCCCACAAATTTTGGGCGTACGACTTTGCGTTTGGCTAACACCGTTAGACTGAGGTGAGTAAGGAGCAATAGTTTGATAAACGATGCTTCACAGTCTCCCCCCCTCTATCACTACGAATTCCTCAATCCGTAGGCTTAGTTGATTTTCAACTTCTGCTTTGTAGCGCTTATCCGCTTCAACAACTTCATCTTTGCTTTTCAACAAACAAAGGATGCAATACATTGTACCATCATCAATGAAGATCACAAAGTACTTGTCTCCCCCCTCTATTTTGTATAAACTTCAAATCACCCATGTAGGTATGACTAAGTTATAGAGGAGCGATGCTTCTTTCACTATTCCTTAGAGGAGCGATGCCTACCTCACATTCATTTTGAGGGTTTATGTCGACAGAAGGCAACAATCTCAACTTCGTTAGCTTTTGAATGACTTTCTATTTAACGTGTTTTAATCTATGATGGCATAGATGCACGGATTACAAATATATCATTCATTTGGATATACCATTCTTAGTTATTACAAACCTGTTGGACTAGTTTCATACCAGCTTGACAAACATCGTCCCTGAAACCAAGTTTGGGACATGTATCACCTCCTTTTAGAGTGATCTCATTCCCTAAAGTCCTTTTTAAGGACAACCTCTCCAACCCCTTCTACTCTAGAGGTGGTGTTGCTTCACATGAACAACCTCTTGACCGTGGTTAGGGCGTAACCGGATCATATATGATATGGATATTCTGGCCCACTCCAGTTGCTTTGGCAGACTAAGTGTCCAAATTCTTTTCTGCCTTTCTTTTGGCCTTCAGATCATTTAAGACCTGGAAATTCTGGTCCACCTCACTAGGTGTCCATTACTTTCCTGCCTTTCTTCTGGCCTTCATATCATTTAAGACACTGGAAATTCTGGCCCACTCCAGTTGCCCGTGGGCTTTGTACGACTTAGTGTCCAATATCATCTTGTCAAATGAACGATCTTTTGTGAAATAGTGTGACAGGTTCAACGTCTTAAGATAAGTCATTATCTTTTAGTCTTCTTCCCTTGAGATTGGTGCCCAGACAATACTTGGCACTTACTTAAGAGTGGTAACAGTTTTCGCACAGTCAGTAGATCTCTATCCTTCGTATGTGCGAACATACTTTATACACTTTTAATAATTACACTCAAAAGAACGGATCTTTTAAGTTTTGTTTACAATAGTCCAATCTTTAACCGGGAAGGAAGGTGAGATTAAACTTCCGATTTTAAAGTGTAAGAAGCATAATTTATTTCGGGAAAACATTTTCATATTCCTCCTTACTTTAAGCCATTTTTAATCAAACATCATTTAATCTTATTTTTGACAAAGAAGAAAAATTACTTATCCCAACTTCGAATTCTGGCCCACTTCAGTCAGTTCGTCGGACTGAGTATCTGTTTCCTCCTTACCATAATTCGAATCCTTTTTCTGGGACAGATATAGGCCCTCTCTACATGATAGAACAACATCTTCAGCCTTCTCATCTTGTCCCAGTTGACATCCTCAGCCTCTCGTGGACGCTTGTTCCCACTACTCTCGGGTGCGGTGACACCATGAACACCTTGACCTTCAACAACATACTCAAAACTATCTTCTACCAGAAAACCACAGCCATAGCCAGATTTGGTCACACAACTGTTGACAGCCATCTTTCGAACACTAATACAATCTTGTCTTAAAATTGTTGGATATAATTGCAGTACAGGAAATAAATAAATATTACAAGTGTTCGAAAGGATGAACAAACAACCAATATTCAGAACAGCCGCAAGGTTGTTGAATCTTGATAACCTAAAATCAAGAAACACTAAATCTGGATTGTTACAACTGTGGCTGAGTCGAGAGATGGCTCTCTGTCTTTAAGACAAGATTTCCCAGTATATATGCTTTTACATTTGCGGGCAATAGTCTCCCAAGATAAAACAACAACTAATCAACACTACAAAGCAAATAGGTTGATTCTGACGAAGAAAACGAACACGAAACGACTTGCTGATTTAAAGAAAAATGGAAGGAAGAGTTTTTATTTCTGTTGCTCACTTTTGGACTGATTTTCTCTTATTTTTCGTCCTCTCTATCTATTACCTCAAATTTGTTTCAGAAGATTATATAGTATTTTTGGAGAAGGAGAGATGATTAATAGGGTGATTAAGAGAGGTGTAATCATGGGTATTCATGGCCAGAAATGTTTTGTAGTAAGTGCAAAATGTTTCAGAACTTTAATGTCATAAACTGTTGGCTTTCTAGCTGCTTCCTGAAACTCTAGAGACCAAACTGTAAATACTAAACAGTTTGGGGTCCAAAAGATGATGTCAGAAGAAGCCCAAAAGCCCAGGACCCACGACCCGTGACCCGAACCCGGACCAGACGGGACGGGCGACGGCGGCGCGTTTGTGGGGCTAGCCTCAAACCCAAGCGCACCTAGGTCCTCACTCCTTCAAACACATGGGTTACCCCTTGGGGTCCCAAACCCTTATCCATTTTTAGGCTTATAAAGAGAATAATTCTTCATTTTCCCACCGATGTGGTAGATTTGTCCCATACCATATTTCCATGCCTCAAACACCTTACTTCGTGGACCAATATCTCTTTCATTTCTTAACGAAATTTGACGATCCTTGGCCATACGGTCATCTACTCACTTAGTAGATTATGCACGTGTGAAGAGACAAAGCCTCCAACATGCAGAACTCCAGTGTTTAAGTCATTAAATATGGGTGGACGTAACCTCCCCACCAAAGGAAAATTTCCAACATATATATAATTGTTGTAGTAGGTTATTTACTTTACATTTTAGGAAGGAAGGAAGTTCATTTCATGATTTATTTCATTGGGATGGGTCGAATAGTGGCTTGTGAAGTTGGGCCTGGCGGATTGTTTGGTGAAACATGTTTGGCCTGGCCGTGACTAGCACCAGACTGGGCCGATGATGCCAAGGAAGGGGTAGTGGGCTCCCAATCTCGGTCTGGCCCAGTGTCGTCTCAGTGTTGGGCCGGCTGTGGTGATTGGAGTCGGCCCATCTGGGGCACTAACGGATTGGGTATTTAAATGGTGGTTCAAAATCGGATGTATTCCTACGTCTAAGAACTCATATGAAGGTGGGGACGCCACTTGAGACGTAGTAAACGGGAATGTGGACTCATAAAAAATAACGTGACGAGATAAGATAATTTTCCCATTAGACATATCATGACACTTATAAACCCGATGATTTTGTGGATATCTCAAAAAAACACAAGGTGTGGACCGGGCTTGGAGCTTGTTTATGATGGTGGACGGAAACAAGGGATAACATAAATACCCAAAAACTCTTAAATGGTTATATGATGGAATATGGTGGTACAACATTTGGGTGGGTGATTTGTTTGATAGCAACTTGCTATGAAGTTTGTTCAAAAGATAGGTGGTCATTTGAAGAGCATGATGCAAAAAAGACGGTGGTGTGGATGAGTGTGCAAGTAGTGTACGAATCATATTATTGATTGTTCGGATTTTCCTTTCGGCTTTCCCATTTAGAGGAGAAGTATATGGACATGAGAGATATAATGACACCCCATTTTGTTGACAAAAATCGTTGAAAGTGTTATTTATGAATTTCCTCTCATTGTCACATTGCAAATATTTTATGGATCTCTCAAATTGGATTTGGGTGAAAATACTAAATTGTTTAAAAATAGTGGGGACTTGTGTTTTTTTTCCAATGGTAAATGTCCATAGAAAATTTGTATAATCATTCAAGATAAGCATATAATACTTATGACCTGTCGAACTCAAAACCGGGGATGTCCACACATCACAATGCATAATATAAAATGTCTTAATAGTTTGTGAAGTAGCTAAAGAAAATGAAAATTTAACATGCTTCCCAAAAATGCAAGAATGGCAAACATGTGAGTCCACACTACGGTTACAAGCAAAAAATTATGTCTTTTAAGAAAATCCAACATCAGTGCACCCGGGTGGCCCAAATGATTATGCCATAAATCAGGTGAAAAAGCAGCAAAGGCCGATGGAGAGTTGACTTGGCTGTTGGTGAGAGCAGTGATGGGATACAAATCCCCAATGCTATTACATCTCATTAGTGGCTTCCCCGTCTGAAAATCCTTCACAGAAAACCCAAACGGATCAAAATTCACAGAAACATTATTGTCAGTGGTAAACCGACACACAGATACCATATTCTTAATAAGTTTAGGGGCATGGAAGATATTTTTTAAATATATGGGTGGGTGGGGGTGGTAGATTTGATTGGCCAATACCACGAATCGGAATTTCCTGTCCACTGCAAACAACAATATTTTTATTTGTGATCATATTAAAATAAGATGAGAGATTACCTTGAGATTCCGTCATGTGTGATGTGGCCCCGTGTCCATGTACCAAGAATCATCGGGAACATTAAGACTCACGTTGTTAATGGCATACTTGATGTTCGTGGGGACACAACTTGACATCGAGGGGCCATGGGCCATAAAGGCTTGCGGTGGTCGATTTCTTAAAATTCCGGGCTGCCTGTTTTGATTGTTGGGCCTGGCCCAATGATTCATCGGAAAGGAGTACGGTAGGGCCCATTGTTGCGGGTTCCATGCCTACGACGGGACCTGGCCCCACTGATCGTTGTCTCCCTACTGCTGCGGCTCCCAGTGGGGATGGTTCTGCCCGCGGCCAGCCCCTCCACCGAAAAAATTTCTAGCATTTCGGGCCCTCCTTTTTCCACCATTATTTTTTCTTTTATTGTTGTTGCGGTTTTGACCCCTTTTTGGTCCGTTATTATTGCGATTTTGGTGTGTTGCCGGACCAAAAACCTCATCCGTTGTGTTAGTGGGAAAAAGGGCGGTGCCGGCGTTGTTTGCCGCCATCACTACTTGTTTAGCCTTTCGAGTTTCTTCAAGAATCAACCTTGAACGAGCCTCATAAAAATGTGATAATGGGTTACTTTGTTGAACGAACGTTGCAACACCATCATATTGTTCATTCAAACCCGTAATTAATAGAAGCACCAACCTTTGATTTGTCACCGACGCACCAACGTTGGATAGTTGGTTGGCAAGCATTTTCAACTCTTGACAATAGGTGGAAACGTTTGAAAAATCATCTAATTTGACGTTGGTGAATTGATTTTCAAGATATACCGCCCTAGAAAGTTTATTGTCTTGAAAAATATTTTGCAAACGCTCCCACGCTTGTTGAGCCGTAGAGTCCGATTCCAAAATAGTATGCAAAAGGTCGTTAGAGATGGTGCCGTAAATCCATTGAAGGACTATAGTATCCAAACAAGACCATAACTTTTGTCAACACCGGTGTTGTCCGATGAAGATTCGGAAGGAATGGTATGGTCTATTACTTCGTATGCTAGGCAATGGATTTTGAATAACTCCGCCCACGAGGAGTATTGCCCTTTTTCCATCTCAAGTGTAATTGAAATAAAGTTCTTGGCGTTATTTACGGCAAGAGCTGGATGGAACTTTTGTTTGTCGGCCATAGTTACCCACAAAAAACAAGAATAAAAGAAGGAGAAAAAGTATTTGGTGGAAGAACCCTAAATCGGAAGTGGTTTGGCGTCGAGAGGAAGAGTGGTTTAGGGTAAGTTGTCGGCTAGGGTTTAGAGTAGAAGGAAGAAATAAGCCAAACTAGGAGTGGTTTAGGGTTAGGTTTTTAGGGTTTGTAAAGAAACCCCTTTTTTTTGTTGGCCGAAAAAGACTAGTTCGGGGTGGGGGGCAGGCCGAATAGGTGGCGGTGGGCAAAGTTAATTTGTGGCTTTTGATATTATGAAGGAAATTCATTTCATGATTTATTTCATACTAAGAATACAATATATATACAAGCCTATAGGATCAATCTATGGCTATGATGTTGGAAGACTATCCTAATAATATCCTATAAGTATACTAATCATTCTATTACACTAATTACATAATATTCTCTTTAATTATATAATTGGTGATTTTACATAATGGAGATAATTAAAGATAATCATATCCATAATGATATAATGATCTTTAACATTTTAGATAACTATAATTCACATTTATTCCTAGACGGTTACATGTAATTATCCCTCGTTTGACTTGATAATGTGAAAAAGAATTCACAGTACTGTCAGTTTATAAAACTTTTAAGTACAATATAAGGTTCTTATGTTTGATTATTAGATTAAGGGAAATTGGTCAAGTTATAGTTTCCAGAAAAAACTAGAAAAACTTTTGTAATACTTTTGACATCGATAGATGTCATTCAGCTGATTGGCAATGGAAATGTTGGCTTCAGTTCCATCTTCTAACGCGTTTACTACTATTCTGCCAATAACATTTTGCTAATATGGCACAATCAAGGTGTCACATTATATTTAGAAATAAAAATTGACCTCCTTCAAGATGGAGAATACTCACCTCTTCTTGTGTTTTTCCCTGACTTAAGTGACTTTAATTGTATTAGATTTTACTTAGGCTACTTTAGTTAGAGTTGTATTATTTCTATGTTTACTGCTCTGTCAAAATTCCAAATTAAATGTTCACTATGTCTTTCACTAACCACCTTACTCCCTCAACTTATTGGAGTATTACTTTATAGAAAAGCCTAATCTATATTAATCATTATAAGAATAAGATTAATCAGTTTCAATGATATAATCAAGAAAGCTTTGATCTGATAATGCAGAAGAATCATCCTTTTGAGCACATGCTTGTAGGACCACTATGAGCATATTCCTCTAACTTATCAATCAATTAAATACTTTAGAATTGTAAAACAACAAATAATATATTTTTGTCCAAATGCTAAGTTTCTTTCTTTTATGGGACGCATGAGTCAGTCGAAGACAAATTGAGATTGAAAGGGAGTCAATGGTACACATGTGAACAGTTTAATTAACGAAAGAGGCAATGATCTCTCACATCGTCTTTTATCATTATAAGTAAGATTTATTTTTTAAAAAATTGTTCTGATGACTCAACTTATAATTCCTTAGCTCCTTAGATTCTTAGGTTAGATTTTTGTCTAACCGGTTTTTCTGTTGTAATTATCTGAAATGGAATCGGTCATGTGTTTTTGCATTATCGATCATTAATTAAGTACCAGTGCTCATTAACTGTTGAATAAATTATATATAGAAGGAATGTCAGGGGCTATTTGCTTTGGTAGCATTCCTATTTTGCCTTCACCATCCCCATCCAAAACGAAAACATATATAATTACAATGACTCAAAGATTGGATTTTTCATTAGTTTATTAAGTGTTTGATGCTTTTACATTTTTATGTATATTTTCTTCTATCCAAGTCCAAAGGAAGAACAATTTTCCTTCGATGGCTTTTGGTTGCAAAACAGAATGTTTAAGATTATAATGAATTTCATTAGTGTACTAATTAAGTGAAATTTTGTTTAAGGATAGATAAATACTCTTATGAAGGCTATTAAACATCTTCCTTAAAGGGTGTGCAAAAACCTTACAACAACATACCCAGTGTAATCCCACAAAGTGAGATCTGAGGAGGTAGAGTGGATGCAGACCTTTCCCCTACGTTGGATAGAGAGGTTGTTTTCAATAGACGCTCAGCTCAAAGAAGGGTGCAAAAACCTTAAAAGACAAATAATATGAAGTGGAGGAAGTATTTGTTTTTCGGTTTTGTTTATTCTTTGACGAGGATGTGTATTTTTGGATCTAGTTTTAACCCCTATTTTTTTTGGTTTCTGTAAACACAACGTTTCTGTTGTATATCATTTTCTGAAGAAACAACATCTGTTTATGTTAGTTGCCTTGTTTTCTTGTCAAAATAGGTTTTCCTCTTCGTATCCTGGATGGAAATATATGATATGTTTTTCCTTTTTGTTCTTTTCACTTCTTCCCTTTTTAAAAGTTTGTTCTGAAGCTGCATTAATTTGTCTTGATTTATGATTTAGGTATTTTGGAAATTAAGAAAGAGAGTAGCTATGAGAAGAATTATATGGTAAAGGCACCAGCATGAGAAAAATAGCTAGTAGTAGTGGTGATACTCAAAGAGCTAAAATTGATTGACACCCTACCTTAGACTCCACAATCTAAAACGGACATTTTCTCATAACAAAACGGTGACTTTGTCAAAACAATATTTGACATCATTTAAAGTCGGTGTCCCAATATGTTCTACTGGGGTACTCATCTGCTGCAATCTAGAGAATATTTCAATATTGGTAAGCATTTTATGCCAATATGAGAAGACATTTGGAGCAACCGGAAATTGAAATTCGCACATGAATACGGGACAAATTCAGTACCACCGTACAAAGAACAGTAGTCAGTTTTCATTTAATATGAGGAGACATCAACATCAATGATGCACTTAACAACCCTCAGGTATCACAAGTACTCGTGGCTTAGCAACCACAGAGAAGTTTGATTTATTTGCAAGACAGCATATGTTGATGGACCCTTTTCCCAGCTTGTTAAAAGATTGGGAAGAAAAGACTCCAAAAGATATGTTCAAAGTATTCACACAGCCATCAGACATGCATATTAATGAATGGTCCATTGGCATTTGTTTATGGCTGAGACTGTTCAAGCTTTGAATAAACGATCGTTACTAGTCTCTGTGTCGGTGCATATTCTTTTTTAGTGGAAAAGAAGGATTCACCCTCAGAATCACAGGGTTTAAGATGTCTACTCTTGTGCAACTTATATCTCTTTTCCTCGTCATTGGTTGCTTACAAAGACCTATCAAGCTTTTCCACCACACAAATTGAATCAGACCTGCCTAATATCTTTTGTCAACCTGCTTAGTGCCTAATCAAACTACCTCTTCTGTCCCACCCTGGAATGTTTTTAATTTTTACTTTCTTCTATTAATAAAACGGGTAACAGTGGTGTCTGAACACGGGGCACAGTCCAACTATCTAGTACCTCCCACTAGTAACAAGTATCGGATAACTCTGCCACCAAATCTTAGGCAGATGAAAAGAATTGCTTAGTTGTTAAGCCCCGTCACATAGGCTGTTTTGTCTACTGGAATTTAAGCCCCGATCTGCCATGATTTCTATCCCACGTCATTAACTACAAGGTCAAACCCTTGAATGCAGTAATATTACCATACATGAATAATGGCACAAGTATATCATAACTAATTGACCACTCTAGAATAGCCTCCTTGAAACCTTAGAAATGTATTATTGTTCAAATTCACGTTTATTTTTCAACAGTTTAAGTACATTTCAAATTATCAAGACGAGTTATTTAGAAGAAAAGGAACATTTCTACACGGTACTTCTGCAAGCGGAACTTTATTTTCCTAATCAAACCGATAAAACTAAAAATTTAGAAACATAGAATTATGAAACGTGCAACATGAATTTTGGAGGATAACTTGCTGTTTTGTCCGTTCAATTACAACTCTGTCACTAATTATTGATTTAGTACTCTCAACCCCTTTAGAGAAGTACTGTTGCACCAAGGTTATTCACTTATTCTCCTCCTAGTTAGCATGCTGCTAATACAAAGTATACAATGTTAAGGCCTCCCTGTAAATCTTAATGAACTGCAGAAACTCTAGATCCAGATCTCAAGATGCGGATGTAATGATCGATAATTCAACCCTATGTTTTTTATCCCAACAAAGAATCTGTTTTGCATACATCACCCATTACCTCACCTCACCTCAAAAAAGAAACAAGAAAAAGAAGGGCACTTTCAACATTCTATTAGGGTCCATCAAAGCCAAAAGGTACAGTTCCAAGCACAGATTAATTTAACGATGCAAAAGAAGACTTCTGAAATGCAACAGATTGCAAAAAAATCTCCTCTGACGAGTAACAACAAGAACCGAAAGAAAACTCGCCTTCATAAACAAACTATTTCTTTTATGAGCTCAAAAAAGGCCACATGCAGCACTAAAGAGAGGTCCATTGACATACTAGGGGTGGGGCGCACAGGGTGGTAGTAAAGAACTGGACCAATCCATATTTCTTAACACAGGTGAAGTACAAGCACATAGCAGCAATCTGAAGAGCACTCGCATTCCACCCTTCTCAGATCATAGGTAAAGAAGTCATATGTAAAAAAAGTAAGTAACAAAGTAGATAGAATAGACTAATAGACCAAGGACCAACCTTCGGCACCAACTTGAACATTCTTACACAGAATTTACAATCACTAAACCAGATGAAATAAAATCCCGCATCAGGCAATCATCTTCTTACAGGTGGCACAGCACCTCGACCAGGTGGTGCTCCACGACCAGCAGCCTGAGCCTGCAAGCAAGATGTTTATAATCAGGCGCGTTTCTCCAATAGAAAATTTGTAAAACTTCGCTAGCATAATTACGATTAATTCCTTATATACCGCCTGAGCTTCCCCAAAATAACCCCCTCCCCCCACCCCAGAAAAAAAAGAATTAAGAAGAGACCCAAATAAAATTTCTGGGAAGAAATCACATTTATGGTATGTCGAAAGAATACCAATTTTCAACTTACAGGGAAACCTAGGCAATAAAGTTACGTTGAAATGAGGGAAAGATAGGAAGAGTAAAAGTCACAGAGCTATCTCCGTAAAATTGGATGCAGGCAGGAGACAAAAATCTAACATCCCCTATAAGTAGCAAAAAAGATCCGAAATAAAGAGAGGCACAGGAAAGGTAATCAATCAGCCGCTCAGCCTTAAACCCCTCTCCCCTCCCTTGTTTCTTTTTTGTGGATCAGATTAAACTGAAGTTCCCTCTCCCCTCCCATTCTCTAAACCAAAAATAGAGTTGGCATCACCATTTTGAAATATAACTGCAATGAGCCTGGGGTCTACAAGTATCAGTATGAGGTAAGCTTAGAAGTTGACTTCAAACACAACTGCAAGTAAAAGCAGTAAAACTGAAGTGGCACTCACTTTAGCTCGCATAGCCATAGCACGTCCCCGACCAACACCAAGTGATGTACCTTTTCCCTTCAATTATGAGAAAGACATAAGCAAAGCACTTGACAGAACAATGACAATTAAGGACAAGTGAGGAAAGAACCTTGATTCTTGCTTCAAGCCGCTTGAACATGGGAGCATTCTTAAGCATATCAGGAATTATCATGAACCTGGTGGAAATTAAAGTTTAGTAATGATCTTACCAGCCTATAGTTTGTATTCCGAGGAGTTAACCATGTACCTGACTTTGCTGCCTCGAATGAAAATGTGCTCTAGTTGTGACACCCTCCCATCCTGCAGTGATCAATATTAGCAATGTAAAAAGAGACTTTGAGTTTTAGCTAAACCAACTTCTCACTTCTTTCGTGTCAGCAAAATATGCCTAGAAGTGTAATTGTTATTATTACCAAAAAAATAGCATTTGCTAAAAATTAGGATAGGTCTATGTGCTTTATCATTTCTATACACGAATTTGTATCGTGATGCATTTTCTTTTTGGCCACAATTTGTTTCTTTTTTCTTTTACCAAACAAAAAGACATTGTTATAAAAATCAAGGATAGGCACAACAGTAGGCCCGACAAGTTTTTCCTTCTTTCCATAATTTATAGCTCATACTGCATACACCTATCCAAGAAAAATAAAAAATAGTGAGGAACCAAAAGAAGGCATACAGTTAAAAAAATATGTGGAGCACAGTAAAAATATAAGAATGGCAAATGCCACAAACTCTAAATCTCTACTAATCCTACAACTCTCAGCATTTTGATATGACATAAGCCCAAAATTAGAAAGAAAAAGAACTTGGAAGATAAAGGTTTGCTAAATTGGAAACATTTCCTTTATCCATTCTTCAGAATGTTGAGGTCCTTTTTTAAATCTCTTAGTTTTCATCTTCTCATTACTTTCTTTTTGGGGGCAATTTAGTTCAACACTACAAACGGCAAGACATTTCTCCAATGACTGGAACTAGCTCCTCCATTAAAGTAAATTTCGCAAGAACATGAAATAATCAAAATAACCCACGAAAGTGATTGAGAACGATCTACCTTATCAAAAAAAAAAGGTGAATGAACAGCACCCAATTTGCAAACAAAGCACACTAGACTGCCAGACTAGGTGGTTTTTCTAGAGCTATGATGATTTTTTGAACACCCGGTAAAGATTGTGGGACTCACTCCAACACTCATTTTATCAGTCAAGAGAAAAGGAAAAGATCCTTCATTTCCAATTGAAAGGAAAAAGACAGAGAGAAAGATCTACTGGTCATTTATTCTATCCATGAGTGGGACCTCAAAATGGGTTTCCATGAAAGGGAAAATCAGATTCTTCATTACCAGTGTCTAAGATGCCTAGTTGTTCCAAAAGAATGAGAAGGTCCACGGTGCTTGAAGAGAAAAGCAATACATGAAGCGCACAATTTGCGAAAGATTTAAAAATACCATGTAAGCAAATTTCAACTAAAATAACTAATTTCAGCATCCATTAACAATAGTTTTGATACGAAGCCAAATCCATAAAGTTGAGATTAAGAGAATCAACCACTTCCCGTCGGAATCACTTTGTGCATCATTGTGTGAAACACACACTTCTTTGAAATGTATGCTTCCACCATGAAACGATACCCCGTTGCTTTGCATCACTTCATCGCTTTTTAAACGACAGAGCAACTGACTTTTCATAACGCTACTCAAAAGGTACAATTCTCGAGCTAAACATAGGTCTTTCTATGTGACAAAAAATAGGCTTGGTTACGACACAGGATAAAACTGGACTTGATATTTACAGCTTGAGGAAAAGATTCGATATAATCATAAAGACCATAATTTGAAATTAAAAGTCCATATATGATATATTATAGAGCAATTAACAAGATATTTGTATTAAACCCTTGAAGTTAGAGAAATGTCTAACCAAAATAGTACAAATTGAGGAACAAACTCAAAGAAATCAAGCTACTCAGGTAATCGAGAACTTCCTACTTTAAAGCAATGTGAATAAGCATAATTTCCACTATCTTCACCGGGGCAAGTGACACTCTACTGGTAAAATATGGAACAAGTGTAAATCCCTAAAACTTAGGAAACAATTACATGTCATTCTTTGAACTGGTTCTCCACTGTGGAAGTTAAACAAATCTCTACTAATGTCTAAAATTGCACTATACTCAATTAGCTTGTTTCCAAACTAATGCGCATGTTCAACGGAATATAGGATAAGTGCAAACAAGAGTAACATACAACATCATAAGCAGCCAAGACAATATCTAGGGTTTAGGGTTTAAGAACAGAAAAGAAAGCACAGATCACAAAGTATAACGAAAACCAGAAAGATGTGTAAGCGTACTTTAGCAGTGTAAGTGATGCTTTCGAGTTGGCAATTCCAGTTGTCCTCGCACTCCACCATACTACCTCTGTAGACCTCTCCACTCTTCATCTCTACCGTTACTATATGCCCTGTAGCTTCGTGTAGAAGCTTCACCGGTATGCCTAAGCTTCGACTCATGGCTGATTTCTCCAAAAAATTAACGTTGCTGGCTTAGCATGTGAACAAAAATTGGACTAACTTGATTTAACGCTTCTTAGGGCAAATTCTTTGCCGGGTTGTTGACTAGTGGAGCGGGTCATGTTTACCCGTGTTACATGTAGGCTTTTCTTTTTTGTTTTTCTTTCATCTGGAAATTTGACAAGACTTTGCAAATGAGTCCCCCAAATTTCCTAAGTATGTATGTTGATTCTTAAATTAGTATTACTCAAGAAAATATCTCACAATTTTACAAAGTTTCAAGTTTATTTTTTTTGGAGAATACGGACACTTATATATTAATATTAAGATAGCAAAATATTACATTCCTTAATCTTGCTCTGATGAGCAATTTGTCTTAAGCATAATACTGTTACCACTAAAACTTCTACTATTAATATCTCTTAGGACATTTAAGTTGTCATAGTTAGCTAGGATATTACAAGTAATTTCATTGATAGTCTTAACAAATAGAATTCTTCTTTGGCGGTTGACTTCTAACTTCCCTTCAACAAAATATGGAGGCCGCATTATATACATAATTTTATTTATAGTGGACTGCTTAAGAGCTTCTTTTGCTAGTAGATGCGATATTTCATTACTTATCTCAATTCATTAAATTTATGAAAAACCACTTAACTTTCAGAGATATTTTTATTTTTATTCAAGCTATTTTAATATATGATAATTCACTAACACGACTTGACAACTTGATTAATTTAGTACAATAATTACCTAAGAAAATGCTAAAAAGTTGTAATCTTTATGCAATTTCTTGAATTTATTCCAACTTAAAAACATGTTCTAAGTTTTAATATAGTTGCAAGCAAACTCACTTCAAGTTGTAATTAAGTTACAAACCAACATACTTCAAATTGTAATCAAATTTCAGCAACTCATTCCAAATTATAGTCACTCAAATTAATTTTTCCAAAGTCTTTACAAGTTCAAATCAATTCACTCTAAATTGCAATTAAGTTATAAGCTCACTTATTTTCATTTATAACCAAGATCTATAACTACTCTAATGTCATATCATAATTTGCCAAGTTAAAAATAAATATTTTTAACATTTATTTATTTTAAAAAGGGACAAAATATGTTCTAAATTGCAACTGATACTCGATGAATAAAGTCACATGATAACTTTTTTGTTTTAATCCTGAAACGTTTTATATACGCTATAGAAATAGCTTAAAGTGGAGAAAGTGACAAAATTGGTTCTTTATATTTGAGGTTAGATTCAAAATAATCGCTTAATTACTTTTTTATCTTCTAGTGAAATTACATTAGGTATGTTATTATATTTTTTATTCTCTAATTTATCAAAAGTGAACACTTGTGAATTTTGATCTCTGTCAAATATGTATTTAACAAATTCTTGCCATTAG
Organism: Anisodus acutangulus; assembly: GCA_029783415.1. Taxonomy (NCBI): domain Eukaryota; kingdom Viridiplantae; phylum Streptophyta; class Magnoliopsida; order Solanales; family Solanaceae; genus Anisodus; species Anisodus acutangulus. The sequence goes on along the minus strand of CM056491.1, from coordinate 13,299,376 downwards.
ATATGGGAACGGTGCAAAAAAATAGAAAATATCAGGAGATCAGTTCTATCAAATCTCAGAAGTTGCAACATCAAAAACTATACCAGACACCACAAATAAATATAAAATTACAGAAATTTTATGTCAAAAAGCTGCCCACACTCTACAAGTAGACTAAAATAACAGTAAAAACAACATCTCCAAATATGAATTCAAGAGTTAAATATAACAACTAATGTTTGTTTACTATTTTAGAAAGATTAAAAGTATTCACTTTTGATAATTGTAAAGAATCAAAACAACTCAAAAATATATTTAAGAGATTATTTTAAATCTACCCCAAACATAAGGTACCATTTTCGTCATTTCTCTTTAAGGAGCGACTGGTTTCCTTTTTCGTTTCTTTTGGTTACTAAGGATAGTACACACACCACGCATCACGTCTCATAAAAAAACAAGTGGGAATTGGGGGGAACGAGCAAAACTACTACTCCGCATCGAGCCATTTCGCCGGGAAGTGGGCGTAACCGTCCCTGCATGTGTACAAATGAAAATCGCTAAGACCAACTATTGTCATTTCCTTTTGACGATCATTCTGCTGGCATTGAATCCAGTTCTGAGCATCAGATTCCCAGAGGTTCCTAAGGATGACTCTAATCAGCCATTACAAACCGCTGTTTTCGCTCTCGGAAGCTTCTGGAGGTCAGAAGCGTCATTTGGCTGCCTCAACGGCATCGTAAGAACCACCGTCGGTTATGCTGGTGGTTCAAAAGCTAATCCTGAGTACAGAAATATGGCCGATCACGCTGAATGCGTCCAGGTATATTTGTTTAACAACTGAAATGGATTGCCACGTCATATTTGTGCCTTAATTATTTGTTATGACATCTATTGGTACATTTTCAGGTATGTTGACTACATTGTGAAAAGTAAAATTGACATTTACAATTAGGTTTTTGGGTAGACCGAACTAGCGCCTTGTATCTTCATTATGTACCTAAATACTAGGGAGTAGTTAATTTTCTGTAGAAAAAGTATTGTGGAAGCATTTGTGTAAATGATTGTGTATGATTACCAATGACTATCTTTGAAGAAACGACTAGGTTGTAGGGAGTATAAACTTTTTGTGGTTATACTATGAACTGAGTTGAATCCAGGAGCAAGTTTGATCAAAATTTAGTTGCAAAGGCGTATACAAGGGACAAAAATGTGAATAGGTTAAATTACACTTTTTATGAGATGATGGAGTGATGTTAGCTAAGGTGCGAGATGAGAAAGTGTTATTCCAATCAGGGGTTATCCAATGCAAACAATATGCTAGAAGAGTCAGCTAATACATATCTTCCATAAACTCTTGAACGAAGAAGGAGATGGAGACATTGTGTTGGGAGACTTGAAGCAATCTGGTAGGTACCGGGATTTTGGGTAATGTAGAAGCATTAATGTTGAAGAGGTTAAGGGTGTTGTTCGCAAGATGCGCAGGGAACGAGCGACCGGGCCTGATGAGATCCAGTTGAATTTTGGAGAAGCGCAGACAGGACATATTTGGAGTGGCTAACTGAGTTATTTAACGTCACTTTTAAGACGATGGGAATGCCCTAAGAATGGAGGACGAGTACAATGATTCCTTTGTACAAGAACAAATGTGATATCCAAAGTTGCAACAACTATATGGGTATCAAGCTGCTAAGTCACACTATGAAAGTTTGAAAAAGGGTCATGGAGATGAGGGTGAGAAGAGACGTGTCTATTTTCGAGAACCAATTTGGATTCATGCCGGGGCGTTCAACTACGTAAGTCATTCATCTTATTAGGAGAATGGTGGAGCAGTATAGGGAGAGGAAGAGAGACTTACATATGGTTTTCATCGACCTTGAGAAGGCATACGACAAAGTTCCTAGGGAGCTTCTATGGAGATGTCTGGAGGTTAGAGGTGTACCTGTGGCGTACATTAGGGCGATCAAGGATATGTATGATGGAGCCAAGACCAGGGTACGGACAGTAGGAGGGGACTCAGAGCACTTCCCATTGACGATGGAGCTGCACCAGAGATCTGCCCTTAGTCCATTCTTATTTGTCTTGGTGATTGATGGACTGACGCGACAAATCCAAATGAAGGTGACATGGTGTATGTTATTCGCAGACGACAAAGTCATCAATCAGACTCGCAGCGGAGTGAACGCTAAGCTGGAGGTTTGGAGACAGACTCTGAAGTCTAAAGGGTTTAGGCTGAGTAGGATCAAGACAGAATACTTGGAGTGCAAGTTCAGTAACGGAAGCGACCTTGAGGCAGGCGTGGAGGTGAGGCTTGGTATTCAGTTCATTCTGAAGAAAGGAAGTTTCAAGTACCTCGGGCCTATTATCCAAGGGAATGGAGAGATTGATGACGATGTCACACATCGTATTGTGGTAGGGTGGATGAAATGGAGGCTTGCATCTGGAGTGTTATGCGATAAAAATGTGTCACCAAAACTTAAAGGCAAGTTTTATAAGGTGTTGGTTAGACCGACTATGTTATATAGAGCGGAGTATTGGCCAGTAAAGACTTCGCACATCCAAAAGATGAAAATTGCGGAGATGAGGATGCTGAGATGAATGTGTAGGCATACAAGGAGGGATAGGATTATAAATGATGATATCCGGGACAGAATGTGAGTGGCCTCGGTGGAGGACAAGATGCGGGAAGCGAGGTTGAGATGGTTCGGATATGTACAGACGAGAGACACAAATGCCCTAGTGCGGAGGTGTGAGAGGTTGTCTATGGACGAGTTCAGGAGGGGTAGAGGTAGGCCGAAGAAGTATTGGGGAGAGGTGATTAGACGGGATATGACGCAGGTGCAACTTACTGAGGACATGACCTTAGATATGGGGTTGTGGAGGACACAGATTAGGGTAGTAGGTAGTCGAGCGTAGTCCTAATTACGCTTACAAACCGGTAGTTGTAGTGTTATTTGTTGTAGGCCCGCTTAACCTATCATACTAGTAGACGCATTATTGCTTTATAGTATCATTTGATTTCTGCTGCTATGTGGTCTTTAGTGTACTTTGTTTATCTTATTTACTTGCGTTGGTTACTGCTTCTTTTTTCAGAATGCGCTAGCATTGCTTATTCGCTTTTGATACCAGTATTTTCATACTGCTTTAAATTTCTTGTTCGGGTCTGACCGTTTTCCTTGCTTTGTTTGTGCTTATGCTTTATTTTGAGCTGAGGGTCTCTCGGAAACAACATCTCTACCTACCAAGGTAGAGGTACACTCTACCCTCCCCAGACCCCACGTTGTGGTATTTCACTGGTATGTTGTTGTTGTACTCATTTTATTGTCTGTCTGAGTTAACACCAGATGTTCTTAATTAGTATCTGGATGACCAGTTAGTCCCGTTTTAATTTGTAGTTGCAGACCTTTTGTCCTGTCTTATATAAATGCAATATGAATGGAAGGGTTACAGTTACATGCTAACATATTTTACACGCGTGCCAGTTACCTAACTGAATGAAATACGAAGGTATAGCTTTAAATGTTTTTCCAAGTGCTTTATTTGAAATTACCAAGGTAGGGGTAAGGTTTATGTACACTCTACCCTCCCCAGACCCCACTTGTGGGATTATACTGGGTATGTTGTTGTTGTTTATTTGAAATTCCTCTGTTTCTGTCCATGTCATTGCATGTAGTAGATATGATATCTTTTTGTGCCTTTTTGGATTTCATATATATGTTGTCGGATTTTTATATAGCTTTTATTTGCTGCTATGTATAACTTTTGTAATCTAATTCTTCGAAATTTGGGATAGTGGTTGATGTGATCTTGTTTTACAGTTTCCATTCCGTTGACATGGTGGTGTTGCCTGAAAAAAATGTTTTAGGTTCTGAATGAGCTTACCTGTTCTTTGTCTAGCCTAACTGAACATGTTCCATGGTTTGTTCCCGATTTGCTTCAAATAAACGGCTGATAGGTTGAGTGGAATTTAAAATTTTCTTATCTGGACATTTTCATTTAAAGTTTTTGAATGTTTCAGTTATCTCCTATTCAACTTGTTCAATGTACTGAATTTAGGTTCGTGTAGGTCGAATATGATCCCCGAGTAATTGGTTTCAGACAACTATTGGAGGTCTTCTGGGCTAGCCATGATTCTAGGCAAGTCTTTGGGCAAGGTCCGGATGTGGGTAACCAGTACAGGTACGATACTTGACTTCAACCTGAGTTCCTTTTACTTGAGACTGAAGACAAACATATGAAGAGCAAATTTATGAATTTGCCTAGTGCAGGTCTATTATTTTCACAAGTGGCACTGAGAAGTCCAGATTGGCCGCTGTTAGCAAAGAAAGAGAACAATCAAAGTCAAAGAGCAGCATTGTAACCACTCAAATTCAACAGCTTGAAGCTTTTTATCCTGCAGAGTCTGAACATCAGGTCTAGTATCCATAACTACATTATGCTGAACTACTTATCATAATTTCTAAGGGGTTTAGTACTGAAGGTTTGTTACACTTAATTTCTTTATCCAAAAAAAGGGTTTAGTACTGAAGTTTCCTGCCATAGCTACCTCTGTAAAATTCATAAGAGTTATTTATGATGGGGATTCGGGAGATGCCATTGACGCAATGCCTCTCATGGCAGTTCAGATGCAAAGGGGAAGAAATAGAATGGGTTTTATCTGGAGTGATATGTACACATATATTTGTTTAACTGACAAATCTTCGAGAGTCAGCTAGCACACAGTTCGGAACTCGGTGGAATATGGGCCCATCTCTCTACCATCTCCACTTAAATATAAAACTATTGTCTGTAACAGGGTTCGAACTCGTGACGTCCGCCAAATCCACACATCACGAGTTGACACTTACCGCTAGACCAAAACCCTGGGAGCGTTATATTTGGAGTATATAAGGATTGCAAAAAGAATGTATAGTCCCTTTAAAAAGAATGTATAGTCCCTTTAAAAAGAATGTATAGTCCCTTTAGGAAGAATTATACAAGGTAAGCAGGAAATAGAAACATCTGCACGGGATCTTAATGCTACCAGATTTGCAGAAAGGAGTCCAAAGCATCGCAAAATGTATTGGATGGAAGACTTTACAGAATTCATGTCCAGCAAAATGTTATCGGTTTGCCCTTATCACGGGCGAGCTTTATGTGGAGGAATTGTAGGATACATCTCAAATAGACAGGATATATTATATTTAGTGATTGGAGGGGAATTCTCAATTCAAAGAACCATAGTGCTTTTTTGGGGTCTTCTACCCCTTGACAGCCTGATTGAGAAGGGATTAGCATTGATAAGGAAAACTTTCTTGTATTCCTAGATATTATATTTCATTCTTCTCCATTCCATCCGACAAATCTAAGAAATTTGAGAATCTTTTGAGGTACTTCCCTTGAGATGGAACGGCTAAAAATGTACATCTGCTCCGTCAGCAGCTATGTTTCTTAGACTCTTCACTTTCGGTGCCGCACCCGTGGGATCCGTATCCGATCTGGTCAACTGACTTTGGGTACTTTGCCAAAATCGACGGAGAAATTCCGGACAGATTCAATGATTTCTTTAATGGAAACAAAAGCTAAGGTGAAATTGAATAAAATGGAATACCTTGTATATAGAAATTTCTATGTCACTCTTTTTCCTTTTATCTCCTTCCGGGATTCCCCTTTTGATGAATATTTTCTCCTCAAGTTTTCCACATAGTATCTCATAATTTAGGTTTTATAACTCTGTTTTTAGATATTTGAATTATTTATAGCCGAATTCCCGCACCCGTATCCATAAACTGGATCCGTATCTTCGAATCTTAAAATAATCCAACCACTAGATCCGCATATCTTCGAATCTTAAAATAATCCAACCTCTAGATCCGCATCTGTATCGGACACCCGCACCCGAGTCCGCTCAACTTAGGTCAACAGAGTGTCACAACGCCAATCAGAAATAGGGATTGGGGCATCCGGAGACTAGCTATTTTCAATTGGATGAATTCTTGAGCTCCCTTGGACAAATCATCATAGAGATTTGCATGCTAGGAGAACGCTTTGTTGAATCAATACTGGCTGTTTCCAGATGACGTCAAAACACCATCAGTAATGAGTGTGTAAAAGATATTATGTAGATAAGTTTTATCGTGATTCATAAGGTTCATCAAAATTTGGAATCAAGAATCATGTATTATTCTGTCTGGTGTTTCATTTGACGACTGTTCTTTAAAACATGGAATTTCCCACCTTGTCCGTTTCCAATGTGATCAAAAGTCATGATTGCAATCCCTTTGGAGCATCTAATAAAAAAGGTGATGTTTTTTTATGAAGTAAGAAGGTTTCATTAGTGAGGCATCAAGATGATACAATACGTACAAAAGAGATGTAGTAGTTAGCTCACTACATGAGTGAACTAAGACCATGGAGCTAACGAAGTCAAAAAAATTATTAAATATATTTATAGGGGTTAGGGTGCTCCGGCTAGAAAAGCTAACTAAACGTCTAGCTTTCAGGGAGTGTGTAGGATTCCAAACATCTGCCATTCCTCTCTGTCAAAATACACCAAATGATAGTTGCTGGGATCATATTCAGATCCTTTCTCTAATTATGTTTTAGGAATGAAATCAGTAAACGAGAAAAAATGTTTCTTTTCTGAGAAGAGAAGACCCGGAACTTCCCCAGAAATAGTACCACCTTCATTTCATGATTTATCATATATTGATTCACGTGTCATGTGGACTTTTTTTTTTCATGTTTATGGAAGAGTTATTCTTGTTTATTTGATTGTCATTGCTCCAATGATCATTTGAAGCACATGATTGACAAATCACTACTATCCATTTTTCAGAAATTTGAGCTTAAGCAGAACCCTTTCCTACTTCAACTGATGGGGAACTTGCCTGAGGAGGAGCTTGAGAGGTCAACACTGGCTACAAAACTAAATGGCTATGCAGCAGAGCTATGTCCATCAAGAATCCAAAAGCGGATTGATGCAAAGATCAATGATATTATCAAGAAAGGTTGGCCCATTCTCAGGGAAGTTTAGGTATACATCTCAAGGGTATATGAGATCCTGCAGACCTTTGTTAAGGTGTAGAAACTGAGAGTTGTTTCCTTTGCTGAGGTAATGTCTTGCAGATGACATAGTACCCTCTTATGCAAATTCATCCTACATTATAGAATCTGAATAGCGAGCAGAGACCTTTTTTTACGGAGATTAATCAAAATTGTTTGTACAATCAGAATGGTCAGGATAGGTTGATTGCACCAGACTGAGCGAAGACCTTTTTACGGAGATTAATCAAATTTGTTTGTACAATCGGAGTTTTCAGGATAGGTAATAGGGTTGATTGCACTAGAGACTACACTGAACATCGTTGTGATACAAGGCTGTTGGAACCTTAACATCATGTTGTATGCACTTTTTATTCTATGTATGCTTTGCAACCACGTAGTTGCAATCTGCAAATACATAACCTATTTTTTTTTAATAATCAGGTACCGCCTTTTTAAAAAAAAAAGAGATCTGACCAGTTATCAGAGGGTTTAAGAATAAAAGCTACAGTATATTTTATCTATCTTAAACTAGGGCTGTCCAACGGGGAGGAGGAGGGTCGGGACGCGGGCTCCGGCGGGCCGGGAAGAGGTCATGTCCCGTCCCACATCCTGCCGGAAGAGGGGCCGGGATTTGAGGTTTTTTTTGTCACTTAATTTTAAAAAATAATATATAAACACTTCAATAATTAAACAAAATAGTGTAATAAAAACATTCTAAGGCTGTTTTTCTGCTTTTTATATTATTTAATAGAAATATAATTTTTTGTAATACAATTTCAAAATTGCAACTTTGTGGTATTTTTCAAAAGTTGCAAATCACATAGTAAAATTGCAATTAAAAAAATTACATAGTTAACCATACTTTTTCTAAATTCCTCACAATGTCTTGAGGATCTTCGGTTGGAATTGGAATTTGTTCAAATTGTTCGACGGCGTTTCCTGTTCCCTCGGACAAAATTTCGTTGTAGTTGTTGTCTTCTTCTTCGTTGATCTCCGGTTGACCGCACCTTCTACGCTCCGCTCAAATCCAATTTCTAAATAGAACTGCAATCACCGATGTGTCTTCCGCCAATGAATATATATGCTCTTCTATTTGAAATCTTCCAGCAGAAAAAGCGCTTTCAGACTCTGTTGATGACGCTTGAATGTTCAACACATCTCGTGTCATCTTTGCTAGTGTCGAAAATGTATTCTCAGCCTCTAGTATTTCAGCAAGTCTTCATGTCCTTCATCATTGACAATTAATTCGTACGGTACAACACCCTGCAAAACGTAAACATCAAATTCGCTAACTTGTGAAGAAGTTGAACCACTAAACATTTTATTTTAAGGCCTTGAATACTAGCAGCAGAAATCATATATTTTTTTATAAGGTTGCAGCGAAGTAGTAGAAGATGGTACAGAAGCCGGTTGATTATTTGCACTTTGTTGTTGGTAAATACATATATACTTGTTTGCATTCAGTGTGTATGTTAGACGTAAGCCTTCCTGTGCAATTGGTGTTTTGTGAGTTGGTTCTTTAGTTTGGTCTATTAGAAGTATTTCTATACAATCATAAATCATTTATATTAGTGTTTTACAACCGTCTACTTTAATAGTCAGATTTAATACCACACCAATAATATAAATAGTGGGAATAGAAAAAAAAAGTATTTTTTAAACATTTTTCAATAATTGCCTTATAAGTTGGTTTTTGCATATATTCATTATGTAAAAAAATATTAGAGCTATATAAAATAACATATTTGAAATAATAGGATAATAAATACCGGAAAATTCTTTAGTAGCTTGAAAAACTTTCTCTAGAAATCCATTAAGTTCTAAAAAAAATTCCAATCACTATCTACAAGCATATTCCTTGAATTTTTATTATGGGCGTTAAATAATAAAGTTATAGGTTGTCTATAATCGCAAGCAACAAGTAGTTGCTCATACAGAAAATTTCACCTAGTCGAAACTTCTTCTGAATTTTTCTATAAGGTAATCCACAATCATGACAAGTTTTTTTATACTCTTTGCGTCATTGTATTTTATTACCTTTAATAATAAAATTTATAGCAAATTGAATTTTATCAAGAATGCTTTCAAAAAGTTTTAGACAATCCTTTACAACTAAGTTATAAATATGGCGCTCACATCTTGTATGAAAATGATCAGGAAAACATGGATTTAATCGAACTTTTAAAAGTATTATAGCATAATCATTAGAAGTAGCATTATCTAATGTAATAGTCATAATTTTATCATTTATTCCATAATAATCACAAATTTCATTAATATTTTGTGCAATAAAACTTTCAGTGTGCCTATCATCAATATATCTATATGCTAAAATACGTTTTTGCATAGACAAATTTTGATATATCCAATGACATGTTACCGTCATATAATCATTACTGTTGGTACTACGGCCTATGTCAGAAGTGATAGTCATTATGTCATTAAAATGATACAATGCATAACGTAAATATTGTTAATATTCACTTGCAAATTTAAAAACATCTCTTCTAACAGTTGATCTAGGAAAACCATTAAAAGCAGGATTATATGTTTCTCAGGTGTAATGAATAAAATCAGGAGAGGAAGGAAATTAAAAGGCAAACTCTCCACTGCAACTAATTTTGCCATATTTTCCCTATCTTTGTTTTTATCATATTTAGGACCAGAAATTCCTCTCCTTGTCGGGTTAATTTGACCCCGTACTTGATCGGGGACACTATGTGAACCTTGTCTCGACACAGATGGCATTGACACACCCGATGTTTTAGCCTGGTATTCATTCCACCTATTGTGTGATCGCCTTGTACATGTCTCAATAAACCTCCTGTCCCACCTTGATCTTTTTCGATTTTAAATTTATAAATATTTTTACAAATTTTACATCTAGCTAGTTGATTCTCTTAGTCCCTATCAAAAAAATATCATGCAGCTGATTTTAATTTTCATTGTGTGGGGCTTCGACTCATACCAGGGGGAATATGAGGCATTCCAGTTTCAGTTTGAGACTCAGTCTGAGGTTGAGGTGCACTAGTGGGTGTGTCATCTAAATTATCGTCTAAATTAAAGTTTGGTTCATCTACCGCATCATCTAATGATATATCATTAAAAACAGTTTCATCTATGAGTGAAATCAATGAAATCATCGGGACTAGGAATAAGATTACTAGAAGAAGTATTTCTGCCCTTGTTACCCCTACTAGAAGAAGTATTCCTGCCCTTGTTGCCCCTACTATAAGAAGCACCATTACCCTTAAACATATCTCTTAATCCTTCCATTTTAATTATGCAAATAAATAATTAAAGATAATGAAATTAAGTGTGATAATTAAAATAAAGTAACAATAATAATTTAAAGAAGGAACGAAGGTACCAAACGCCGACGTAACGTCGACGTGTAATTGAGGTTAAAAATTAAAACTTTGCTCGATGGATGATCCTCAAGCTAGTTGCCAACTTCACTCCCAATTTTTTAACTTTGATATAAATGACCAAAAAAATATAATATTTAGTAGGCAATATAGAATTGTAGAGAGATAAATTGAGAGATTAGAGAGATTGTAGAAAGATTTGTGAGAAAAATGAAGAGGAAAATGAGGTATTTATAGTTGAGAAATAGAGTTAAAGTGTAAATATAATAACTTAGGGGTTAAAATAAATATTAAGAGGGTAGAAGGGTTTATGGGGTGGGGGTGGGCAAAAATGGTCGTTATAGTCGTTACACAACGGTCAAAATTGAAATTTGGTTGTTGTTGCAATGATATTTTTGCAAAGGGGGAGGGGGCTGGCGGGGCGGGACGGGGTTGGGATAGGGTGGTACGGGATCGGGATCGGGACGGGCAGGACGATTCCAGGCCCCGTCCCGAGTTCGAACCCCAACACCGACAATTTTTTTTATGGGAGATCGGAGCGGGGTGGGGCGAGATCGGGCCGACCCTGCCCACTGGACAACCCTATCTTAAACTGATGTTGTATAAATTAGGATTTCATTGGCCAGAGATGAAATATCAAATATGTCCCAAAAAATGTTAGTGATACTTCAATATGAGATTTCATCTATTTGCGCTATGGAAACGTGTCGGGATCTTTACACAAATAACCTACCTAATTCACTGCTTAATTTTCATAATTGATATACATAAATTAGACACTAATTATAAATTAGACTGTTATATATAAATTAGACACTAATTGTAAATTAGACTAGTTTTAGTTTAAGCAGTTAGGTGGGCGGCTATTAAGGTGAATGCTTCTTTCTTTTTTTTCTTTTCTTTTTATAAACAAACCATGTTATCACTTGTTAAATATGATAACCAAATAGGTCTCGATTTTGTACATAGAGGCAGCCAACGGGTTGTGTATATTTGGAATGTATATTGTTGTAATATTTTAGAATACACATTACATTAATGTATATATTCTCTTGGTATTAGAATATGAATAGGATTTTCCTATTATGGAAATTGTAAATTGTATATATTCTCTTTCATTAATGAAAATAATCAAGGAGATTATTTCTTTCATGGTATCAGAAGTCTAGGTCAAACAAAAATTTTCTCTCCCAAATTTTTTTTGTTATTCTCGGCAAAGCAGAATCCGAGCACTCCTCCTCGATTTCCGCATCTATTTTCCGCTCTCAAAATCTCTCTTCCAAATCCCTCTATCACATATTGTTCTTTCGTTATGTCTACGTCAAAGAACATGTTTCACCCTGCCCTTGTTGTTTCTAACATCAAGAATCACATCCCACTAATTTTTGAAATAGAAAACGTCCAATACGCGACGTGCGCCGAGTTGTTCAAAATTCACGCTCGCTCGCATCAAGTCATTCATCACATCAACCCCGCGGATCCTGAGGATACGAAGGTGCCTAAAAGAGAGGATGATCCTAAGTTATGGACAACACTTGATGCCACCGTCCTTCAATGGATTTATTCCACTATCTCTACCGACCTGTTGCAGACGATTATTGAGCCAGACGCTACGGCGGTGGCTGTTTGGTATAGGCTGTGTGACATATTCCAAGATAATCGAAATTCCAGAGTTGTTACTCTTGAGCAGGATTTTCCCACGTCAACATGGAAAATTTCCCAAACATTTCAACTTATTGCAAATTGTTGAAAGAATTGGCAGACCAACTCCGCAATGTTGGTGCGCTCGTTAGTGAAGACCGTCTTGTTCTACAGATGGTTGATGGCCTATTCGAGGCCTATAGTGCCGTTGGCACTCTCCTTCGTCAAAGTAATCCTCTCCCGAAGTTCTATCAAGCCCGCTCCATGCTTACTTTGGAAGAAGTCGATCTGGCTAAAAAGGCGGCTACGAGTGCTAGTCATGTGGTCATGTGGTCATGATGCCGTCGTCCACTAACTCTCCGAATTTTGGTGACCATTCAAACCAAAACAGGTCTCAAGGGTGTGGCAAAAATAGTCGGAAAAATAATGGCAAAAATCGCAGGGACAAACGGGGTGGAAACGGAGGCAGTTCTGGCAGCAGTGGGTCCAGCCCAATTAGCAGTGGGTCACAACCCAACTGGTCCCAGCCTTGGACCCCTGGCCGTGGGCTTGGGCCAGTGGGCAGTGGCCCAACAACCCTTATTTTTCAAGGCCACAATCTTACGGGCAGTGGCTGGACAGACTTCCAGGCCCACTTCATTCCAACCCAAATTCCAGCAGCAGTCCAGTGGCTTCCGCCACAGTGCTCGGCCGGGGCAGCAAGCCCATCATGCCGTGGGCCCCACTCCTACCGACATTGAAGCCGCGATGCACACGCTTGGAATAAATCCTTCGGATCCAAATTGGTACATGGACACCGGCGCCACTACTCACATGATGTCTGACTCATGTATTCTCTCGTCTTATTCCAATTTGAGCAACAATCGTGGTATAGTTGTTGGTAATGGCAATTCAATTCCAATTCGTGGTATAGTTGTTGGTAATGGTAATTCAATTCCAATTCGTGATTACGGTCATAAAACGTTATCCCCCCCCCCATCTACCCCTTATTTTGAAAAATATTTTTCACGCTCCTAAATTGATTAAAAATTTGGTGTATGTCCGTAAATTCACCACTGATAATTCTGTTTCTATCGAATTTGATTTGTTTGGGTTTTCTGTGAAGGATTTCAAGAAAGGGAGTCCTCTCATGAAGTGTGATAGTAGGAGAGATCTTTATCCTATCACGCCATATTCCGGTTTTTCGAGTCAAGCCTTGTCATCAACTTTTGTAGCCCTTACTCCTTCCTTGTGGCATGCTCGTCTTGGTCATCCGGGGTCATCTATTTTGTCTTCCTTAGATAAAACTAATTTTATTTCGTGTAAAGGTACGCGTAGTACTTCGAATTGTCAATCTTGTTCTTTAGAAAAAATTATTAAGTTGTCATTTGTAGACTCTAATTCTCATACTTTAATGTCATTCGATATTATTCATAGTGATTTATGGACATCTCTTGTTCTAAGTTCTTTGGGTCATCGTTATTATGTTCTATTTTTGGATGATTATTCTAATTTTTTATGGACTTTTCCGGTTGCGAAAAAATCTCAAGTTTTTTCCACTTTCTTAAAATTTAGAGCATTCATTAGAACCCAATTCGAACGGAAAATAAAAAATATTCAATGTGATAATGGCAAAGAGTGATAATGGGGTGTTTCGGGAATTTTGTGCTAATAATGGGATCAATTTTCATTTTTCTTGTCCTCATACGTCTTCACAAAATGGGAAAGCCGAATGCAAAATTCGTACCATTAATAACATTGTCCGAACTCTATTGATTCATGCTTCTGTACCCCTTTCTTTCTGGCATCATGCTCTACAAATTGCTACATATCTCCTTAACATACTTCCTATCAAAGGCTTGACGTATTCCTCCCCTCTCCAAATTTTATATCATAAGACTCATTCGTATTCTCATCTTAGGGTCTTTGGGTGTTTGTGTTATCCACTCTTTCCGTCCATTACAATTAACAAACTCCAGGCACGTTCTACCCCTTGTGTGTTTTTGGGTTATCCGTCTAATCATCATGGTTACAAATATTTTGATTTATCGTCTAATAAAATCATCATTAGTCGCCATGTTATTTTTTATGAGTCCCAATTTTCGTTTGCTAAAGTAAGTAGTCCCGTGCCTAGTGCGTATAATGTTTTGGATGACGAAATCTCCCAATGTATTCTCCGCCATTTATCGGACATGTCCCGCCCCTCGACTCCGTCAGCGGGCCCACTACCCGCTGGTTCTCCATTACCAAGACACACCACCGTCGTGGGTCCAGAAACTGGGCTTCCTCCCAGTTCTGGCCCAGTTCCGGTAAATGGCCAATCCCCGATTCAGCCTCTGGCCCAGTTCCGTTCTTCACTATCTCAGGTTTCAGTTCTGGGCCAGCAGGCCCACTGCCTATTGGTCAGTCCGTCCCGTGTCCCGCAATGTCCCAAAATCCACCCAATTCTCCCCCGAGTCATAGACCAGTCACTCGTAGTCAATGGGGTATTTTTAAACCAAAGAGACATTTTAATTTAAATTCAAATGTTCTTAAATCCCTCTACCCAGTAACTCAGTGTCTGCTTTAAATGACCCGAATTGAAAAATTGTTATGACTGACGAATATAATGCTCTTATTGATAATAAGACGTGGGAGTTGGTGCCCCGTCCATCTGGTGTTAATATTATTCGGTCTATGTGGATTTTTGCTCATAAGGATAATTCGGACGGTTCTTTTGCAAGGTATAAGGCTCGTCTTGTAGGTGATGGTAAGACTCAGCAGATTGGTGTGACTTGTGGTGAGACGTTTAGTCCGGTGGTCAAGCCAACTACAATTCACACTGTGCTTAGCTTGGCTCTTTTGAAAGCATGACTCATTCATCAATTAGATGTGAAGAATGATTTCTTACATGGTGATCTCAAGGAGACAGTTTATATGCATCATCCCTTGAGGGTTTAGGAATCTCAAATATCCTCATCATGTCTGTTTGTTGAAGAAGTCCTTGTATAGGCTTAAGCAGTCTTCACGGGCTTGGTATAAGAGGTTTGCAGACTACGTTTCGACTATTGGGTTCTCTTACAACAGTTCGGATAATTCATAGTTCATATATCGTCGTGGTTCTTCGTTGGCTTATATACTATTATATGTGGACGATATTATTTTGACTGCCTCTTCTGATGCATTGGGCCAATCTATCATGACAATGCTCAGTTTTGAGTTTGCTATGAAAAACTTGAGGGCCTCGAGTTACTTTTTAGGAATTGTTGTCACTCGTCATGCAGGTGGGTTATTCTTATCCCAGAGGAAGTATGCCGCTGAGATTATTGAGAGGGCTGGGATGTCTTTCTGTAAGTCCACTTCCACTCCGGTTGATACTAAACCCAAGTTAGGTGCTGCTACTGGTTCACCTTATGAGGATCCGACACGTTATCGCAGTCTTGCAAGGGCCCTTCAGTAACTTACGTTCACGAGACCAGACATTACGTATGTCGTACAACAGATGTGTTTGTTTATGCATGATCTCAGGGTTGAGCACATGAGTGCGCTCAAACGTATTATTCGGTATATCCAGGGGACACTTGACTATGGTTTACACTTATATCTTTCATCGACGTCTACACTTGTCTTGTATACGGATGCTGATTGGGGTGGCTGTCCGGACACCAGACGCTCTACGTCTGGCTATTGTATGTTTCTTGGTAATAACTTGGTCTCATGGTCTGCAAAACGTCAGTCGACTTTATCACGCTCTAGTGCATAGGCCGAGTATCGAGGGGTGGCCAATGTGGCCTCTGAATCATGTTGGTTACGTAATCTTCTTTTAGAGTTTCATTGTCCTATTCAAAAAGCTACCTTGGTTTATTGTGATAATGTTAGTATCATCAATCTTTCTGGTAATCCGATTCAGCACCAGCGCACTAAACATATCGAGATGGACATTCACTTTGTTCGAGAAAGGTAGCTCGAGGACCAGTACGTGTCTGCCATGTCCCTTTCAGGTATCAGATTGCAGACATCTTTACAAAGGGTCTTCCATTTGTCCTTTTTGAAGATTTTAGGGACAGTGTCAGCGTTCGGAGACCGCCCGCTATGACTGCGGGTGTGTGTTAAATATACAATAGGTATAGGTCTCGGTTTTGTACATAGAGGCAGCCCACGGGTTGTGTATATTTGGTATGTATATTGTTGTAATATTTTAGGATACACATTACATTAATTAGTCTTATAGACTTACCATAATTATAGGATTCTTGTACTACTAAAATAGAGTTTTGGTATTAGAATAGGAATATGATTTTGCTATTATGAAAATTGTAAATTGTATATATTTTCTTTCATTAATGAAAATAATCAAGGGGATTATTTCTTTCATCACTATTAATCTATTCCCACCTTTAGTGTAGAACTCCTTTCAGATATATTTAATGCAGCTATCGGTAAATTGTTCAGATCTGAATACTTGGTTATCTTTGACATGGTTGTTCTGGTTTTATAAAATAGCAATCCTGTAAAACCTGTCCCAAATGTGTGGTGGATGTTAGTTTCTTAACATTGGTTTCATGATGTGGCAACACAGCTTCTGAAGGGGTCATACGTTTTTGTGTAAACTTTGTTTTTTGTCCATTAAGTATGCATGTCCAAGCTACTATTATGCAGCTCTGAATCAACTGCATGTTGACTTGAAATATCCTTGTGTCTGATCAAATATCGGACTGAGCTTGTCTTCTCTACAACTGACTCGGGTACTTATGAGCTAATTAATTTTTACGGAAAAGGGTCAGATTTGCCTCTGTATCCTCAGAAAAAAAGTTATATTTACCGTTTGTTATACTTTTTGATATATTTATCATTTCTATCCTACTTTAGGTTCATATTTACCCCTAAACCATTACCTTTATTCTACGTGGCGCTGTGGATATTAATTTCTCACAAATTAAACCAAGTCGAATCAAACCCAACCCATCTATATTAAACTGACCCACCCAGCAAAAACCGACCCACCAAGTTTGATGGCTATATTGCATACCTTGCTGTCAATTATATTGATCGTTTTCTTTCCAAACAAGCAGTTCTGGTAAATCAAATTCATAAGTTTCATATTCAGAGCTATTGAGTAGTTTGTGTAAATTGCAGTAGAATGTCCTGAAAGCGAAAAACTTGTCAAAAACAAGGTTATTAGGGCTTGAAGAGGAAAACAACAATTGAAAGGCGATGCAATTTTTTTGGTTAACATACAAAGCAGGGGATGATACCGCCTCGATCCCGCCCCGATACCGCCTCGGTCCCGCTCCAAACCCGACTTTTTTTAAAAAAAAAAATTGCGGTATTGGGACTCGAACCGGGACAGGACATGGTCTCGTACCGACCCGTCCCGGCCCGCCACAATCCCGCCAGGCCCGACCCGGTCCCGATCCCGCCCGAAGCCCCCTTTTGCAAAAATAACCGTTGCACCAACGACCATTTTACATTTTGGCCGTTGTGCAACGGCCATTTTTGGCCTCCCCCTACCCC
This sequence comes from Anisodus acutangulus, assembly GCA_029783415.1. Lineage (NCBI taxonomy): Eukaryota > Viridiplantae > Streptophyta > Magnoliopsida > Solanales > Solanaceae > Anisodus > Anisodus acutangulus. The sequence goes on along the minus strand of CM056491.1, from coordinate 13,281,893 downwards.
TTAATATTTATTTTTAACCCATAAGTTATTATATTTACACTTTAACTCAATTTTTCAACTATAAATACCTCATTTTCTCTTCATCTTTCTCACAAATCTTCCTACAATCTCTCAATCTATCTCTCTACAAGTCTACATTGTCTACTAAATATTCAATTTTATTTATTCATTTGGGAATTGGGAGTGAAGTTGGCAACTAGCTTGAGGATCTTCCATTGAGCAAAGTTTCAATTTTCAACCTCTCGATTACACGTCGACGTTTGGTACATTCGTTTATTCATTAAATTATTATTGTCTGTTTATTTTATTTAGCGCACTTAATTTCGTTTACTTTAATTATTTATTAGTAAAAGTATAAATTTATAATGGAAGGATTTAAATGTATACTTACGGGTAGGGGTCATGCTTCTTCTAGTAGGGGCAACAAGGGCAATGGTCCTATTTCTAGACAGAATCCTATTCCTAAGATGATTTTGTTGATACTGAACATTTTTCTACAATACCATTAAATTTAGATGATGAGCTATTTTCTGGAACTCAAGAAGACTTTAATTTAGACGATGATCTAGATGATCCACCTACTAATGTAGATGACAACACACCCACTAGTGCACCTTCAACTGAAATGTCTCCTATTCCCTCTAGTATGAGACGATGTCCAGCAAAACGACAATTAAAACCAGATGCATGGACATTTTTTTTATAGGGACGTAGAGAATCAAGTAGTTAGATGTAAAATTTGTAAAGATGTTTTAAAATTTAAAACTGGAAAAGATCACGATGGGGCGGGGGGTTTAATGAGACACTTATCAAGGGCTCATCCAGCTAGGTATACCCAATACGAGGCTTCAAAATCGGGTGCGCAAACGTCCGCTCCATCGGGACAAGGTTCACATACTGTCCCGGATCAAGTACATGGTCAAATTAACCCTATGACGGGGGGAATTGTAGGCCCTAAATACGATAAACATAGAGATAGAAAAGCAATAGCAAAATTAGTTTATGTGGAGGGTTTGCCTTTTTTCATTTCCTTCATCTCTCGATTTTATTCATTACATTAGAGATATGTATAATCCTGTTTTTAACGGTTTTCCTAGATCAACTGTTAAGAGAGATGTATTTAAATTTGCACATGAATATCAATAGTATTTACGTTATTCATTATATCATTTTAATGGCAAAGTGGCTATCACTTCTGATATAGGTCGTAGTACTAACGGCCATGATTATTTAACGGTAATCTGTCATTGAATAGATTATAAATGGTCTATGCAAAAATGTATCTTAGCGTATATATATATATATATATATATATATATATATATATATATATATATAGATGATAGGCACACTGATACTTTTATTGCATAAAATATTTATCAAGTGTGTCATTATTATGGAATAACTGATAAAATTATGACTATTAAATTAGATAACGCTTCTTCTAACAATTACGCTATTACAATTTTAAAAAATAGTTTAACTCCATCTTTTTCAAATCATTTTCATATAAAATGTGTGTGCCATATATATATAACTTAGTTGTAAAGGATGGTCTATCACGTTTTGAAGACATTCTTAGTAAAATACAATTTGCTATAAATTTTATTTCTAAAAATAATAGAATACAACGAAGAAAATAATATAAAAAAACTTGTCACGATTGTCAACTACCTTATAGAAAATTTTCAGAAGAAGTACCCACTAGGTGAAATTCTTTATACGAGCAACTACTTGTTACTTATGACTATAGAAAACCTATAACTTTTTTTTAACTCTCATAATCAAAATCCAGCTGATATGGTTGTAGATAGCGATTGGGGAAAAATTTCAGAACTTATTCTATTTTTAGAGAAATTTTTTCAAGCAACAAAAAAAAAATTCGGTATATATTATCTTACTATTTCAACTATGTTGTTTTATATAACTCTAATATTTTTACTGCTTAATAAATATATTGATAAACCAGCTTATAAGGCAACTATTAAAAAAATATTTATCAAAATAAAAAAAATATTTTATTCTTATTTCCACTATTTATATTATTGGTGTTGTATTAAATCCGACTATTAAAATAGACGGTACTAAATCACTTATTGAAACTATTTACGATTGTATAGCAGTACTACCACCTCCAAGTCCCAAAAATCCAAATCACCCACCACTTATTGAACAAACTAAAGAAGAAGTGTTGTCTAGCGTAGAAAACGAATGCAAAAAAGTATATAGGTTTTACCAACAAGAAAGTGCTAGCAACCTACCGGCTTCCATACCATCTTCTTCTTCTTCAACACAACCTCACAAAAGACATGTTGTTTCTGCGGCTAGTATTGAAAGCCTCAGAAATATAATGTGCGGTCGTACCGCTACTAACCAAATTAACGAGTTTGATATTTTTGTTTTGCAGGATTCTGTACCGTACCAAGCAGTTCTCAATGAAGAAGGACGTGAAGACTTGCTGAAATACTGGAGGGGGAATGAGAAGACATTTCCGACACTTTCAATGATAGCCCGAGATGTTTTGAACATTCAAACGTCATCAGCGGCGTCTGAAAGCGTTTTTTCTGTCGGCAGATATCAAATAGGAGAGCACAGACACTCATTAGTCGAAGATAGCTTGGAGATTGTAGTATTATTCAGAGATTGGATACGAGCGGAGCGGAGAAGGTGCAGTCAACCGGAGATCAACGAAGAAGAAGACGAAAACTACAACGAAATCTTATCCGAAGGTGGTGGAAGAGGCGTGGAGCAATTTGGCCAACAAATACCAATTCCAACCGAAGAACCACAAGAAATTATCAAGAAACTAGAACATGTTTTTTCAAAATGTAATTTTTTTAATTGCAATTTTACTATGTAATTTGTAACTTTTGAACAACACCACAAAGTTGCAATTTTAACAATTGTATTTGTATTACAAAAAAAAATCATGTCTATTAAATAATATAAGAGACATAAAAACAGTCTTGGGATATTTTTATTACACTATCTTGTTTAATTATTGAGTTTTTTTATATATATATATTATTTTTTAAATTAAATGAAAAAACAAAAGATCCCGATCCTGATCCCGCCGGCCCGATCCCGTCCCTCCCCGTCCCGCAGGTCCCGACCCGACGGACCCGATCCCGGCCCACTGGCCACGCCTAATATGCATATCCTCAGCTTGCTCTAAACCGGCAAGGGTTGAATTGTCATGAAGAAATTGCCTTTAGACCTAGTCTCGAGTTAATTCAGAATTGTAGGAAATCGTGCCTGTTACTAGTTTATTTACTCGTATTTCCTATGTCCATTAAAAGTAGCGGTGGGACCACGCAACATTTCTCTTCATCCAACTCGTACAGTAACTTATATACGCGTACCTTTTATCCCCACTTATATAGTTACTAATACTACTACTACTATAGTACGGGTACTACTACTCTATTCATCTTATAATAATAAATTTCTAGAATGTTAATCATATCCCATTATTAATGTTATTCTATATAACTTTCACTACCTTCAAAGAATTTAAAATTAAGCTTAAATCAACTTTTCTCTATCAAACGCTTCATCATTTTTTAAATTCCCACTAAATTATATAAATCAAGTAACACCTTAAATTCTTTATTGATATCAACATAGCATATTTTACTATTTCAATTGGGAGATTTCTTAGAGCAGAATATGTTTCATCAAACTAAAAAAATACTCAGGCAAAAACGTTCATCCAACTACGATGTTTCAAAGAAAAATCCTTAACTGTTGAGATAAAAACCAATTTTTAATCGAAAGTTTAAGAGGGCTGCTCTTCAAAATTGCCCCAAGGAAAAGGAAAACGGAGTTTGTATGTTTACACAGCTTTTTCACTAGTTTCCTGTATAAAGAAATGTATTATACCTCTTGATTCATGTCCTACCAGTAACTTCCCCACTTAGCTTCATTCTCTTTGAACCTGAAGCTTCCAACATCCCCTCAGACCTCCCTTGTCTGGACGTATCGTGCAGGAAGGGACAAGAGGAGCCATTAAGGCATCCTTTTGGTCTATCAAAGAAAGCACACTGCTTCTGAAAATTCAGGTTACGCTGATTTGGTTTTACGTTCTTTAACAATTCTGGTCCTCCCCGTATGTTGCCACGAGGATTGGTATTCTGTAAGAGTTCATGATCCACATTTTCATGATTTTCTCCATGTTTCTTGATCAGGGACTTGTAGTAATTGATATCCTTGTGAAGAAGTGCAGGACTAGTCATCGACGAGAAAGGGGATGCATGGCCAGTATTTGGTGAATGCGACTTTATTTGCAGCTCAGGCTGCAAGGCAACATCACATTTGGGAAAAGATGAAGGAACCAACTCAGAATTAACTACATTCTTGGGTGCTCCATATTCATTAATCAGTTTCTTAATCTTTTCCAAATTTAGGTCTGAAGTGGGGTGAACTAGTGGCTTATTCCTCCTAATGTCTGCATTTCCTACATGAGGGGCCCCTTGTTCATTAGCCAAATTAACTTTCACAGATGTTTCAGGTTTAGTGATCACCACGGGCACAGGTTTTGCCATTGGCTTTGGCCCAAAAATTGGTCCAGATCCTGCATGGGGAGCTTGGTATTCATTAATGGCCTTGTCTACTACCTTATCAGGTTTTGTCCTAGGCATGGCAGCAGTTCCTCTTTGTTCATTAGTATTTCTTACCTCCAGTGACCGAGAGAAGACAGTTGAATGAGCAATGACACATTTGCGATTTTCATTACCAGTTACCTGCCTATCCAGAGAATCAGCTGTTGAGCTCGGGGTGGTGCTAGAAGGAACAATAGGATTTGAGCCAGATGCAGGACCAGTTTTAGGATTGGTAGCCATTCCGTGCTCATTCATCAGCTTCTGTATTTGTTCTGGGTTGCTGAGAAGCTTAACCAAGAGATCGGTATCAATCAGACTACCCTGCTCTTGACTTTTTGCAAGTGCAGCTACAGCTGTGGCTACAGCAACCATCAAATCACCACCTTCAAAACCATGTGGCACACCCAGATTTTCACTATTTGATTGATATTGGGGCACGCAGATGCCATTAGCAGGTAGCTTTGGAGAATTTTGATTGTTGCACTGGGTAGCAGGATTGTGGTTAGCTAGGGACTTTGGTAAAACTTTTGCCTGGTGCTGAGGAATGTTGGGATTTTCACATGGGAATTGGGTGACAGGGTTGTCTTTAGTAGGTGGCATTCCAGAAACTTGAGACTTGAGCTGCGAAGTATTCTGGTTTCCACGTACTGTTTGACACTTGGGCGCATGATTTTGATTAGCTGGCAAGTCTGGAGAAAATTCAGTCCGGTCTGGAGTGCTGAGAATTTTGCATGTCAACAGATAATGGGGAACAGAGTTGTTGCTAACAGGTGGTTTAGGAGAAACTTGAGTTTGCTCAGATCCCTTCAGTTTTTGACATCTTGAACGATATGGAGGAGCCGATTGCTCATTAGCAGGGCATCTGACAGAAAAAGGAGAGTTGCTCGGAGGTTTCCTGGGATTTTGAAAGGTTGACAAAGACGGGGGAAACGATTTTCCATTAGCAGGTAGCTTTTCAGAAGTAACTATACTGACAGATGATGACGGACTGTTAGGAAGACATGCGCCTGGCAATTTGCTGCTGATGTTTTGGGATGGTGTTGAATGGGATGAAACTTCTACATATGCTTCGTCTTCAATGGGAATAATTCGAATCACTGGAGTTCGGTTATCATCATAATATTGGTCCAGATCCGACAAGATGGGAGGACTATACACCAATAGGAGAAACAAAGGATTACAATCAAGTAAATTGAGACAAAGAAGCTATAAACCTAAGAGATTCCAAAAGTTACATACTTGGGAGGAATTGCAGACCGAGAAGGATAAACCGCCTCAAGCACTCTCTTTTCCCTACGTTCCTGATCCTCTGCTTCTTTGCTTTCTTCACCAGCAACCACATGCCATTTCTCATTCAAATTAAACTACCAATAACAATATTAAATGGGTTATTACGACAATGTACGTGGAAACTAGGCATATAAAGCCACCTCTTATCATCTAAAACTTAGATTACCTTGGGAGGGCATTTCCATTTAGCAAGAGGAATGTAAGGAAGCCTCTCTTTTGACTGCTTCAGACAACTTCTTCCTTCAAATGATGGACTAATAATACTTTGATGTGACCGCTTCAACTGAAGATGATGTTGAGATCCCCTACCGACTTTTGAAGGACAATCCTCTTGTAGAAAATGTTTTACCTGTTGAACGGTAAAATGTGCAAACTTGCTAAGGAAAACTAGAAAAAAACTAAAGCATATCAATGTTCTTGATAAGTAAAACTGAAAGCATGTCAATCTGAAATGTCCTTAACAAAATACTACACACTTAGAATATCTCCTTGGGAAAAAACATACAGTAACAGCACAAATCAACTTCTTCACGTGCGCTCTACCTTCAGAAAGTGGGAAACAGTTGTCAGTTAACAACTCAAACATTTAAATGCTTCTGTGGTGTACTGCTACGGTCCTCAAAAGCTCAAATAGCACATTTTGATGCAATCAATGACCACTAAAGCGTGACCCTTGAACAAGGGATGAACTTTTACCAAACAGGGTTCTTTTAAAGTCACCATGGCATTGATCGATCAGAATAGAGATAATCTTTTAAGAAAAAGACTATTTAGTGTATAATGATATGCATCACAGGCACCATCACCGTTATTTTGGTTCAGCATCATCTGATCTTGAAATGTCTTTAATTACAGGAAAGATAAGAATCTGAACAAGTGCTTTTTCAGTGGCAAATCCAGGATTTTGAGGTCGTGGGTGCTCACTTTCTTTAAAATAAAATTGTCACCAATCACATATGAGTGTACAACTATTTGAACGCGACAGTTAAAAAAATTTAATGGAAAAACTACAATTAATGTTAAAAAAAAAGGCAGCCCGGTGCACTAAGCTCCCGCTATGGGCGGGGTCCTGGGAAGGGCCGGAACACAAGGGTCTGTTGTACGCAGTCTAAGTCAGCAGAGAAAAGAAATAAAGAGGAGTGAAGGTTATCAAATTAAGGAAAGAAGAGGAGTGAATGTTATTAAATTAAGGAAAATAGCAGATTGCCATATGAAGAAAAAAGTTGACGCAACCGGAATCGAACCCTCGTTGGGCCTCCTCGCGCTCAAACTTCAGCCTTAGAACCAAAGCACCCACGTGACTTTCTGGCTTATTGGTGCTGGCTAATGTCTTATATTTGTGTTTCAAAATTTCCTATTTAACTAAGCAAAGTTTGTGTCGGGGTTAATGGGTGCTTAAGCACCCGGAACGCTTGTGGTTTTTTATAGAAGTCATTTGAATAACTGCTTTTGTTCCCTTGCTTTTATATAAGTGATTCTCAACAAACTTTTTTGTGCTCTTGCATCTGCAATTGACCCATTACTAGAATCTCGACATACTTTTTTTGTGCACTTGATTCTCCTAACCTGCCACTGATTTTGGTCTTTGGATCACTTTTTTTTTTTTTAAAGAATGGTAACAGGTTAGATATATAAATATCAGCATAAAGGTCTGCAGCCACATTTACAGCTCGAAAAGGAAAGAAAAAGTGAGACCTTGTTCTTCTTACAAGGATTCTATAACATCTAAAAGGTGAACCTACATCATCTAAAAATTCCTCCTTACACAACAAAATGAAACAAAAGAATGCAATTCATCTACCACATCTTTGGATCACTTCTTTGTCTGATTCATTTATAGAAAGGCCACATATGGCAGCTGTCTTTAATTTTCTTTTCATGATTTATTATACAAGTGAACATTTTTTTATCAGGTTATTATTACAACAGAATAACTACCCTTTTTATCTTGCTTCCTCAAATAAGCTCTTTTTCCTCCCTTTCAAGCAGATTTTTTTTTTGCTTTCGGATATTTAAGTAGAAAATGATGCTTAAGAAGACTAATTGCAAATTTATCACCTGGTTTTTTCAGTTGATCAAGTAAATAGAGCATACGTAAATTATCTGATTATTCAACACCAATTTATTCTGTTTATATAGCTCTATATTGTTATACAATTGTTTTGGCAATTTTCGCAAGGGAAAAGTTCCCCGACAGCACCGATTACTAAAAATGTTTCAGCCTAGATGTATAAATATGGCATATGTTAAATTTTTATCCTTATAATATGGTCTTATATGAGGAACATAGAATTTAAAGTTTTCCCAGAAGATTAACATCAAAAGATTGTTCTTTCCACCAAGGCCATCTTTATCTGATGGGCAAAATCTTACATAGTTCTTTTTCTTTTCATCAAAAGTCCAGAATTTCTCCAAACGTGGCAAATTAGCAACTAAAACTTTCAAAGTTAAGTTTGTGACTAAATTGACATGGAAATGCCATAACTTCCAAAATCTTCACCCCAATATGTTTTCCTTGACTTAGCATGAGTAAGATGTAGTTTAAAAGTGCAATTAACAGTTAGAAACATGTTTAGGATAAACATTTAGGATAAACAGATAGATCCTGTGCCACTGTAATAACTTTAAGGATAAACATTTCTCAGCAATCCTTTAAGTGTGATGAATTGGTGGAGAAAAAAAAATTGGCACAAAACAATGGAAAGCCAGCAAGAAGTTGGGGCAATCAACTTGAAACTTTGAGATTATTGCATAGCATTCGAGCAGTAGAATTTTCATGTAAATTACCATATTTTTGGATCTTAAATGGAGAAGGCAGTGTCCACACTGAGGGAATTAGGCTTTTAAAATCATAGTAAGTATAAATCTCATCATTTTCCTTCATGTTCACTATGCTTACAGATATTGCAGCTGTGATTAATATGTCAAACATGTTAAGAAAACACAGCCCTAGTTAAAGAATCTTCTTAGTTGATAACAAATTAAGAAAGGAATTTGTTAGCGGCAATAATATTTATCAAATTACCTCCTCCAAGAATTACCATTTATTAGGTATGTTGTTGATATCTCCAACAAATATAAGACCAAGAGCAAAATTGATTGAAGTCCTTGTCAAAGGACTATCTTGTGTTTTGGGAATTGATATGATACCAAATGGGAACTTTTTAATGAATATTTTGTGTGATCTGCATCTTTCTTTTAATGTATTATATCCCACTCTAAAGAATCGCTTGCCGAAATGGCACAAACACATCACTTAAATAAACCTGTTCCTCTCCTAGTGTTGATCTCAATTCTTATTGTTCATCCACACATGTACCAAATATGCTGGCGTCTTTGTCAACAAGCCTTATGTATGGTGATTATAAAGATAAAGCTTCTATTAACGTTTACCTGAATGATAGTATGCACAAGTTCGACATTCACCTTGTAGCTGGACATCGTTTCTCTCTAATTTTAAATTGATTTGAAAACATATAGGGTTCCTTTTGTAAGTATTTTTTATCAGTAAGAGATTATTTTATTAAATACCGGCACTAAATAGGTGCTTAGGCGTTACAAATGAAGTATTTACATTATTTCCTAATTCTGAATATGTGAACCTTATATTGATGTCTTTAGTCACACCAGATATTACTTCTTTATTTCATTCTTTGTTTAGAATTTCCTATCAACAAGTTAGATACATGTATATTTTACATTATCCGAGCGTGTGTAATATACAAGCTTCGGTAACTGTTTACCTTAACAATAACATAGGCAAGTTCAGCCTTCATCTTGAATTTGAACGATACTTTCTCCCTCTCATTTAATGTTGTTGGTCTTTCGTCTTGCACCACATATTACGCCCTCCGTCCCAATTCATACGACTCTTTTCATTTGGGGACGTCCTAAAAGGCTTGAAACCATTTCATTTCGTATACAATTCTCACAAATTCAAATTCAATAAATTATTCAAATCCTATACTTGGATGTGATGTTTTCCCTTTTAAACTTATTTTTGACCATCATTACAATATTTACTCTGATATCACTAATATACCATGCAAGTTTGATATCTTAAACTCCTTGTCCAATCAAATATTATTAAGTAGCTTATTTATTTCATTCTTCCTTCCGACAAATTTAAGTTTCTCTTGACAAGTTAGTCGGATGTAAGGTACATTGTCCATTATATTAAGAAACCAATTCAAAGCAGGAACACTTTAATCGTCTCATTCATCTTCCCAACATGGATTCCTTGAGAAGTCCAACCTTTCCATAACCATGCATTATTCGTTTCATTATGATAGCCAATGAAATAACTTTCATTATTCCCTTAGTACCATGAATGTTACTTTTTTACACTCTACCCTCCCCATTACACTGGGTATGTTGTAGTTGTTGTACCATGATTGTTTGGTTCGTTCATTTGGCACCTATTCTCAGCTCCAAGTATTATATATTTTTACACAAACTCTCTCTCTCTCTCTCCCCAAAAATATCGCGCTTTTTATATACAGTTGGAGATTTCTTCCGGAGTTTTGGAAATGTATATCGACAATGACTTGGTGAATATCAATGATGTCATTTTGACTTATCTCAAAAACAATGAATGTTTGCCTCAAATTTTTGTAGTTACTGGTGCGAAGAAATAAAGTCAATTTTTTAGAAATAATTCAATATATAGAGAAGCCACGCACCAAGAATCATTATTGACTACGTGCTCTGGTGTTACTCAATTACAAAACACTATGCCACTTAAAATTTCGAATTTTAGTAAATATTGATGAAATCCGGTACCTTTCAACCAAAACGATAAACAGAAAAGTCAAAACTCGAAAGAAAAATAAGTGACGGCTAAGCCTCTTACGAACCCTAACAGTTGAAAGCATTACTTCTTGGCGGAAAACCAGAAGTTTCTTTGGTCGACATCCACTTCAAGGAACCTATAAAGGCTCAAATAATAGCTCAAGGCCATTGAGTCTTTCCCTCAAACCTAAGTTTCAGATTTTACCTCATCCTTTTCTTTACTCTTTAGTCCTTGTCTTGTTGACCCTTTCTTTCTATCAAAGACAACATACCCAGTGAAATCACACAATGTGGGTTCTCGGAAGGGTAGAATGTACGCAGACCTTTCTTTCTATCAAAAGCCTTAATTTTCCTTGCAAAGATGCTATTTTTTTTCAAGATTCCAGACACTCATACATAACAAAACATCAATCAGCCAAAAAATAAAATGCAGTAGAATTCTGCAAGCAAATTCATCTGTGTGATTTTCTGCAACAGATACACATAAGTCAACTTCCAAATCTATATATACAAGAAACAAAGACCAACCTAAAACTGACCGAATAAAAAATAAAAAGAAACATCAAATGCATGCACTAAACAGAGTAAACAGAAACTCATTTGAAGTAATGTGGTGTATACCTGACAAAGATTACGTCCAGTAGCCCACGAAACCCTTTTTGATTTCTTCATTAATCCAATGAAATTCCTTGATCAGAATCTGATTCAACAACACTCAAAATTCTTTTAAAGAAAAATCAATTATTTTCGCCTTCAGAGTCCAGATTATTAAATCAAAATGCTGTGTGCCGAAAGAGTTGAGAATAAAGAATGCAAAAACCCTAAGAATCCCTGGTTTTGTGAAAGAAAAAAGAGACTGCGGTGAGTGATGTATTCGTATTTTGGCTGCTGCTTGAAAAATTGTTACACGTCTTTTCAGGTTTTAACACCTCATTATATACTTGTCTTTTTACTTTCCCGAATTAGCATCTATTTGGATTGTGAGGTGAATTGAAATTTGAAACCGAGACCTATTCGTGCTCAACTTATCATTTTTTTTTATATAAAATCGTCTTTATTAAAAATGGAATTTTTATGGATTAGTTCAAATCAAAATTGCTACATTATGAATGAAAGATGAAAATATAGTATCTATTTTATAGTATCCAACATAAAATCAGAAGCTTGAGCTAATAGATGGATACTGATTCGCTGATCTTTTGATCGTAAAGAAATAGAAGTAATGTCACACAAATAATCACATCAAGATAAGAGTTGTTGTCGCAAAAAAAATTTAACGTTTATTTACTTAAAAGACTATCAATTTTCATAATAATCGGTGTTGATGGAAAGTGCTTATTTAACCAGTTTAGTGCTTCTCGAACACCCAAAGCTTCGGTTATTAGTGAGTCATGTGGTTTGTCTAACCGACTAGAGCGTTCTTTAATGAAGTTTTCATGAGAATCACAAATTAGCATGTTGACTCCTGCTACTTTCGAAGCAAGATTAAAAGAAGCATCAATATTGCATTTATGGATATTCTTAGCAGGAGGAAGTCATTTAATTGCTAAGTTAATTCTGCTTACTATATGACTGGAGGTTGCCGTTCTTGCCGTAGTCCAATCCTTGCTAAATCGGGCTGTCTTTTGGATAACAATTTTGGACGGCCTAATGTGAAATCTCGATATGAATTTGAATTTAATTAAGTTTCAAGATAAATATCAAATACCAAATGAAAAATTAAAAAAAATACACTATACCTTTTTCAAAAGGAAAGAAAGAACAGTCGCAAAGCTTTCTCTCTTTACCCACAAGTGGATTTTGTTTGCTAAATTGATTGTTTTTCAAACGTAGTAAATATTTATTTTATTTACATCTTCCTATTTGTTAAAAGGCAAAGGTTCAGAATTCCTCTAATGATCTGCGAAATGATTTACTTTTACCATTCGTTTAAAATTGGGATCAATGATGCCCTCATTATTATAAAACTGACACATATTTTTTCTTATTTTCCTACTTAGCTAATTGAATCATAATCGAATAAGGTTATTTTAAATTTTTGTTATTGTACAGTAACATGTTTATCCCAATTCTACGATTATCTATCAACTTGCAATTGAATATTCTCATTTTGGGTACTCCTGATTCAACTAAACCATTAAAGACTTGAAATGAGAGTCTCCAAATTCAGATTTTTTAAAAACTAAATATTGATGGTATATTTTGTTGGAAATTTGTCTTTGGCTGGAGTTGAGACCGACCAACTTTAACGGCTTAAACACTAGTGTTACGTATGTTGGAGAATTCGGTTCTTCACACATGCATGATCTACTAAGTACGTAGATAACCGTAGGACCAAGAATCGTCAAATTTCATTGAGAAATGAAAGAGATATTGGTCCACGAAGTGAGGTGTTTGAAGCATGAAAAGTGTGGTGTTGTGTTCAATTCTCCCTCATCGTTAGAGGAAGAAAGAATTGTTGTGTATATAAGACACGAAATTGGTTTGGGGTTTGGGACCCCAATGGGTATCCCATGTGTTTAAAGGAGGGAGGACCTAGATGTGCTTCGGTTCGAGGAAAGACCACACGCGCGCCGCCGCCCGTCCCTGGTTCAGCTCCGAGTTTCTAGTTAGAGTTAGGGTTCCGGGTTCGGGTTCTCGGTTCTCGGGTCACCGGTCACGGGGCACGGGTCACGTCACGGTTGTGTGGGCCTTCGATATTATCTTTGGGCCAGAAAACTTTGCCGAAGTGCAGTTTGATCCCAGAAATTTCAGATGTACAGTTTGGACCAGAATTCTTTCGGATGTATAGTTTGGTCCCCTGAAGTTTCAAGATGTACTGATTTGGTCTGAAGTTTAGAAATCGAATTTCGACGGTCAAAGCAGAACGCACACTCAATTCAGCCATTTATTTTGGCTGAATTACTCCTCCTATAATGGCCAAATCCGTTGGTCTTTCACCATTTATTTTGGTGGCTTTACTACCTCCATAATGGCCATTATTTGGCCAATAATGGCTGTTATGGGGGCAGTTAAACAGCCCTCCCTCACCTATATAAACACCCCCTTACACCATTGTTGAGCACAACAAATAACAGTATATACAACTCACGAAAATACACAACCAAAACAGTTTTCTTCCCACAACTTCCAAGCGTCATTTTGTTACTCAATATTCTTCACGGTAGCATTTGAGTTTCCTTTGCTCAAGTGTTCCATTGCTGTTTTATCTTGGGAGACAAATTGTCCAGGACGTATAAAGGATACATACGGGGCAATATTGTCTTAAGGACAGAGTGCCACACTCGACTCAGCAAAACCAGTTTCCATTTTTTCGTCTTCAACAAAATTGTAATTTCAGTTTTGTGGTTCTATTGTAATTTTCAGATTTCTAGATGAATTATTGAATCTTTGTTTATCTTTTCGAATACTTGTAATAGTTATATACTTCCCGTACTGCTTTATAAAGTACCATGGAGTAAAATCTCCCAACAACTTAAGACAATATTTGTATAGTATTACTATTAGTGTTCGAAAGATGTCGGTCAAAAGTTGTGTGACCAAATCTGGATATGGCAATGGTTTTCTGGTAGAAGAGAGTGATGATGATGAACGTGTTCATGGTGTCACCGCTACCAAGACTGGTGGGAACAAGCGCTCTCGAGAGCCTGAGGATGTCAATTGGGACAAGAGGAGAAGACTGAAGATGTACTTCTATCTTGCAGCAGAAGGCCTGTATCTATCCCAGACAAATGATCCGAATAATGGTGAGAAGGAAATGGACACTCAGTCTGATGAAGTGACTGAAGTGAGCCAGAATCCGAAATTAGGATAAGTATTTTTCTTACTTGTCAAGAATAAAGATTAAATGATAAGTATTTTTCTTACTTGTCAAGAATTAAGATTAAATGATGTCTGATTAAAAATGGATTAAATTAAGGAGGAATATGAAAATAATTTATATTCCTTACGCTTTAACAAATCAGAAGTTTAATCTCATCTTTCTTTCTGTTTAAAGATTGGATTTTGTAAACGGCTTAAAAAGATCCGTTCTTTTAAGTGTAATTATTAAAGTGTGTAAAGTATGTCCGCACATACGAGGAAGAAAGATCCACTGACTGTGCGAAAACTGTTACCACACTTAAGTAAGCGCCAAGAATTATCTGGGCACCAATCATAACGGAAGAAGTCTAAAAGTTAATGACGTTGAGCCTGTCATATTATTTGGCAGAAGATCCTTCATAGGATGATATTGGACACTCAGTCATACAAAGCCTCCGGGCGACTAGAGTGGGCCAAAATTCCTGTGATATGATGATATTGGACACTCGGTCATATAAAGCCTCCAGGCGACTGGAGTGGGGCCAGAATTCATTTCATAAGAAAAGTAATAGACACCTAGTAAGGTGGGCCAGAGTTTCCAGGTCTTAAACGATCTGAAGGCCTAAAGAAAGGCAGAAAAGAAATTGGACACTCAGTCTGCCAAAGCAACTGGAGTGGGCCAGAGTATCCAAATCACATATGATCTGGTTACGCCCTAACCACGGGCAAGAGGTTGTTCATGTGAAGCAACGCCACCTCTAAAGTAGAAGGGGTTGGAGAGGTTGTCATCAATAGGACTTCAAGGAATGAGATCACTCTAAAAAGAGGTGTTACAGATTCCTAACTTGGTTTAAGGGACGCTGTTGGTCAAGTTGGTTTAAGATTAGTCCAATAGGTCTGTAATAACTAAGAATGGTACAGTACGTCTGTAGCCGAATGAATGATATATTTGTAATCCGTGCACCTATGCCATCATAGATTAAGACACGTTAAATAGCAAGTCATTCAAAAGCTAGCGAAGTTGAGATTGTTGCCTTCTTTCGACATAAACCCTCAAAATGAATGTGAGGTAGGCGAAGAGGCAAAATCACCTTTCCAAATTCCGTCAAGGGAATA
This sequence comes from Anisodus acutangulus, assembly GCA_029783415.1. NCBI lineage: Eukaryota > Viridiplantae > Streptophyta > Magnoliopsida > Solanales > Solanaceae > Anisodus > Anisodus acutangulus. The sequence continues at coordinate 13,266,294 of CM056491.1, read as the reverse complement.
GCGAAAGAAGCACCGCTCCTCTAGAACTTAGTCACACCTACTTGGGCGATTTGAAGTTTAAACAAAATAGGGGGGAGATAAATACGTTGTGATCTTCATTGATGATGGTACAACGTATGAAATCCTTTGTTTGTTGAACAGCAAAGATGAAGTTGTTGAAGCGGACAAGCACTACAAAGCAGAAGTTGGAAATCAACTAAGCCTATGGATTGCGAAATTCATAGCGATAGAGGGGGAGAATGTGAAGCATCGTTCATTAAACGATTGTTCATTACTCACCTCAGTCTAAAGGTGTTAGCCAAGCGCAAACCCGTACGCCTAAATTATGTGGGGCAAGGCGATCCTTACCGCTAATGCGATTCTCAACAGAACTCCGCATAAGGATAATGATCACTCTCCGTGTGAGACATGGAAAGGATCTCACATACAAAAGTTGTGATGTGGGGTGGCTTGGTAGAAGTTGGACTACCGAAACAGGTCAAGTTCGACCTAAGACTGTAGATTGCATATCCACTGGATCTGTAAATAAGATAGTACTTATCGCCTCTTGGCGTGTGAATTCTTATAAGATAACTTTCCTTGAAAAGGAAAAAAGAGTAATTGCTCAAGGTTAACAAGAACCCGCGAGGGCCTGACTGTCCGGAACTAGACGCTCCGTATCTACAGGACTCGAAAGTTGCTGGCTATCCGGAACTTAATATTCCAGATCTGCAGAACTCAGGGATTCTAGATGTTGAACCAAGACGGAGCAATGAGGGGACAAAGACTTGTTCCAGTCCTTCTAGCTTGTATGGTTAAGAACGAACCATGGACAATTAATAAATAATTGTTATCTCCAAAAGTGTTGCTTTGGAAAGAAGCTAAAGAGAGAAATATATTCCATCATATAGAACCATACTTGCGTAATGGTTGATCTTCCTCCGGAAAAAGAACCTTTGGGTTGTGAAAAATGATACTCAAAAGTGAGTACAAAGTAGATGGATCTACTGACGAGTTCAAAGCCTCGGCTACTTGTACATGTGCTCCCCTGGGAGTAGCTTAACATCATGGGCCATTGCAGTCTTGCGTGGCATGAATGTTGAAACAGCCTTCCCAACCGGAGAGTTGGAAGAAGAGAATCAGAGTTGGTTTTCTGTACTGTTGGGCTTCTTCCTGAACTTTCATTTTGGTCCCTGAAATGTTTACATTTTGGTCCTGAAAGTTTCCTCCCCTTATACGCTCTAAAAAGGGGTCATGAACTCCTTTTTTGTTTAGGATCCCCTTTCTACATTCAATTATTTATTGAACCTGGTGTGGAATCAGCTTCATGACTCCATTTTGGTTTTTAAAGTTCCCTTGAGGTATCAACTAATGAGAAAGATATTAGACAACCCCCCCCCTCTTTTTTCTTTTTCACAAATTTCACAAATAGGAAGTTTCGAATCCAATTTTTCTATTATAAAGGATTACCAGATATAACACAAAATTTCTCCACCTATTCCTTATAGTCGAGCCTCTCGGTCTGTCATTATACCTCGAGAAGTAGAAAGAATTACAATTCTCATTCCACCTAAAGCAGGTCCGATTACACGTATTCCTAATCCTAAATGGAATGTAACGATGTAGGGATCCATTCTTCCCGCCGAGCCCCTTTTCTCCTCGGTCCACAGAGACAAAATGTAGGACTGGTGCCAACAGTTCATCACGGAAGAAAGGACTAGCCGCCGAATACACCAGCTACGCCTAACATGTGAAATGGGTGCATAAGGATGTTGTGCGAGATAAAACAGAAACAATGAATCTGATCACAGAAACATTGACCCTGAAGTTAGAAAGCCAACAGTTGGAGAATCAACAGTCTGAAAGTAAAAGTCATATTGAAACAAAGTCTCGATATGAAAGATATGGGTATCACAGATGACATCTTAGGAATTGGATTTCTAAGACATCTAACGGACTGGTCGATAGTTGACAGTCTCGTTGAAGCCACCAATGGATATGAATCATAGAACTGATTGGAATCATGGTGCACCCATAGACAAGGAGCGATATGCACAGGACATGTGTAGTTCAATGTATTGTACACACTACAACCGACCTGGTATCGTCCTACAAACAGATCAGTTGAACTAAGTTTCACTGATGATCTTAATACATGATCAATAGAAGGCGTTAAGTCGGATATGACGATATCTGAATTATTCGCTTATCTTCGGATTATAGTATTCTGGATGTCCAGCGGTTCTGGGAGAACACAGTGATACAAACCGGACATCAGATCTGGAGAACACCAAAGCCACAAGTAAATGTGTATGGTGGGTCTTGGAAAATCCTCTAAGCAAACTTGCATCGACCGATTCATGATGGTATCGGAGTTTATCGCTTTATACAAAGCATGAAAGAAGTTGAGTAACTTCACGACTCATTAGAGGACGTCCCATATTGGGAGAAACCCGTGTCTTCAACAGTTATATACTGTGGCTAGCCGGTCGGCTTCAGGAAGGACACGGATGACGGCGTCTGGACATATCTGTCAGGATCTGTCGGAGACATAAGACCGTAGGGCAGTTGATCATCACGGGTGTCACTTCCTTATTTACTAACTAAGGGACTACCCGGAGATCAAGTGTTCTGTCTGTCTAGGGGAATGGGTTTAAAACCCAAAATATACGGACCAATACAGTGGTAACCCAACCTTACTAACTGGAGATCCCAGTAATTTGGTTCAATGGGAAAACTAAGCTGTAAAGGTTCAGTTGATCGCTTCAGTGAAAGCATGAGCACTTCGGATAGTGATTTCTGAAAAGAAACACCAAATCCAAAGTCATTCCCGCGATAGACGTTAAGTGCTATCTGCAGTGTGGGTAGAGGTTAAGTTTTCAAAACCTATAATGCTCCTCAACAGTTGAGGTTAGGTTTTCGGGAAACTTTTAATGGTTCCTAACACTTGTGAAGTGGGGTATAGCATGATACCTTGTAGGAGACCACCTATTTAAGTGCGAGGACGGGCCGCCTCAAAATGAACGCACTTAAGAATCCAAGACGTTGTCCATGGCCAAAACGGACAAAACATTACGAAGAAGAGAGTAAGGGAATTTGTTGTGTTGGTACCATTGACTTGGGTTACACTAAACACTGACGGTTCAAGACATCACCGCCGCTGCGATGAAGTAAGTCCGATGGTATTCAACTATGGAAGGTTCAAAGTTGAAGCTACCTCTCCTTATGCAACATCGGTCCGCTAAAATATTGCTGGAAATGGAAAAGGCACCATGTGAGTGCGCCAAAATCTCTTTCAAGAGGGGATTGTTGGAAATTTGCCTTTGGCGGGAGTTGCGACCGACCAACTTTAACGGCTTAAACACTAGTGTTACGTATGTTGGAGAATTCGGTTCTTCACACATGCATGATCTACTAAGTACGTAGATAACCGTAGGGCCAAAAATCGTCAAATTTCATTGAGAAATGAAAGAGATATTGGTCCACGAAGTGAGGTGTTTGAAGCATGGAAAGTGTGGTGTTGTGTTCAATTCTCCCTCATCGGTAAAGGAAGAAAGAATTGTTGTGTATATAAGACTCGAAATTGGTTTGGGGTTTGGGACCCCAAGGGGTATCCCATGTGTTTAAAGGAGGGAGGACCTAGATGTGCTTCGGTTCGAGGAAAGACCACACGCGCGCCGCCGCCGCCCACCCGTCCGGTTCCGGTTCCAGTTCCGAGTTTCTAGTTTCGAGTTCCGAGTTCCGGGTTTCGGGTTCTCGGGTTCTCGGGTTCTCGGGTTCTCGGGTCACGGGTCACGGGCTGTGGGCTGTGGGCCTTCTGATATTATCTTTTTGGGCCAGAGAACTTTGCCAGAAGTACAGTTTGATCCCAGAAGTTTCAGATGTACAGATTTGGAATTCTTTGGATGTCTGATTTGATCTGAAGTTTCAAGATGTATGATTTTGGTCCTCAAGTTTTAGAAATCGAGAATTTCGACGGTCAAAGCGAACGCCCAAGCACTCAATTCAACCATTTATTTTGGCTGAATTACTCCTCCTATAATGGTCAAATCCGTTGGTCTTTCACCATTTATTTTGGTGGCTTTACTACCTCCATAATGACCATTATTTGGCCAATAATGACTGTTATGGGGGCAGTTAAACAGCCCTCCCTCACCTATATAAACACCCCCTTACACCATTGTTGAGCACAACAAATAACAGTATATACAACTCACGAAAATACACAACCAAAACAGTTTTCTTCCCACAACTTCCAAGCGTCATTTCGTTACTCAATATTCTTCACGGTAGCATTTGAGTTTCTTTTGCTCAAGTGTTCCATTGCTGTTTTATCTTGGAAGACAAATTGTCCAGGACGTATAAAGAATACATACGGGGCAATATTGTCTTAAGGACAGAGTGCCACACTCGACTCAGCAAAATCAGTTTCCATTTTTCCGTCTTCAACAAAATTGTAATTTCAATTTTGTGGTTCTATTGTAATTTTTCAAATTTCTAGATGAATTATTGAATCTTTGTTTATCCTTTCGAATACTTGTAATAGTTATATACTTCCCGTACTGCTTTATAAAGTACCATAGAGTAAAATCTCCCAACACATTTGGGGATAACAAAGAAACCGAGGGAATTGGTGGAATAATACGCGACTTCAACGGATTATTGGATTTTGAGGGGCAGTCCTCAGCACCTCAGCTATGGAAACAGAAGAATGGCCTTTATTGTCCACCACAACTTCTTGAGGCTGCAAATCAACATTGATGCCAAATAACTACTCACTTATCTGATAATATTCTATCTATCATCCTTGATTGCAGGTCCTACTGAAAATTGTTGAGAATATAATATTAAAAATGTGTTTTATAAGCTGTTAGATAGAACACACTTTTAATAGTATATTCTCAACAAAAATGTTGAACGATCACATAGTCGATCAAAATGTAGAGAGCTGACGTTTTAACTCTACACTATCAGATTTTTTGAGCATCTTCCTCCGTTTGTTAGATATCTCCTACAAGCAGAGCAGGGAGGAATCACGACACCATGTTATCTTAAAAAAAACACAAACCATTGTAATGTAAATCCAGTAAATGTTCCTTATGCTTTAACGCTTGAATAGCTACTGGTATTATCAACTTGTACTCTGTTAGGACATCTAGTGGCTCCCTTATACCTTTTGATTAATATAATATAAGTCATATCGATAGGGGGTTCACTTTAAGTTGTAGAAAACAAGAATTTACAGCATCTGATGAATTCAAAAATGCGTCCGCTTGGGCAGCTCAATTGGTTTCAAGGGGATATTTGAAGCAAAAATGCAACCAATCTCCGGAGATTTAAGTTATCTAGGCTTTGTTCATGCCCTGAAATAATTATCTCATTAACATTCACTCAAACTCCCTGAACGTTTTTTTTTTTGGGTAATAACTATCTTAACATTGAAGTTGAGAGAAATAATATCCCTTTCACATCTTGAATGAGACCGTGAATCCCTTTAATTTTTAATCGATGAGTTGATCATTGCATGTAATTTTTAATTATCAAAAATGTCATTCGATTATGATAAAAGTTTCTTTTGAAATAGATATCTGAAAATCAAGCATAGCTCATAATAATCTATTTACCGAAGCACACGATGCTTTTTTCACGACTTATGGTGTTAATTTACCTATTAAAATATCACCCGCCTCTACCCAAAATTTCTGCATCAGAATTCCATTTTTATTTAAATTGTGAAATATATAAGCTTTTAAATGTGACATTTCATTAGTTATTTTTTCAGGATCTTAGTTTGTGAATCCGAATCTCATACTGTGAAAAGACCTATAAATATCTTAGTACTATTGCACGTTTTCTTTTTAAATGAAAAATTACCTAAATTCAATCGTAACATTGTATATAACTGGGTTAATTCATTTTATTAATTAACACAATTCATTTTTTTTTTTGCCATGAATTGCTTCCCCATGCATCATATTTTTGTGTGTGTGTATCAGAGAGATGGATTATATGATAGATGCAAGTGTCAAACTGCCAATCAGAAAATAAATTAAAAGGAGCAAAGAATAAATAAAAGGATTATTAAATAAACAAATATATAAAATAATGATTTTGAGGACCCATATCTAAAACATTCTCCTATATAAGAAGAGACATTGGAGCTGCTGAAAATGAGGGTATATTTGGTATTTCGGAAGGTTGTACTTTAGAGTTTAGAGTCATTGTATTTGATGGTGTAGTATTTGTATGTATCTTTTTCCTTTGGAAAAAATAATTCTGCTACATTTGCTTTATTCATGCGGGGCCCATGAAAACTTTCATTGCACCTGTCACCTTCAGGCTGTGCCTTTTCAGCTGCAGTTTTTACGTTTTTACTATTTAATAGGCACATCATTAGGCAAGTTTTAATAGGCTTTGTAAATTGATAATTGCATTAAATACATATATCTTCTTTTACAATCTAATAAGTATCACTTTGAAAATACTGCAGTTTTCATATCCCTCGTGAAAACAAGGAAAATATGTACTGAAATAATGGCAAATTCAAACATTAGGAATAAAACTAAAATAGAGTTGAAATAACCAAAACTGACTATCGGTACTTGAACATACAAAATCTCTTAGTCCATATGTTCTTCTGCAATTTCGGTTGTCGTATTTCTTTTTTAATTACAAAGTATATTTTTGTAAAAAAAAAATGGTTTTCTATGTAGATAGCAAGTTTACTAAAAAATGAAAATGATTTTTGGTGCATTTATTTGAAAGAAAGAAGGAAAATTAAAGAAAAAGAATACTGCTACGTTTCCTAATCTTTTTTGTTTTTGTTTTTGTTTTTGTTTTTGTTTTTGTAAAAGATATTTCTGCAGATCGAAAATCCACATTGAGATTAAATTTGTTAATCATATCTACATTGGTAGAAAAGATAAAATATAATTATTAATTAACTTGATTTATGTTAGCTTCTTCATTTGAGTTTGGGCCGTACACAGCACGGGGATCACTTCACCTAGTTTCTATACTAGACCGATTTCAAAGGTACTTACAAGATTAATTTGCGATTCATTTTACATGTGTTTCATATCATGATTAATCACTATCTATTAAGCTTATATATATATATTCCGATTTTGTATATTATTGTCTTGTCGACAAAATAAACGAATCATATCTTTATTAAGTTGTATATTGAGTTTCGCATTCTAAATAGAAAAAAAATAGGAATCATTTACATATTCTTTGTTAAATAGTAAAATTTGGTTAAGCTTGAAAGTGTAAATGAACGTAAGTTTTTTTTTTTTTTTTGACAAATAATTATATTATACCAAAAGTGAACGTTTAAGTACAAAGAAAAGAACCTACTACTGGACACAGTCCCAATAGCAGTTCAGCAAGCTATTTCTATTTACTCAAGAACACATCAAACTATCTCTACAAGTAGGATTGTTTAAAATTGAAACGTAACCTATTGCAAGACATCAAAATGAATCATTTTTTTGGAGCTCGACCAAATAGATTCGCGCAATATAGGGCTCATTTGGGGTAAGCGCTTCCTCCCAAGATTTTTTTTTTATATTTAGTGCTCGAAATAGAGACTTCTATTTAATGGAGGAGCAACACCATCTGCTACACCACATTCTTTGATGATAATTAATTGCATACTTACAATCATATAGGAAAATAACGTCAAATTTTTACCTTTCCAGTAATCCTATTAAGTAATTAAGTGATCATTTTTTACTCGTTATACCTTTAAATCCTTCATCGCAACCGTTTCATGATCTCTTTGTAATGTCAAAAATAAACATGATATAATTGTATATATCTTATGATGAGTTAATTTTTCATATTTATATTTAATTTTGTTAAACAGAGCAATATACATGTGATATACACTGAATATATATCACATGTATATTGCGAATTGATCGGCGATCAGTGAATGAGGCGATCCGGCATTGGGCCTCTCGCTGACCAACTGATGGCGGCCGACCGCCAACCGGTAGGTAAAAGCAGTGGACAAATCTTGTATATTAAGGAAAGTATATTGTGTGTATATTGTAGTATATTTATTACCATAATTAGTGTTATACACTTACCATAATTGTATAGTTAGAATTATGATAGAATAAGGTTTTAGGAATAGATTAGGAATAGAATTCTCCTATTTTGTAATTTGTATATATATCAATTCAATCAAAGAAAATAATCAAGGGGATTATTTCTTTCATGGTATCAGATCGGAAGACAAAATTTTGGAGAGAAGAACCCGAGGCGGGATAAGACGGGTTTTTATTATACAAGATTTTTAGGGGGAGCGAATATGTCAGACCTTTAGAAGGAATTATGTTAAGAAGATATGTAGTCATTTGTAGAGCATGATGCCAAAAATATGAAGGTATGGAGGCATGTATTAGGAGAGTCCGGACAATGTTATTTATGGAACGAATTTTGCGTTCGGCTTTCCCATTTTGTGAAGATGTATGAGGACATGAAAAATGAAAATTTATCCCATTAGTAGCACAAAATTCCCGAAACTCCCTATTGTCATATTCTTTCCCATTATCACATTGAATAATTTTTATTTCTCTTTCGAATTGAGTACGAATGAATGCTCTAAATTTGATGAAGACAAAAAACACTTGTGATTTATTCGCAATTGGAAATGTCCACAAAAACCTAGAATAATCATCTAAGAAGAGAACATAATATCGATGACCCATTGAACTAAGAACATGAGAGGTCCATAAGTCGCTATGAATAATGTCCAATGGCATAGAAGTATGAGAATTGGAGTCTACAAATGACAACTTAACAATTTTTCCTAATGAACAAGACTGACAAATTGGAGTACGACTCGTACCCTTACAAGAAATATAGCTATTTTTATCTAAAGCTGATAAAATAGAAGATCTTAGGATGACCCAGGGCGAGCGTGGCACATGGAAGGAGAGATGTTTGCCAAAAATGGTGAAGGTAAGGTTTGGACTCGATGGGCCGAAACCGGGCATGATAGGATCTGAGATCCCTCCTACTATCACACCTCATGAGATGACTCCCGTCTTGAAATCCTTGAGAGAAACCGAAAGGATCAAATTCAAAGAAACATAATTGTCATTAGTAAACTTTCGAGACCAGGACACTAAATTTTTAATCAATTTAGGAGCATGTAATGTATTTTCAAGAGGAGGGGGTGGATTGGGGGAGACAACGTTCTGACCATACCTAGAATTGGAATAGAACTACTGCATTACCCATGATTATTCCCAGGGAGTGCTCAGTGGAATAATATGAGAGTACGATTAGGAAGTCATGTGAGTAGTGGCCCGGTGTCCATGTACCAATTTGGGTCGGTTGAGTCAATCACAGCGTGTGCATTGCTGACCTACCGATATCAGTGCAGTGGGGCTGTTTGCATGATGGGCTTGCAGTGCCGGGCGAGGACTCGTGGCCGTCTTTGGAGCCCAGGTTGTAGCTCTTTGTGGCTGAGATTCTTTGGGACCCGGCGGCGATGGGTGTAATCTTTGGGTATTAGGCGTGGGTGATGGCTAGCCAGCTGGCCGCTGGAAGCTCTGGCTTCGGAGGGTGTGGTGCCACGCCATTGGCCCCTTCTGGGCCCACGGTGGTGGTGGTCCGTACACACTGGATGGGACCGCGCTTTGTTTGTTGATCAGAAATCGCCACGAAACGCCTCGTTTGCCTCCAGCCCGGTTTTTGTTATTTTTGCGATTATTCTTACGCCACCATTATTATGGTTTTGGCCCTAATTATTAACAAAACCCGAAGGACTAGGAGAGGATGCCACCATGTGACAGCGGCTTGTTCAGGTAGCGCCACAGCCAAACCTTCTTAGCGTCGACATGGGCGGGCTTGATGAAAGTCGGAAAGAGGGTTGCTTTGGCGAAGGAGAGTTCAACACCGTTATAGGCCTCAGAAAGGCCGCGATGTTTGTAAGAACTAGGCGATTATTTATTCCGGTGCGCCAGCATTCACGGAGTTGGTGCCGAATCCATATGGTCTTAATATTATCGGTCTATGTGAATTTTTGCTCATAAGGAGAATTCGGATGGGTCATTTGCTTTCGACATAAGGCGTGACTTGTTGGTGATGGTAAGACTCGGCCAGGTTGGTATTGATTGTGGTGAGCGTTTAGTCAGGTGATCAAATCGGCTACCATTACGCGCGTAGCAGCTTGGCTCTTTCAAAGACTTGGCCAATCCATCGATTGGATGTCAAGAATGCTTTCTACATGGTGATCTCAAAGCAGTCTATATGCATCCAGTAGTTGGGTTTGAGGGATCCCAATGCCATCATGTATCATTTGTTGAAGAAATCACTATATGGGCAAGCTTGGTCTCCACATGAACTGGTATACCACGATTTGCTGATTTTGTTTCGACTATTGGTTTCACTCGCGGCCAGTCGGATAATTCCTTGTTCATCTGCGCCGTGGTTCGTCATTGGCCTATATTACATTTGTATGTGGATGATATTATCTTGTTGCCTCCTCGATACTGCGCCAGTCTATCGTGGTCATGCTTTCGATTACGAATTTGCTATGAAGGACTTAGGGCCGTTGAGTTATTTTGGGGATTCTTTGTCAGCGTCGTTGAGTGGCTTGTTTTACGTCTCAGCGGAAGTATCTTCTTGAGATCATCGAGCTGGGATGTCATCAAATGTAAGTCAACTTCCAGCGGATTGATCTGAGCAGGTGAGTGCGCGTGGTGCACCCATCACGAGACCGAGCCCGCTATCGCGATCTTGCGGGGGCCCTCCGTTATCTTCATTTACGGACCGGATAATACGTATGCGGTTCGGCGGTGTGTTTATTCATCGTGATCGAGTTGAGCACATGAATGCAATCAAACGCGTCGTTAGATATTCAGGGGACAACTTTGGACTATAGGGTTGCACTTATCGCCATCTACATCGCACTTGTCTCTTACGGATCTTTGATTGGGGTGGTTGTCCCGAGCACGACGATCGACTTACGGCTCTTGTATGTTCCTTGGCAAAAACTTGGTCTCCTGGTCGGCAAAGCGTCAGGCAACTCTATCACGCTCAGTGAAGAGCGAATATCGAGGGTAGCGAATGTGGTCTCAGAATCATGTTAGCTCGTAATTTGCTCTTGGAGCTTCATTGTCTCATTGAGAAGGCAACCTTGGTATATTGCGATAACATTAGTTCCATCTACACGAGGTAACCGGTTCAACACCAGCGCACCAAGCATATCGAAATGGACATTCACTTTGTCGTGAAAAGGTTGCAAGAAAGGTCAAGTTCGCGTCTGCCATGTCGTCGTTATCAAATTGCAGACATTTTTACAAAGGAGTCTACGCGGTTCTCTTTGAAGATTTTAGAGACGATCTCGGCGTTAGCCCAGCTATGGCGTGGTGTGTTAAATAGAGCAATATACATGTGATATACCTGAATATATATCACATGTATATTGCGAATTTGGCGATCGGCCCGACGAATAAGCGATCGACATTGGGCCTCTCGTGACCCGGCAACGCACCTTGATTGAGGCCTCTCGGCGGCCAATGAGCGATCCGACCACGCCAGTAGGCAAAAAGCGATGGACAAAATCTTGTATATTAAGGAAAGTATATTGTGTGTATACTGTAGTGTATTTATTACCATAATTAGTGTTATACACTTACCATAATTGTATAGTTAGAATTATGGTAGAATAAGGTTTTAGGAATAGATTAGGAATAGGATTCTCCTATTTTGTAACTTGTATATATATCTATTCAATCAAAGAAAATAATCAAGGGGATTATTTCTTTCAAATTTATTTTAACTGATTTTTATAGAGCTCAAGGGTGAAAATCATTTAGACTTCAATTTTATTTAAAAATTAAATTTCACTCTTAACTTTAAACAATAGACATCGCATAAAATAATATAATATTATTCATAATCATTATTGAAGAAAATATGCTCTGAATTAGCATGCTACTTTCTTAAATCATTCAAAAAAAAAATACTAACCTTCAAGGGGTTTTCTTAAAATTAAAAGGATATTTAAAGGGAAATAATAACAATTCAACTATTCGACGAAAATATGCTAAATGATGTAAATTACTTTTGTAAATTGTGTTTGAAAATTACTGTGTAATTAGATCGTGCAATTATTAGCCTAATTATTATACAATATAATATTTACAAAGACCGGTTTATTTGCCTATAACGTAAGTATACTATTTCTCATCTTGACTAGTTGTTAGACATTGTAATTAGGTCATGCTAAAGCAAACTTTAATAGCTCATCTTAACTAGTTGTTAAAAGAAGTTGTCAACACTACAATCTGTTAACACTCAAAAGTAATTTAAGTGTTTATCCGAATTCAGTGACAGCCGAACTGTTCCAGAGCCGAATTTACTCCTAGCCCTCGACTACAAGAACTTCATCGGCTACTAAGGCATCTTAGTCGAGTTGTTAGTTAGAGGTACGACTGAGACCCACTCAGATGCAAACGCCTCAACGACCAAGTCAAAAGGGTTTTCGGACCCCTAGAAGCTGTAATGACCAACAACAGCTACAAGAAATGGTCATTATCCGAGCAAGAGGAGCAGAAGAAGGCGAGAAAATCGGCACCACCTCCCCCATAGTCGGTCATTGAACTTAGTGGGTTACTTGATGGCTAACATGGGGGGGATCACATTGTACAATTTTTTTTCTTTTTTTTGTACTATAAATAGGGTCATTCTTTGTATATAGAAACACAACCAATCAATCAAACAACTCAATTTTTATATATCTTTATCCTTTACTTTACTGTACTCAGTTGTATTCATGTTTCTTACCTCTTAGTTTACTCATACCACCGTCCTAACGCTTTCTGGAGTAGTTAGGGAACCCATTGTTGGAAATCAGAGTTCCGTTTTCAGCCCAAATCGCTTAAGTAAAGGAATCAATTTGTCTCCCGATATAGTTAGTCGATAAAATGGCAGAGAACAGAATTCGAGGCGAGAACAAATTTGGCACGCCTAGTGGGACCATAGGTGAATTAATAGCGAAGTTTGATTCTCTAGGTCAGGATCATTCTTGGCGTATGCGCCTAAGGTCCGGTAAGAAAATGAACCCCGAGTCCAGTCCACATCCTAAACAAAATTCTCCCAGAAGGAACAACGAACCATCATCCTTCTCGGGTATGCCTACACCGATTGACACCCATCCACTTCCTCCATCAACCCAAGTTGTGGAAGAATCTAGCCAATCTGAAGGTCCACCCATAATGACCACGTCTTTTATTAGACAACAGATCGACTTGGGCATCCACGATATTATGTACCAAGTTTCTAACTAGTTGGCTGACATTGTGAAGCCGATGGTACATAATGAGGTTCAGCAAGCGAGGGAGATGGATACCAATCGAATGCACCTAGGAGAATGTTCGACTAGTTCTGTCATCCCTCTAACGAGCGGTGATATTTAGCATGAGATCGTGTCTTCCGGTATTGTTCCTCAGCTGCATGTGCATCAGCTAGTGCCTACTCAGGTGCAGTCGGTAGCGCACCTAGGAACACAAGCCCAATCGCATGGCAACCAGCACACTACATGATCGTTGCCGAACCTTGCGGGGCAAAATGTGCCACTTGACCAAGCGAGTCTGCAGTATGGGCAGATCAACATGGCTCTGAGACCAGTTCAGGCTCCAGGACACTTTGGATTACCGCCCGTTATGTCGTACGTTTCAACGAACGACCTTAAAATGCAGGCGAACAATGTTGTCCAACTGAATTGGCAGTTGATGGTCCCTGGCAATGACTTAGCTCGGAGTGAACACTAAGCTAGAGGTTTGGAGACAGAATCTGGAGTCTAAAAGGTTCAGGCTGAGTAGGAACATGACAGAATACCTGGAGTGCAAGTTCAGTAATGGGACCGACCTTGAGATAAGCGTGAAGGTGAGGCTTGGTACTCAAGTCATTTTAAATAAATGAAGTTTCAAGTATCTCTGGTCCATTATCAAAGGGAATGGAGAGATTGATGATGATGTCACACATCGTATTGGTGCAGGGTGGATGAAATTGAGGCTTGCTTCTGGAGTATTGTGCGATAAAAATGTGCCACAAAAACTTAAAGGCAAGTTCTATAGGGTGGTGGTTTGACCGACTATGTTGTATGAGGCGAAGTGTTGGCCAGTCAAGACTTTGCACATCCAAAAGATGAAAGTTGCGAAAATGTGGATGTTATGATGGATGTGTGGGCATACAAGGAGGGATAGGATTAGAAATGATGATATCCGAGATAGAGTGGGAGTGGCCTCGGTGGAGGATAAGATTCGAAAAGCGAGGTTGAGGTGGTTGGGCATGTGTAGATGAGAGACACAAATGCCCCAGTGCGGAGGTGTGAGAGATTGGCTATGGACGGGTTCAAGAGGGGTAGAGGTAGGCCGAAGAAGTTTTGAAGAGAGGTGATTAGATGGGATATGATGCAGGTGCAACTTACTGAGGACATAGGGGATTGTGGATGTATATTAGGGCGGAATGATAGTAGGTAGTTGAGCATAGTCCTACTTACGCTTACATATCGGTAGTTGTAGTGGTATTATTGTAGACATGGTTAGCTTATCATACTAATAGGCGCATTATTGCTTTATTGTCCCCTATGGTTTGATTCATGCTGTTGTGTGTTCTTTCTTGTACTTTGCTTATCTTATCTACATGCGTTAGTTATTGTTTCTTTTTTTCAGAATGATTTATCATGACTCATCCGCTTTTGTTACCATCATTGTCATACTGCTTTAAATTTCTTGTCCGGATCTGTCCGTTTCTCTTGCTTTGCTTGTGTTTATACTGTGTCTTGAGTCGAAAGTCTTTTGGAAACAGCCGCTCTACCTTCCAATGTAGATGTAAAATCTGCGTACACTCTACCCTCCCCAGACCCCATGTGAAATTTCACTGGGTATGTTGTTGTTGTATTTAGTCCAATAATGGTGGTCATGGAAATAATGGAATAGATAGGATAGTGGCAATGGAGGAGAAGGCCTTTTGGAGAAGACAATAAATAAAGAGAGAAATAAAAAACCTAAAAGGAAAAGTGGGATCCACAAATTTTATTTGTCTAAACATAAAAAAATCATATAATTAAAAAATTATTAATATATTAAATAAAAACTTCATATAATCAAGAAAAACATATTAAGAGTATTTTATATTTTGACCATTAAAAAGTGACTTGTGTATTATTTTATCAGTTTTTAATTTTTTTCCTTCTCACTTGCTTCCTTAAAGGTGAGTGCACTTTCTTCTTTAGGGGAATATTTAATACACTATCGACAAGAATAGGGGGTAAATAATTGAAAGTAAAGTTTAATTGATAAAGTAAGTTTTCGGTGCAAGTTTAGGGGTAAAAATATGTATTTTCTCAAAGGAATAATAAAGCAGTCAATACTAGCCGAGAAGTAGATCCACGTGCTTCCAGTGCAATTAATTTCCCGACTATGCTTCCTGTGCAATTAATTTCTGCGTGAGCTTGAACTATCGGTCAGTTGAACACAAGATACAACTATGGGTCATGATGCTCAAACTAAATTATGTACACTGGGGACAGAGTATTTTATAAGCTCCAACCCAGCCTCTGCACTATTGCTTCTCATCTGTTTCAGCTTGTAAAGGACGTATGCTACTGCTGTTGCTTCCTGTATCAGAGGATGCTGCTGTAAATGGTTTGATAGATGATTGAAGCGATTCTGGTCCCTCTGCAGCAATCCTCTTGCACAATGCATCACAATTACTGATTACCTCTGTCAACCTCCCTTTTAACACCCCAAATTCAACCTGTAAACCATGTACTACATGCAATTCAAACATCCGAGTTAAAAACAGCTTTCGCTTGCTAGATTTTTTATGGGAATCAGATATCATATGGACAAACATTTAACTTTATTCAAAAGCTCCACACTATAGGAACCCTAGTGATTCCCTGGGGCATTTCTTTTCTCTATTGCTTCCGGAAATTGGCAATAACAATACCTTCTGATAGATGCTGTGAGGTTGTTTTCATTGCGGAAACAGAGTAATTGAAACGTTGAAGAAGCTTAACTGCCAATGCATCTGCAACTTCTATTTTGTTTTCTATTTCTTCCTGCAGTAATTATCCAAGGAATCTACTTAAAAGAATATTCAAGCTCTTCTTTTCACTTGAAGAGGAACCACAACAAACAACAAAAGGTTGTAAACATGATGAAGAGTTTCAACAACTAGCGTAGGTAGGCTAACACCTTGAACATAGGACTTAATGTAATGAAGAGACTTAAAATCCTAGTGTTGAAAAGCTATAAGTTCTCGCCATAAGGAAGCACTTTATAAATGGTATACAACCATCTGTATAATACAAGCAATACTGAGGGAGGTGGCAAGACAATTCTCGACCAAGGTACAATGGAACAAATAATCATGTAGTTACAATCGAACACAAGAATAAATCCTGCATTATCTTTTTCCACCTTTTGAAAGTTCAGTATGATGATGATTGATGTACACTTGTTCATTTAAAAGGATATTGTCTACCACAGACCTAGAGGGCATTTAATTTTAGCAATCAACTTTAGGAAGTATTTATGCTTGAACAGTTGGGGAATATCTAGTAATCAGATAAAAAAAAAAAGTGAGGCAGCCTCTCCTTTACTCATATTAAAGTTGGAATCAAGTTTTAAAGAACCCAAATCAATCAAGTCAGCCACTTCTACATAGTTAACATAATAAAGGATCAAATACTTGCTTAACAAATTTGAGCATGCATGCCACTTCTTTGGTGAACACGACTATATTTTACTTCCTGGGAGGCTTGGGGTGATAATTCACCTCATTGCCAGCCTCGGCTAACAGTAGTTATCTGAACTATTTGACCTTAATTTACTTGCAAGAATTCCATACAAAGTTCAGACCAAAGCTTTGACTCAAAAGGATACTCATTATTCTCATAATTTCCTTCCCCCCTTCTCCCTCTCTCTGTATGTGTGAGTGTGTAATTACATACAATCTAACTCAAACTGATACAAAGGTATATTTCATAAACCTGTTCAAGACACATTTTTTATGGATGCAACCACTGCCACAATGGAAAATGGCTACTGAAGCATTAAGTGACCAGAAGGCAGAAGCATATGATAATAATTGAGCAAACCTGTCTTTTACAGATCTTCTGTGCCTTCTCCTCTTTCCACTGGCGATATACAGAGAAGAGCTCAAGTAGAACTTTTGAATCTACACAGCCTACAACAACAAAGAAAGGAATATCAATATTTCACTAGCAGGATAAGAGAAAATATCCTACTTAGTCCCGATGACAATTGTTGAAAACCATAGCGCAACAGGGATTAGAGAAGTGCTGGTCAAAAGCTACCACTGCTACGATGAAACTTTTTGAATTGTTTCATTTTAATTTTAACCTTTTTGGTATCTCTTCAGGAGAGGGCCATCTATTTTTCTTCTGATAAGTTAAACGTACTCACCCTTGTGGGTGTGATTACTTAAAATAAAAAGTAAATGATTAGTTCTGTGGCTTTACATACTACAAACAAGTTGACTCATTCAGATTTGCTTAAAGGTGGATTAGACTCATTGAGAAGGAGCTAGTTAGATCATAACATATGTATCTTTTTTTATAAGGAGATCATAACATATGTATAGCTAATCTCCAAAATTTGTTGCGGTGTTTGTTGGAGCTAGTTCTATCAGAACATATGTATATCTAATCTCATTCACAATCTCCATAGTTTTACACTGATATCCTTCAAATTCATTGTTAGATCAGTTTTTGTTGCAATGTTAAGTTTGACGGACATCTAACCAGACATTTGATCAAGAGCGCTAGACCAGATCTAAAGAACACTCCATTGTTGAGCAATTATGGTTCAAGGGAAGCTTCCGTGGTAATTAATTGGTTATATTTGAGACTACGGGGGAAGCATGGATTCTCCAATTACCATCTTTGAAGCTCCTATGCATGTCCCCATCAAGGACTTACTACCAGATTCAGGTGCACCATCTGATGTTGGTGCTACAGGTTGTATGATTAGGTTACTTAGCCAATCAATACAGCTTTCTCATAAGAAAAGATTCTGAAGCAGTGGCCAGATCTAAGCAGCTTGGCATCTTTCATGTCTTGAATGAGGTGAATCAGATCATTAATCAGTGTCTTCAGTTCCTCTTCATTTCCCAGTTAAACCACAAGCCATTTTCTGGTCTGGTTTTCTTCAGTTCAATTAAGACAAACCACTATCATGGATTGATGCAGGAGAAAGTGGCGGCTAGTTCAAGTTTCAGGCATTTTTATGATATTTGCACAAATCATAGTCCATTAATCAATCCCAAAATCCCATAGAAAGGAGACATTGCAAAAAGTTGATGGCCAGTAACAGGTAGTTCAATTATAATGAATCCGCACATTAATTCGATCAGTTGTGGTCTTCTAGGCACATGCTACATCAGCGCAGGGATGTAGCTTTAATTTAACCAAGAGGTTCCATCACGTTGCCTCCTGGATGTGAGAGAGCATAACCAAGGGTTCTCACACCATGGAGACGTGACTAAAGCATTCACTCCACACATTGCCTCACGGATGTGGTGTTAGATAGGAAAGAGCTCCAGCATCTTCCTGGACGGATGAGGGCCAAGAAACTAGTCTGAAAGAGTCTGATTCGGATAGGTAATTAGGACATAGGCCGTTTACAACAAAGTCAACAGAATTAGTGAAGACTTTGGTTGATACTTTTTGTCTACAATACACTAAGTGGACAGGGTCAGTTACTAGATAGATTGGCAATAAAAGGGCAGCCCGGTGCACTAAGCTCCTACTATGCGCGGGGTCCGGGGAAGGGCCGGACCTAAAGGGTCTGTTGTACGCAGCCTTACCTTGCATTTCTGCCATAGGTCATAAATAATGGAACTGCATAATACACAGAAATAGGAATAGATGAGGTTAAGTGGTATCCCTACACCACTCTTGAAGAGAACTGGTGACATGATTATCGCATTAGGATAGTGTGGGAAAAGACAAAATCAATGTGGAGATCGGAGATCGGATAATCATGTCACCAGTTCTCCGATCTCCACATTGATTTTGATTCTCCTTGGAGCAAAGTATCAGTAACTGCCAAGGAGTTCTACATGAAAGATAGACTTTAATCGGAGATCTAAATCAACATGTGGGAAACATAATATGATTTCGATTGAGTACATGGGGATGACAGAAATGCTATTTTACATATGCCAAGGCTCATGATCTAATTTTAGTTAACACCTAACTGAAAAGGGGAATCATATTTGATGACATTTAAGCGTGGAACTAACTATACAAAATAAACTTCATTTTACCAAAGGAAGTGACAATGCCACATATAAAGACTTCATGGTTATACCAGGAGAACCTTAACCACCCAACGAGAGTGTGGTCTTGGATATGAAGTGAAAAAGTGGAATGATAAAGGAGAATAGTTACATCAACCAAGAATTAGGTGGTGGACACTTAAAGACACAAGTCAAAGTATTTACAGACAAGTTGTTGAAAGGCCACATGTAAAGATTGCAAAATTATACCAAGAGAAACCTTAACTACCCAACATAGACTGTGGACCTGGATATGAAGCGACTGTGGGATGACAAAGGAAAATAGTTACATCAACCAAGAATTAGGTGGTGGACACTTAAATACAAAAATCAAATAATATCTAAGGACAAGTTGATGAAGGAGGAAGCATAAGACTTAGAAGCTGAAGCACATATCTATAGCACCCTAACCAATAGAATCATAGTAGTAAAATGAGGACTCATCTAAAAGTAAAGGACGCGGGAAGAGAAAGTACTATGTACGGTGGCATGACTAAGAGATGAAGGATAAAACTTGAACCAAATTAAATGTATTAGAGACAATCTTCAACAAGTTTTGACAAGAGATAGTGAGATTAAACAGGTACAAGGATGTTATTTCGATCAGCCACTAATGTTTGCATTAGGTTAGACTATCTACCTCACACCCCTTGGGGTGTCCCCGGACCCTGCTAACGCAGATGCTTTGTACACCGAGCTGCCCATTCTCTTGATTCACAGTCCATTTGAGGAAGTCTAAAGTACTTTCTATGTCCAAGTAATAACACCACAGTCCACTTGCATCTGAATATTTCAAATATTAACAGGCACGCATATTCTCAAAACTTGTTTATAACAGATGGAAATTACCTTTATTCGAAGAGGACGATGATTTTCTCACCAGAATGTCAGTCAGGCTACTCTCAGCTGGCGGCGATATCAGTATTGGTGCAGCCTAGTAATACACGCAGCGTATTTAGACAATTTCACACAATAAGTGATTGCTTATAAGTAGCTATGAAAACATATATTCTGAAGTTAGAGAGTAAAACTTACAATTTTGAGAGATTTTAGCCTCTCCAAAACAGGATCAACGCCTTCTACACGCTCAGAAACTGTGGTGATCTCATCGATTGGCTTCTTCATTCATGACAAAAAAAAATTATAAAAGAAAAAAAGAAGTGAGATGCATAGAAAATGTTGAAGTGGAAGAAATACTTGTGAGCTGGAGAGAAGTGATTCGGATGCACCCATTGAAAGGGTACCCAAGCGATTGGAGTAAAATCTTCTCGCCGGATGAACAGAAAATCGCAAATTTCTAACCCATAATCTATCTTTTTCTTGGAAGCAAATGTGTGCCGTGAGGGTCAAAATGCTCGATTTGGCTACGATAGGTGAAAACTGCAGAGATATCCCAACTCTTCTCTCTCTCTCTTCTTGTTCCTAAAAAAAAAACTTTAATTTATTTTTCGTATATTAAACTCTTTATGCCAATTATTTCTTCATTTAATATGTGAAGAAATTACTTAATATCAATATAATTATAGTACTTTAATAGATTATTCCCTAACAAAAAGAAGTTGTTCATAATTGGTATTGTTAATTTCTGACCACAAGCTGACAATGTGGATGAAATTAACAAGTTTCAGCAAGACGAACATGTGGAGTAACTATCTGTTAGAATTGTTAACTGAGTGGTAAATTTATTCCAGAAATTGTTTCTTTACTACTGAGTGGGTCTTTTATTATTCTTGATCAAGACACTTCACTTAATACTAGTAATGCTTTTGTCACCGTGCAGAGACATATAAACT
This sequence comes from Anisodus acutangulus, assembly GCA_029783415.1. Taxonomy (NCBI): domain Eukaryota; kingdom Viridiplantae; phylum Streptophyta; class Magnoliopsida; order Solanales; family Solanaceae; genus Anisodus; species Anisodus acutangulus. Next base: position 13,245,184 of record CM056491.1, on the reverse strand, counting down.
CATAACAGAATTTTCTAAATTATGTGAGAGCAGGATTTCTAGTCCTACCCTAGAGTGAGATAGAATTCATTGCTAAAGCTGAACCACAAGTTATTAAATCCTTCTTCTTCTTTTTTTACTGTTCCTCCTTTTCTATTTGTTCATAAATTGATTTTCTGTAGATGAAGCAATAACTGAGGTTTGTTATGGTTGTATGTAAATTCGCCTACATTAGCCACAAACGTTCAATGTGAGGAAATAAATGATATACACAAATTGCTAATTTCGCTGTCTAGGCAAAGCTATTTGTCACCCAAATCACCATATTCATTAAACATATTTTGACGAAAGTAAAGTACAGTACATGACATGTGGCCGTTCTGATAAGATGAATTGGAACTCTGAGACAGAGACAGAGCTCAAAAAATGTGAATGAATAGCTATTAGCGGTGTATCTCCTGCACAGTATTTAAAGTACACTTTCTTTTCATCCACAACACACTTCCCGACAATGCCTTCTCCATGTTGTGAGGTCCCAATCCAACGTGCACACAGAATCTATTTCAATGTGCTGTAGCGGTTTGTGCCATGTTTAGCCCAATGATCCTTCAGGTCAAGTGGAATAGACAGGTCATAACCTTGAGCAGCAAGACGATTAAGCAATTTACTGAAGGCACCACCACTCATCTTTCGGCCACCCACCCGGGAATAGCGTTTGTTTGATATTTGAGGTAATGGATACATAGATATGGTAGTTGTGCAGCAGGCTGACTGCCACCCACCATGACCCCATTTATAGCATGGCTGTGGAGTCCCAGTACAGGAGCAAACTGGCACTGGCATGGCAGACTCATCAAAATTGATTTGATTCAACCCCAAATTATCTTTCCATGATGTGAGCTGTGTCTCTCCTTCCTTATCACTATCCATCTCTTGCAGATTTACCCAATCATCTGATGTTGTAGCAATGACCTGCATATTTAAACTTTCAGCGCCAAATTTACCCACTCTTGGTATTTTGGCTTGCTTATTGTGTCTGCTCTCTTTAGGTCGCCTGACCTTTTTAGGAATCTTTGCTTCAGAAGTGTCTGTGTCTTTCAAGTAGCCAGCTGCGGGATCTTCCATTGAACCATGAGCAGCTTCAGGTATGGTTCTATGCATTTGATGTTGGTTATAAAAGTGCTTTGCACCACTTTCAGTTCCATTTCCCGGTGAATCCGGAACCATGTTGTTGTCATTTGTAGAGCTGTCCTGCAATCGAAGAGCAGCAACGGCATCGTCCCTTTCTTGAATCAAAGCATTACGCTCTGCAAGTGCTGCATCTCTCTGAAGCATTGCCATGTCTCGCTCTGCAAAAGCCCTCCTTCTCTCCCCTAGTGCCATATTCCGTTCGCGGATGGCAGAATCCCTCTCGGCCATGATGGCCATGTAAGTCTTTATAGTAAAGTTATTGTGGTCCTTTATTAAAAGAAAGCAGCATTAAGCATAAAGAAAATCAAATCAATTAAAGCTTAATGCCGTAGCCTGTTCATGAAAATTATTTTAGTTGCCAGATAAGCAACAGCACGATGAGCCATGAGTAGGTTCTACAAGTTATCTTTTTGATGGTTATCCAGAATAGGTTCAGTGAGGTCTCAGTAATTTGCAACCCAGTCTAAGAGATTCCAAATCTATAACTGATAATCACTGCTAAGATATACTAAGTTTAAAGTTCCTTAACCAAAGGTACTTGTAGATTTTTCTGTTTCTTATGAAAAAGAAGCCACCAACATGATTCTTCTGATACAGAAAAATGCAAAATCCCAAGATTTAAGTACAGTGTCATACCATCCTTAAGGGGGGAAAGCAAATGCTAGAAACCCATCTTGAATGTGGCCGTTTCTGCAGAAATACAAAAGAAAATACTTTACGTAATGATAAAAAATGTAATGATCTCAAAGCAATCAAAGTTATAGATGATTGAATGCTGCACATTAGTTACAAACCCAAAATTTATTGATTTCAACCTTTCCCAGGGACAGGAACTTTATCTTATCTCCATATCTAAGTCGCCAAAGACATGAACTTGTAATGTTAAGCTTCTAGTCCACTTTATCTATTTAATGTTACATGTTGTTAACTCCAACTCCCAACTCTATAGGCCATTTAGCTAAGGATAGAACAAAATGAAAACAAAAGATCCATCAAATTGAGATTAAGTTAGTTATTAGTGTACAGCTAAGTGTTGAAATTTCGAGAATTCAGAATTTGTCTTAAAGAAGCAAATCATTACTTTTATAACAGAGAAATCCCCGACGACGGTGAAGGACCAATGGTGCACAGATTGAAACTTGGTATATAATGGGCCCATCCCTCTATCCTTCTCCACATAAATACCAAGCTTTTGTCTGTGGCAAGTACTCATTTATTGAACCCCTACTAATTTGAGATTGACACAGGTTGATTGAATTTTATGCGAAGAAACCAAGGAAGCAAACACAGGTTTCCCCAACCCAAAAGTAATTTTCTCTCTTTTTACATCTCTAACTAGGTAAGAAGACAAACAGAACTAGCATGCTTTTCTAGTATTGGGAATATCAGTCACAGATTTATTACTAAAAGGAAAGATATAATAATAAGCAATTATGCCCCATTCAAAAAAGTTGAGTTCGGCTCTCTATAACCAACAACAAATAATGAAAACTATGCCTCAATCATAAACTAGTAGTCAGTTACGAGAAATTCCTATAACTCCTCCTACTGTTCTCACAGTTGTGACAACTCCTTTATACATATTGTTTATGGCATGTGCATCTGGTATCCTTTAGCTCTCCAACACCCACCAACACATCCAGTAACATACTTTTCTTGACTCTTTATTACTCCTATATGCTATTTCTAGGTCAACAAATATCACGTGAAGATCATTCTTCCTCTCCTTACAAATGTTCATCAATCTTCTTAGTAAAAATATAGCATATGTTGTAGATGTACCAAGCATAAATCCAAACTGGTTTCCTAACACCCATGTAAAGTACCTAAGTCTATGTTCTATCACTCTTTCCCAAAGTTCCACTTCCATCATATGACACATACGTTGAATGATACGACCACTCCAGTTTATTAGGCACTAAATCATTCCAATACAACTTTGCTTATAAGTAATTTTCATTTCACAAGTGTGAGATATCAAAGAATTCATGGTCAAAATCATAAGGTAAGAATGACACCAATAATCACACCTTAATCCCAACTGGTCAGGATTGCCTATATGAATCCCCTATCTTACAATTGTGTTCTGTCCTTATCTAAATTCACATTGATTCTGAAACACTATAGGTCGCCCTAGACATATTTTCTCTACTTAATTTTAGGTCTACCACATCATTGTTTAGCAATGCTAATTCTCATACTATCACACCTTTAGAAGTGTCCTTAAAGGTTTACATAGAACATGGTCATATCATCTTAGGCGACCTTCTCTTATTACATCCTCCACGTGTACTACTTGCACCCTCACGCTAGGAACTTGTCCAATATCTCATGACTACACATCTATCTTACAATTTCCATGTTCTAGATATGTTTAGCCTTTAGGCCCAATATTCACTTCAAAAAGAAGAACAACATACCCAGTGTAATCCCACAAGTAGGGTCTGGGGAGGGTAGTTAGTACGCAGACCTTACCCCTACTTTTATGGGGTAGGCCCAATATTCACTTTCATATAACATTATTATTCCGAGCGTTCTATACAACTTGTCTTTTACTTAGTTAAGTATCTTTTTCTTGCATAGTACCCCTCATATCATTCCTTATTTTTATCAATTTTCTGTATGTGTTTCATTTTCATTTATTACATCATTCTCCTGACGACTGAACCTAAGCATCTGAGTTCTAGAATAAAAGCAAAGTCTAGGCTCTAAGAAATAAGAGCAAGATTTAGCAAACACTTAGGCTCCACAAGCAATTGGAGCAATATAGCAAGAGAACAAATAACCCATTTAGCCAAGAAACTTCATTGTATCACTATATGTACAAAGTGTAAATCATCTATCAAACCAATATAGACAGCCCTTTACAGTTCAAACAACCTAATCCTAAAGGTCAACCACACCCCATCAACCTCTTAACTCCACATTTCAGAAAAAGAACTTGACTTTCTAAGTGATGCACTGATGCAAACAAGCTAAAACAACATAGATCAAATGAGATACACAAAATAAGATCAAAAGGTGGGGTTTATACAAGTCAGAGCAAATAATTAACAAAAGTGCAGTTTGAATTAGCGAAATGAAGTAGGAAATAAAAGAGATCAAACAATAGAAACGTGAAATTAGGAAAGCCATTGGAACTAAGCTTACCAGAGGGAGAGGGAGAGGGAGAGGGGAGAAAGGCTAAGCGAGAAAATTGATTAGAAACGATGCAGAGCCAAAAGCCTCTTTTGTTTTTTTTTTCTTTCTTTTTTCCGATTTGTCCAGCTGATACATTCAGAGAAGATGCTTATGCACTGTCCAATCTCAAAATTTGTATCGAAACGCTGTCGTTTTTAGATCCGATCATGTTCGATTATGAGCTTGCGTCAATCCCAATATTTTATACGTGGAATTACGGACTAAATTGTTTGCGACAGTTTACCCACTTAACAATACTTTATTATGCACTGTACCCTTGCTATTTTTGTTTCTTCCTTTATTGTGATCAATTGACTGGCACTTGACTAGGGGAAAATTATGATGTGGATGTTTGTGCAGCATTTTCTTAAGGCTGTGTACAATCAGTGGAAATATGAGGTTATGTAGTTTATTACTAGCATGGATGAATATGTTGAGGTACAATAGTGTGCCCCTAATGTCCTCTTTCCCCCTCCCCCCCTCTTATTGTGATTTTGCTTTTTAGTGAATTTAAAATACTTAACTAAATGACATTATTGTCTTTTATCACTTCATGGGGATTAAAGTTGGTCAATTTGACTAAAATTCATAATTTACATTCAAGCAGGGTTAAATAATACAAGACACTTAGAGGTCGTTTGATAGAATGTATAAGAATAATACTGAATATGATGTATTAGTAATATTGATATTAGTAATGCTGACACTAGTTATGTTGAGACTATTTTTTTATCCACTGTTTTGTTTGGTGCGTTAAATAACATGCATTGCATAATTTATATATAAAAAAAAAGAATTGGTTGTTTATAAAAATGTTCTCCACATTCTTTTGTTTTATACACTTTCTTTATTTGTTGTTCATTTTTCTTTTAAACTTGTGAATTTGTCCATGTTTCATGCGATTACATAAAATATTTCATGTTATCGCATCTACAAGGACTGCTTAAGTGGCCCAGGTCTGCAGGTGCGACACCCTGCTTGTAGGCGCGACCTCACAAATGCAGGACCTCCTTTGCAGGTGCCACCCTTACCCACACAAGCCACCTAGCACATGCGGTCCACCTAGCACATGTGTGACGCACTAGAAATCAGAAAATTAGTCAAGTTTAAAATTTTGATTCAACACTCGAAATTCATATGAGACCTTCGGATACAAACCAAATATGCAAATCAGTTCTAAAACATGCAATGAACTTGCTCGCGCACTCAAAACAATCATGCGAGGTCATCATGATCTGATGTTGACTGTGGTCAACTCCAATTATATAAGTCACCGTAAAAGAGTGGATATTATATAAGTGTTCAATAAGCATATTTTATCAGATTTAAGATTTCTTGGTGCTTTTTTCTCCCCCAGAAAGGCTAAGCACACAGCTTGTATCTATATTGTACGCTGGATGTTTGTTTTGCCATTCTAAACAATCCTAGTTACCAACAGTATTTGGGCTTTGATTTGTAAATGGATGTAATACAAGTTTATTAGTACTTGCTTTATACACTACTCATTTAATGACCTCAAAATACATGCAAATGCCCACCATTTTGCTTATTTCCAGACACATTAATTTCAGCATTTCCGTAGCTTCAATCCCCAAAAAGTTCCATATCAAGATTCATACTGTGTGCTTAAAATTTTAATCCCAAGTTTAAATAGAAAACACACTCTAATACACCCACAGGCCACAATGAATGGGAAAAAAAACTGCACCCAGTATTTCTTTCTGGATAAGGAATAACAGCTCTTAATCCAATTCACAAGCGTGTAGATGACATCCACGTGTACTGACCTGATTAATTCTTAGGAAAATACCGATCCTTGTCACCCTAAATGAACCAATCAAAATGCAGAGACCTGCGAAACCAGGATCACTCCGCAATATAAATTGCGTAAGTTGCATTTCAGATGATCATGTCAAATTGTAATTCACTCAGAATTTAATCTGATATATTTGTGAGGATTGTGAAAATTGAGAAGATGACGGCAACCGGAGAAGTTGAGAACCCGGCGGTCGTGCAGCCACCGGCAACGGAGAAGCCTGTTAAGGAGAAGAAACCTAAAACTGTTACTCATCCTCCATACTTTCAGGTATTTAGTTTCTCCATATACTTATATATGTTTTAATATGGATGATTCAATCAATACTTGTTACTCCCTTTATTATTTGATTTTGTAACCTGCAATTCAGTATATCTAATTGTGGGATGTAAATATTGCAGATGATTAAGGAGGCTTTGTTGGCTCTAAACGAGAAAGGTGGATCGAGTCCGTATGCAGTTGCAAAATACATGGAAGACAAACACAAGGACGAATTACCAGCGAATTTCAGGAAAATTCTAGGTCTTCAATTGAAGAATTATGCAGCAAAGGGAAAGCTTATCAAAATCAAGGCTTCGTACAAGCTATCTGAGGCTGGAAAGAAGGAGAAGACTACAACAAAAACATCCACCAAAAAGGTTACCAAGAAGAAACCTAGAAGCACTAGATCTACCGCCACTGCAGCCAAGAAAACAGAGGTTCCAAAGAGAGCAAAAGCAACACAGAACTCGAACAAGGTTGGAGCCAAAAGGACAAAGAAGGCTACTCCGGCAAAGGCAAAGCAGCCAAAGTCTATCAAGTCCCCTGCTGCTAAAAGGGCCAAGAAGGTTGCAGCTTAAGTAGATATAGGAAGAATAATGATTTGCTTTCAAAGTCTGTGAATATTGAAAATGAAACTTTTACTTTCAGTCGTTTAGTTTGTACTTTGTAGTGTAGGCAGGATCAAAATCCCTTCTTGGGTTTGCATAAGTTTGGTTATGAACGTTTTGTATCTCTGCAAATTAAGGTGTTCTGTTAATAATCAACGTACCTTGTTTCCATTGCCTATATTGTTTTACTGTTCCTTATTACTTGTATGGCATTAATGGCGTCCTATATTACCATTGTTGGATCAAGGATGATCAACTTAATTGCTAGTATAAGTGAAAGATTAACTATGAGATATGGCGGGTTCTTCTCTGTTTTTTTAAATTAATTCCCAATCCTTATTTGTTCCATTTTTCTATGGCCAAGGAATGAATGGCACCTTCAGGCCAGGTTAATTTGTAGACATTTCCCAGTTTCAAAGGGCTAGGAGAAGAAGACGCTCTGGAAAGTTCCACATGGAGATGCATATTTACATGAGGTCGTATTTGTAATTTGATGAGGAAGTCCGACTGTATTTTATCACAATCTATCCCATGCTAAAAGACATAGGCTGATATTAATAGATATTTTATCCCACCGCCGAACAATATTCATTGTTGTGAAAATCTTAAGAGGATGATATTAAAAGACGGTCAAATATAGTCGGTTCTCACACTTGTATCAGTCGTGTTAATGTTGAATTTAATGGTGATTTGATCCAATATATTTCCTGAAGTATTAATTTGAATGTATAAGAATATTAGCACAAATGTTGCACTAACATTCAGATCAATATTTTCAGAATTGATTTTGACTTACTTCACGTAATGATTATTATATAGTAAATATGATTTAGCAAGGTAAAAACGAGTTGGTAAACACGATTGAAGAACGAGTCAAGACTGTTGTTTTTCGTGAGAAACAAGTCAAAGTTATTAGAGATTTTTGCTCCTCGATCGTCTCCAACCAATCTTACCAACTGTCCACCTTTCCCTCAACCTCCACAACCGATCGATGAGTTTTTCAAGGAATGTTCTCTACTATAAATAGAGAAGCTACTACAGTAAATCAATATCCACAACCAGAAAGTAAAAATATCAAGAGAGCTTTCGGAATTTCATCTCAGAAATATGGATCACCAGTGTTGCTTGAGTGTGTTGACAACATTCTGTCAAACATTACAGTTGTTTAAATTCTAGATTAGTTTTGTATGGAGTGATTGTAATGAGAGGTTGTCTATGTCTACTTAGTTAGATTTTTCAGGCAGAAGTCATCTGCGACTTCAACTTTTAATTCATTTCCGTTTTATCTTGTAAATCTGTAAATAAAGGAATTTGTACTTTTGTATATAATATATATATATAATAAATTTGGTCATTGACCATCATATATTATATAACTTATGAAAATTTAAACATTTGTGTTCTTTAAATTCCGCTGCATTTACTCTTTAAAGTTTCTGGTTTGCTAAGTGTTGTTACTGGTATCAAACGACATAATTGACGACATTCGAAAACAGAATTGACATTTGATTTATTTCATCTCTTTTTTTATTTCTCATAGCATTTGACACCCATCAAGTGGTATCAGAACCGACACTTAACACAATAAGTGTTTGATCCTGTTGTCATAAGCTATGGATCCGGCAAATTCAACTATTGGTAGACTTCCTTTTAGATGGATCAATTTATGCGTATTGAAAGATTCACATACGTTCTCATATCAAATCAATTGATGTTAGGGCATAAAGATCTATAACCAATGAGTATGTTGTTCCAATGTTGCCACCGGATGAGGAATGTGACATTCTTGTTAAATCTGAATCTGAATGAACTACAGAAGAAACCAATAATGCTAGCTTTAACGAAAAAGCCTTAAATGCAATTTTTGGATGGGTTGATATGTATATGTTCAAACTCATTCAAAACCGTCCACGGCTAAGGATGCATGAGATACTTTACAAATTCACTGTGAAGGTAGCTCAAGTGTTCGTCGAACAAAGCAACGCATACTCATGAGTAAATATGAATGTTTAAGGATGGAAGAAGCGGATGATATTAAATCTTATTTTGAAAAGTTGATTAACTTCTCAAATAAATGTCAAGTGCTTGGTGAACCATTAACCAACACTCAACTTGTTGAAAAGGCTCTCCGTTCTCTTCTTGAAAAGTTTAATTTAATGATTTGTGTTATTGAAGAAACTCACAATCTTGCCACAATGGACTTTATACCTTAATGAGCATTCTCAAAACTTATGAGATTAACATTGAAAATCAAAAGAAATTGTATAAAAGCAAGAATGTGGCACTTCAAGTTCAATCCTCGGAGAGTCAAATCGGAGAAGAGGATGAAAATCTTGAAGAAATTGGTGATGGTGCAAATGTTGCCTTACTCACTCGAAAATACAATTATATGGTTAGAAAGTTCAACAATTAAAGAAATAAATCTAAATCTAAAGAGCACCAAAATCAAGTCTTCAATCAAAAGTCAACTAGATTCCTTCCAAACGTACAAAAAAGAAATCAACTAAGAAGAACCAACTCAGATCGTATCAAATTTGATCCTAAAAAACTTGAGTCTGTGCAGTGTCATACATGCTCTGGTTGGGGTCACTATGCTAACGAATGTGCAAACACTCTTAGAAAATTTGGTAAGAACCTATGAGTTTCTCTTAGTGATGATGAAGGAGAAGAGGAAGTATAACGTGAAATTGAAACACAAGCAATGCTGGCTACTGTTTTCCAACAGTCTCTATCGGATAATGAAGACGTCGTATACAATGTTGTCTCAGATGTCACGACATTTGCTCCAACATCAACAACGACATCAACATCCTCAGCGACATCCGAAATGCAATATTTCGGATAACAATCGAAGTAACATTTCTGAGCCAAAAGGTAAAAAATGTTTTAGGAGAGTTTGGGTTCCTAGAAAGGATGTAACATGTAATGTTGCTATAACTGTATTAAGAACTAACATTTCAGGTTCTTGGTACTTTGATAGTGGATGTTCTCGCCACATAACAGGTGCAAAAGATTTTCTAAAGAACTATGAGTCATTCAATGGAGGAAACGTGACTTATGGAGGTGGTAGTAAAAGCAAATATAATTGGAAAAGGGATCTTGGATGTTCCTGGATTTTTAGCCTTAAGAAATGTCTTACACGTTGAGGGCTTAATGACTAATTTGATTAGTGTTAGTCAACTGTGTGATGACGAATTTGAGGTAAAATTTAATAAGAATGTATGTGAAGTTACGAATAAAGCCAATATATGTGTCATGGCATGTACAAGAACATGTGACAATTGCTATCTTGTTGTAAGACAAGAAACATGCAATAATGCTAAGGTCGATGACATAACACTATGGCATCAAAAGTTGGGGCATGTCAACTACCACAATTTAAAAATGTTGGTCTCATATGAAGCGGTTAGAGGCATACCCAAACTTAGTCATAAAGGTAAAACTGTCTGTGAAAATTGTTTGAAATGTAAGCAAACTCGTGTCTCTCATAATGTTGTCCAACACGACGGATAATATTCAGGTACGTCTCACTGTTTTCAATTGATACATATGGATTTAATGGGTCTAATTGAAGTAGACATTCTAGGAGGCATGTGGTATTCCTTTGTGATAGTAGATGATTTCTCTAGATATTCTTGGATATATTTTTTGAAAGAAAAATCACAAACGTTTAACATGTTTAAAATCTTGCACTCTAGAATTAGAAATTTATTCTATTCTCCTATTTTTTGGATTAGATCCAACCATGGAAAAGAATTTGAAAATAGTTCATTCACATTTTTTGTGAGAAAAAAAGAAATTTTCATGAGTTTTCTGCCCCCCCCCCCACTCCTCAACATAATGAGATTGCAAACATTTGTCAAAAAGTTTTTGGGCAGAAGCCTTGAATACTTCTAATCACATCGCTAATAGAATCTATTTGAGGCCAGGAACAAAGATGACACCCTATGAGATTACAAATGAAAAGAAACCAAACTTGCGTTACTTTCATGTTTTTGAATGTATTTGTTATATTTTAAATGACATGGATCATTTGGCAAAATTTGACTCTAAGAGTGATAAATAAATTTTTGTTGGCTATTCACAAAATAGTCATGCTTATCGAGTATACAATCTGAGATCAAGAACTGTACACTAGTCTGTAAATGTTATCTTTGATGATCTTTCTGATGTTTTAGGAAAAACTATTGAAAATAACATTATAGATACAATGGAAAGTCCACAGATTGTAGAAGAATCGAATGTTGCCACACCTGAAGCAACATCCGAAACAGCAATAGAGACCACAAAGGCCACAAATGAGGAGTCAAGTGCTGAATTGTTAAACCAAATTTGTAGGGACCCCTCATCAAGGATTATGAAGAATCATCCAACGGGCCAAGTGATAAGGGGAGTTTTTGAAGGAATTAGAACAAGAGGCAAATAACCACTCAACTATAGAAAAATGATAAGGTATGTGTGTATGTCAATCATATACCAATAGGTTAGTCTTTCTTGTTTTATATCTACATTAGAACCAAAGAATGTTGTAGAAGCACTTAAAGATAATTTCTGGATATAAGCAATGCAAGAAGAGCTTGAACAATTTTATAGAAATGAAGTCTGAGACTTAGTTACACGTCCAAATAATACAAATGTAATTGTAACTAAGTGGATTTTTAAAAATAAATCAGACGAATCGGGAACAATTATTAGAAACAAATCATGTATTGTTGCACAAGGTTATACTCAAGTTGAAGGAATTGATTTTGATGAAACCTTCGCACTTGTAGCTAGAATCGAGTCTATTAGACTTTTACTTGTTATTGCTTGTTATTTGAAAATTACTTTACACAAAATGGATCTAAAATGTGTCTTCTTAAATGGTTATCTAGACAATGTGGTATATGTTGAACAACCAAAAGAATTTGAAGATCTTTACCATCCCCACTATGTGTACAGGCTTAAAAAGTTTTTGTATGAGTTGAAACAAGCCCCTCTTGCATGGTATAAGGTCGTTTGACTAACTTTTTTAAAACAATATAATTTTTTTCTCCTCTTTCATGTTGCCTCCAGCCCCATCGTAGCTATTACCTCCGCCGCCATTTTTCTGCCACCTCCACCATCGGAGCACTGCCTCCACCATCACCGAGCACATCTCAATACCAATCACCATTGTAACAGCCGCCTCGGCATCCCCACCACCACCACGGTCCTTCCCTCCTTGCTAAATGACATGTCATTCCACTACGGTAGCATGACTGCCGCCATTTCCATTGTCGTCACTGTTATGCTTAACAGACTAGAATATATGGCCAATATATACGTCTTTTCATCCACATCTATAACACCCACCAATGCAATTACCGTCAATTAGACCCATACCCATCACCACAACCACGATGTTAGCTCTATCACCATTGTCGTGGAGAAGTGCTCGCTCGTTTAAATGTTATTGTGAAGTCGATTTTTTTAATTGTAATTTATTTTTTAGATTCGCAAAATTCAATGATTATTTTTCGCAAGAGAATTCCATGATTTTTCAATTTCATTTTTTAAAAGAGAGTATTAGAAATTCCATGATTCTTTCAATTTTATTTGTCACAAAACCTAGTTTGTAGAAGAGAAATGGAAGAGGATCTCCTTTATAGGTAGTTCTGAGGTTTTGTTATGGAGGAAGATACCATTGGTGTGTTGATAAAGGTGACAAAGTCGTCGGAAAATGTGAGTGGAAAAAGATGGGGGAACTGCATTTTGAAAAAGAAAGAAAAATGGGTGTGGATTAAAACTTCTTTAAAAATCAAAAGCTTCTTCAATTGATTATTTGGTATTAAGAGCTATGTGTCCTTTTTTATTGGTTTAATTGTCATGTCATTGTGTGTGAATTGCACACATTTGTTGGCTGCAGATTAATTTTGTATCCAAATGACACAATAAACATCTTTTTGAGGATTCGGATAATATGGATCTCAATTGGAGGGTCTAAGTAGAATACATGAATAAATTTAAAAGTTTATCGATGACTTTAGTCAATATAATTCACCCTATGAAATATATCATTGTACATAAATGAATAAAGCTAACAATACCCTAATTCATCGTTTGCTTAAAATGATTACATGTGTTTTTCAAAGTTTTGAAATAGCATATCACTTGTAAAACTCATACTATAACATAAAGCTGGCCAGTGGGTTGGGATGGCCCGGTCCCGCCCCGATACCGCTCCGAACCCGAGTAGTAAAAAAAAAAATTGGTATCGGGACTCGAACCGGGACAATGTCTCTTCCCGACCCGTCCCTGCCCGCCCCAGCCCCGCCAATCCCGATCCGATTCCGAGCCCTCCCCGATCCCGCCCGTAACGCTCCATTTGCAAAAATAACCGTTGCACCAACGACCATTTTAGATTTTGGCCGTTGTGCAACGACCATTTTTTGCCTCCCCTCTCCCCCAACCTCCCTACCCCTTAATATTTATTTTTAACCCATAAGTTATTATATTTACACTTTAACCCAATTTTTCAACTATAAATAACTCATTTTCTTTTCATCTTTCTCACAAATCTTCCTACAATCTCTCAATCTATCTCTCTACAAGTCTACATTGTTTACTAAATATTCAATTTTATTTATTCATTTGGGAATTGGGAGTGAAGTAGGCAACTAGCTTGAGGATCTTCCATCGAGCAAAGTTTCAATTTTCAACCTCTCGATTACACGTCGACGTTACGTCGGTGTTTGGTACATTCGTTCCTTCATTAAATTATTATTGTCGGTTTATTTTATTTAGCGCACTTAATTTTATTATCTTTAATTATTTATTATTATAATTAAAATGGAAGGATTAAGAGGTATGTTTAAGGATAAGGGTGCTTCTTCTAGTAGGGGCAACAAGGGCAAGGGTACTTCTTCTAATCATCCTATTCCTACACATGATGATTTTGTTGATACTGAACATTTTTCTACAAATACCATTAGATTTAGACGAGGAGCTATTTTCTGGAACTCAAGAAGACTTTAATTTAGACGATGATCTAGATGATACACCCACTAATGTTGATAACAACACACCACTAGTGCACCTTAAACTGAAATGCCTTCTATTTCCCCTAGTATGAGACGAGGTCCAGCAAAACGACCATTAAAATCATATGCATGGATATTTTTTGATAGGGACGCAGAGAATCAAGTAGCTATATGTAAAATTTGTAAAGATGTTTTAAAATTTAAAACTGGAAAAGGTCACGGTGGGACGGGGATTTAATTAGACACGTAGTAAGTGTTCATCCAGCTAGGTATACCCAATACCAGGCTTCAAAACCGGGTGTGCAAACGTCCGCTCCATCGGAACAAGGTTCACATACTGATACTGTCCCGGACCAAGTACAAGGTCAAATTAACCCTATGACGGGGGGAATTGTAGGCCCTAAATACAATAAACATAGAGATAGAGAAGCAATATCAAAATTAGTTGCTGTGGAGGGTTTGTCTTTTTAATTTCCTTCATCTCCCGATTTTATTCATTACATTAGAGATATATATAATCATGCTTTTAACAATTTTTCTAGATCAATTGTTAAGAGAGATGTATTTAAATTCGCACATGAATATCAACAATATTTACGTTATTCATTATATCATTTTAATGACAAAGTATCTATCACGTCTGATATAGGTCGTAGTACTAACAACCATGATTATTTAACGGTAACTTGTCATTGGATAAATTATAAATGGTCTATGCAATAACGTATCTTAGCGTATAGATATATAGATTATAGGCACACTAGTACTTTTATTGCATAAAATATTTATCAAGTGTGCCATTATTACGGAATAACTGATAAAATTATGATTATTACATTAGATAACGCTTCTTCTAACAATTACGCTATTACAATTTTAAAAAATAGTTTAACTCCATCTTTTTCAGATCATTTTCATATAAAATGCGCGTGCCATATATATAACTTAATTGTAAAGGACGGTCTATCACTTTTTGAAGACATTCTTAGTAAAATACAATTTGCTATAAACTTTATTTTTAAAAGTAATAGAGTACAACGAAGAAAAGAATATAAAAAAACTTGTCACGATTGTGGACTACCTTATAGAAAAATTCCAGAAGAAGTATCCACTAGGTGAAATTCTTTATACGAGCAACTACTTGTTACTTATGACTATAGAAAACCTATAACTTTATTTTTTAACTCTCATAATCAAAATCCAGCTGATATGGTTGTAGATAGTGATTGGGTAAAAATTTCAGAACTTATTGTATTTTTAGAGAAATTTTTTCAAGCAATAAAAAAAAAATTCGGTATATATTATCCTACTATTTCAACTATGTTGTTTTATATAACTCTAATATTTTTATTACTTAGTGAATATATGGAAAAACCAACTTATATTGCAGCTATTAAAAAATGTTTATCAAAATAAAAAAATATTTTATTCCTATTCCCACTATTTATATTATTGGTGATGTATTAAATCCGACTATTAAAATAGACGGTACTAAATCACTTTTTGAAAGTATTTACGATTGTATAGAAGTACTACGAGCTCGAAGTCCAAAAAATCCAAATCACCCACCACCTATTGAACAAACTAAAGAAGAAGTGTTGTCTAGCGTAGAAGACCAATGCAAAAAAATATATAGGTTTTACCAACAAGAAAGTGCTAGTAACCTACCGACTTCTATACCATCTTCTTCATCTTCAACACAACCTCACAAAAGACATGTTGTTTCTGCGGCTAGTATTGAAAGCATCAGAAATAGAATGTGCGGTCGTACCTCTAGTACTAACCAAATTAGCGAGTTGGATATTTTTGTTTTGCAGGGTTCTGTACCGTACCAAGAAGTTATCAATGAAGATAGACATGAAGACTTGCTGAAATACTGGAGGGGGAATGAGAAGACCTTTCCGACACTTTCAATGATGGCCCGAGATGT
Organism: Anisodus acutangulus; assembly: GCA_029783415.1. Taxonomy (NCBI): domain Eukaryota; kingdom Viridiplantae; phylum Streptophyta; class Magnoliopsida; order Solanales; family Solanaceae; genus Anisodus; species Anisodus acutangulus. The sequence goes on along the minus strand of CM056491.1, from coordinate 13,229,218 downwards.
TTTGAACATTCAAGCGTCATCAACTGAAAGCGCTTTTTCTACATGCAGATATCAAATAGGAGACCACAGACACTCATTAGCCGGAGACAGTTTGAAAATTGCAGTATTATTCAGAGATTGGATACGAGCGGAGCGGAGAAGGTGCGGTCAACCGAAGATCAACGAAGGAGAAGACGAAAACTACAACGAAATCTTATCCGAAGGTGGTGGAAGCGACGTGGATCAATTTGACCAACAAATGCCAATTTCAATCGAAGAACCATATGAAATTATCAAGAAATTAGAACATGTTTTTTTAGAATGTAATTTTTTTAATTGCAATTTTATTATGTAATTTGCAACTTTTGGACAACACCACAAAGTTGCAATTTCGACAATTGTATTTGTATTACAAAAAAATCATATGTCTATTAAATAATATAAGAGGCATAAAAACAGCCTTGAAATATTTTTATTACACTATCTTGTCTTGTTTAATATTTAATTATTGAGTTTTTTTTATACATATGTTATTAAAAAAAAAAAGGAAAATCCGCCGGAATCCGATACCGATCCCGCCCCTGACCCGACCCCGCCCCGCCCCGCCCCGACCCGATTCCGACGGGATCTGGATCGGGGCGGGACTTCAGCAAATCCCGTCAAGCCCGATCCCGCCACCCCCGATCCTTCCCCCTTCACCCGTCTCGCCCCGACCACCCGCCAAACCCGGCCCGCCAGACCCGAATCCGGCCCACTGGCCAGCTATACTATAACATATAAAATTGAGATAAGAGTAAAAACTACTCCTCAAATATCATTTTTTTTAGTTTTTGTTACACCTCGTAATTTTAAGACTATAATTAGAGGACGTAATTAAGGAGGTAAGATTTGAATGTTGGATATAGAGTATATATTATATATGCTAATCCGGAAATTAGTATACAAGAGGATGTGATTCCGGAAAGATGTTGGTCACAATAAGGGTGACGTTGGATACTTATAGCAATAATTGTATATTCCCGTTATGGAATAGTATTGTATTATAAAATTATGACATTGAGGATACGAGGCTTATGAAATTCTCGGGAATTAAAAGAAGTGGGTTTGAGATTTATTAATTGAAGAACTTGGGGGCCAAAGTGTAAAGGAAAAAATCGAGAATTTTTTTTATAAACCTACACTCTTCATCTTCATCTTCATTTTAATCTTACCCAAAACCCTCATCTTTCTTCTCCAAACCCACCCCCCCTGCTGGCTGAAAATCACCCCCAACCCCATACCCAATTTAAGATTTTTATCTTCTCTTCCTAGACTACTTTTTTCACCAAAAATTAGAAGCAAAACAACACCAAAAGCAGTGGCTTAAAAACAACCACTTCTTTGGCTGAAATTGTGTAGCCAGAAATTTTTGGGATGAAATTTTGGAAGAAAAAACGTGTAGGGATGATGGCCTAACATTTGTAGAACACTTGCATGTCAATTGGAGTTGAAGAAGTGAACAAAAAGGGAAAGAAATCACGAACAGCGATTGGGCAGAAAATTGCGGACTGTTTTGGACCAATTGAGTATAAAATTCTTCTTTCTATGATATAATTGGAATGAATGTTGTTAGAATTAAGGTAATGAATTTGTGTTAAGGAAGAAATTGGAATTTAAGCATTGCATGTGACCATTTTGGGCTAGTTGCCACTTTGGGACAGATTTTGGTGTTGTTGGATTAGATTGATTATTGTTGTTATTATTATCACTAATTGCATGATGAAATTGAAAGGAAACATGGAGATTTAGTTGGAATTAGTTATATGGAAGTATTAAAATCCGAAATTGGATTATAGGAATTAAGATAAGAGTTATGGAATTATGACATGTTGTGGCCAAGAACTTGCATGAAATTGTTGGACATGTTGTGATGTATATGGGCTGTTTTAGGGACTGTTTTGTGGTGTTATAATTCTGAAAATTTAGTCATCATTATGCATGTTTAAGTGTGGTAATTGCTAAGGTAAGTCCTAAAGGAATAAGGGTGTGGAAAGGCATAGAAATGCTTCACATTCTACCCTCGTTGTTGTTGGAACATGGGATGTTTTGTGGGCTATTTTTAAGGTGGATTAAGAGGCTAAATTTACATGAGAAGTGGGTGTGTAAATTCCCTTTATTGTTGTCTTAGTTGTGCCCTTAATTGGTGCTTGTTTATTGATGTTATTAGTCTCGTTTGGAAGTTGTGGAAACATGTATAAACAGGGAAGTCTTGCCAATTTTTATAAAATAAGAAGTCGTTATTCGATATAAGGTATACTAGCTAATGATCATAGAATTGGCGAACATATTACCATTATTATAGGTTGAAATTCTAAATCGGGGCGTGCTCTAATATAGAGTTGATTAGTTAGTCTAAGAGGTATGTGAAACTCTTACTTCTTTCTTTTGGCATGATTTAATGAAATGCAGTGGACGTACTTAATTCTTATCTGATTTAATTCCTAATGAGGATTGTTATGAGAAGTGCACTATGATTTTCAGCAAAGAGTTTATTATGACATTATTACAATGATTTTATTGAGAGTCGGATGATAATTTTTACTTGCATATGGTTACTCACGATATCTACTGTGCTAAGTGTTACTACTTCACCTCACCGAGTCCCGGCGAGTTCACGACTCGTCTGCGCACATTGTTCACTGAGACCCTCGGCTTCAGAGGCCGGGTTACGTAGGATGGATCCATAGATGAGAGATGACTTTCTGAGTCCAAGATGGGCCGGGTTATGATATGATTCCACGGTCGCATTAGTGGGCCGGGTTACGTCACCAGTATATATATGTATATGGGCGATCATTCATGTTTTCTTGCCTTGACTACCGTTTTATAAAAGCCTGGCCGAGCTTTTTATGGTTTATGTACGGTTGGATTTGGATCTGATTTTTATCTTGATCTTACATTTACGTTGGCCACTTATGATCTCTTTTACGACCGTATTTTACATACTCGATTACATTATTTTGTCTGACCCTTTCTCGAAGTGCGTTTAAATGCCGCAGTACATGTCTCCGATTTGGTGAACCTCGGGCCTAGGTTCCTACTCGTGAGGTTGGAAAGCTCCTTTGATCGAGCTTTGTCATTTTGGTACCGAACCTCTTTAGACTTACTGTTTGTATTTAGGGCACGGCGGGCCCCGTCAAAATCATATGTCGTTATTCTTCTTATAGAGTGCACGGGGCGGTGGTGGGTTATGCGTATGTAAGGGTTATGACTCTGTTTTGGTCGGTCATGTTATTGTATTTTGTCTTTGGGGTGTTCCGTGTATATCACGTTACTATCTGGTGGCGGCACTTTGTCGGCTTGCTTGTTATGTTATATTGGCTAGTTGTGACTCCTCGAGGAGGCGGTACAATCTTGGGTAAAGCGACCTCGTCGGCTTGCCTACCCCTGGCATATGTTGCTATTGCGACGTTATCTTCTTGGGATTCGAACTCATTAAGTGTTAGTTGGATTATGTGTGTCAAGTTAGTATAATAGCGTCATTAGAGCGGTTAGTCGCGGCTTGCGTCGAATTCGGGTCGGGTCGTGACAAAAGTGGTATCGAGCCAGGTTGTCTCGGAATGTCTCTGATGCTGTCTAGTAGAGTCTTGAGTATGGGTATGTTGTGCACCATACTTTATACTTGAGAGGCTACGGATATTTATGATTGGTTTCTATTCTTCTTTAAGATCGTGCGATAGAGCTATGTTATTAGGTTATTCCCTCTCTGGCGTATTAATGTATGCAATTTATGCCTCCGAAAAGCGGGTAGCGAGGAAGGAAATCTGGTCGAGGTTATGAGAAACTATCTTTCATTATCTGGGAAGAAATAATGTAAGCTTGGGACATGGAATATTTGAGACTCTTAGATTATTAGATAATCGTTGAGACACTTAGATATACAAGGCCTTCTTGAGTAAAAAAATTTTATGTTTGATCTGGGTTAAAGTACATGGTATATGTGAAGTCATTAGTTGTGATGACTCTTGGGTATGCTTATGTTTATATGAAAAGGGATATGAGATATGCCAAAGCTGGAATTACTCTTGTTGTACATATAAGGTTTGTTGTCTCTGGAGCAAGTTATGCGGATAAGTCCTTGAAATTAGTTCAAGATGGGTAGTTGATAGTCGTTAATGGGTTGTCTACTTGTGGATGGGGGCTTAGGGGTAGATGGTCCTCTACATGTTGTAATATTATCCTATTTAAGTTGATGTGTTCGAACTTTTCTTATGAGTTATGCTATCCATGTTATGTATAAATGTATTGTCTTGGTCATACTTAACTTTTTCGGAGCAGGTGGTGCAGTAATGTCCCCAGACAGTATGTGGGTTGAGTATAAATCACTTGTGTTAGGACCTATCTTTGCCAATTTTTCTCAGTGGACTACCTCTAAACAGTTAATTAGACTTGCCTAGATATCTTTTATATTTGATTAAAATTTCCCCCGTAATTGTCTTTGCGTATCATAATGTAGAATGCAAAATGTTCTAATAATCCAAGCATGAGTTTTATCTCTTAAATAGGGAATAGATTCGTATGCTAAACATGTTGTCAGTAGTTGCTTAAGGGAGTGGAAAATTGAGTATTTACATAATTCCAAGAATGACTTGTTGCTGCAATAAATGGTTTACTTATTTAGTTAACTATTAAGCAAGTGAATATATTATGCCAAGCATTATGTAATATATGTAATATTATGGCTATTTATGACTACTCTATTAATGTATAGCATGTTAGGTTGATGAAAACTCTTGTTAGAGTATTGTGTGCGATTATTTGTGTGTTAAGTGGTTGTCTTGTTAAGTTTAAGGGTTATTTGACCTTGTATGATGCATTTAAATGACTTTGAAGTAATTGGTATACTAGTTGTAGTCCATTGTAACCCCTCTTGGATTGTTTTAAGTCCTGTGGTGTCCATAGTATGTTAGGTCAACCCATCATTAGTACATGTACTAATTTAGTATGCTTAATACATGAACATGAGGTTTGTTCCACCTGTAGCGAACAAATTATTTCGTATGTTGCTATAGTGGCTTGAGAAGTATATTAAACCTCTTAGAACCTGTGTTCGATTAATCCATGACTCAATACACAGTTATGTTAATTAAACACCAATTGTTAGAGTTAAAAATTATGCTTACATAATGACTATGTTGGTTGTAAAGGTCACATTTGGTATGGAAATGATTGAAGGACTTAATGTTTTTATTTATTTATTTATCTGCCTATAATAAAGGGAACTAAGATTTAGCATAAGGGTATTTGTTATAATTATGATAGGATCACCTAATGACTTTGAAATGGATGTGTGTCTTGTTTAAGTCTTTGTCATGATCCTGAAGGATAGTTTAGGAGCCCTATTTGGTGTATGTTTTGCTTGTTAAAGGTCATATCTATCCTTGGCATGTCCCAAATAGTCTTAGGTGGTCTAATACTCATCTGAGCATAACTATTTAAAATAACACTTGTCTCCTATATGCGTAACTCTGCGTCCGTTTGGTTTGATTGTATATGCCCGTGTTTTGTATCTATGTGTTGATTAAATCAGTTAAGTCCTTTTATTCCCGTATGCGCTCTTTGCGAGTGATGTCTACCCCTTCTCCTTTTATGTAAATTTGGTAGATAATATAAGATCATTTGAGTTTTGATAGGTATCTAAATCACGTGTTAAAAAAATGAAATGAATATCACGAGTAGTTCCTCGACTATGTGCATTCCTTGCTTCTCACTGATTTGGTTAAGTTATTAAGTGAGTAGTGATGAGGTTAGCATGGCATGGATAGGCAATCCACATATGTTTGGTCTATCTATATATACTTGTTTATGCCTACTCATGTCAGGATAACTAGTTTACATGTTACCACAAGGGATTGAATATCTAGTTTGGTATAGTTATGATTCATTTAAGTTTTGATTGACATTGTCCATTTTCCAAGATGTGATTCAAAAAAAAAAGGGGAGGGGGGGTACCTTGAATTTTATGTTTCCCGAATCAACTTCTTGATGGTACCTTTACAAGATTGTAGCTTTAGGTAATGCAAACTTAGAAGCGATGGAGAGAGATTAACATTGTTCGTCCCTTTAAGAGTTTGGGATTGTCTCCATCCCGACTTTATATAGGAAGAATAAGGGGCATTGTTACCAAATTGAAAGTAGTAGTAGATGTCAACGAATGAGTGTAAATGTTCCATCTTTGATTTAGAATAATATGTACAATTGAAATAGAGCAGAACATGTTAATTTTAGATTTGTCTAGTCGTGTATGGGCTACCTAGTTAACTTAATGCTTAATATTGCTAATTTAAAGATATTAATGATATATGAAACGCCTAGATTTGATTTAATGGATTGGCGAGGTTGGATTGAAGTTGGGTTTAGCATGTATGGGTTATTTAAATTAATGTGATGACGATATATTATTTTGGAAACTTCGTTTGGCTATCTGTAAGTCGTTTGGTCATATTATCTACCTAAAACAAGCGCCACTAATTAAGAACAAGATTAGTTGTCCTATTTAACAAAACTTGTCTTTATCAATAGTCTGATATGATAATTTAAAACTAGAAGAGAATGAGTTAAGTGGGTTGATATGGTTGAGGTTATATGATGTTATTTATGATGAGAATTGATAAAGGGTAGCCTTTATGTGATGATTGTAATTATGAATATTACCTAAATTTCGAGCACCTTTTACTGATTTGGGGGTATGTTAGAAGATATGACTAAGCATACTAATTAATGTTAATATGATTTGGATATATCTGTAAGTTTGGATTAGTAAGTTCAAATCTGATGTAAACACTTGTAATAGATAAAGTCTTGCTAATCATTGTTAAAAATGAGACATTGAGTAACTTTGATTTGATTAACTTAAGCTTCCAATTTATGCTCATTGTTTTTAAAATTATTCTTAATATGGGTATTAAGTATATGTTAGGCTCAGAATAACACGATATGGATAACACTTGCTATTTGAATTATTAGAGATAGTGATTAATATACGGGCCAGGAAAAACTTAGCTCATTATATGCCTATTATGTGTTCACTTGTTACGATTTAGGCTTGAATGAGGTCTAATATAAACTTTAAGACTTGTTTAGCCTTAGTGATCCTTCGGCATGGTAATGATGGATTGGATATTCATTTAGCATCTCTTGTGTTCCTAAATATATATGTGTGGTTGGGACGGTCTAAGGTAGTCGTATCATATGTCACTTATTTACACATGCCTTGTGATCCCTTGTTTATGGTTAGGACTAGGTAACTAGTGTCTATGCCATGTTGGTGTCTTGGGCATGTTCATATGTATATCATCATTTAGAGTAGCTTGTGTGTTTTCCTTAGTACCACTACATAATCAAACAATGCCTCTCTATTATGTATATTTGAATTCTATTATATAGAACAGCTTGCATCTTGATCCAGGTAGAGGATATTAGGCTTTTGGGAACTCGAAAAAATATATATATTAGTCTCTATTACACCATTTTTGAAGTTATGTCTTCACGATCCTTATGTGCTTAGTTGAAGCTATTGATTTTGAGTTAAAACATTCATTTAAGTACTTAACTCTTTGGTTAAAATAGGACCGGGAATCGAATATATAAAATGGGGATTAGTCATTGGTTGTGAAGATGCTATCACATTCTCAAGTTTAAGATTAAGGTATAGATTATGCTTAAAGTTCTTGTATATATGTACATAATGTGAAATGCTATGGGAATAATGACTCTACTTAGCCTTAGTTTTAGTATACTTCACTTTTAGAAAATTACGAATAAGCTAGGACGTATGTTGTTTCCTTGTTTATTTGAGTCATTTTGTTAGATAATGGCAAGAGTTGAGTTGTTTTTAAGTCGGATATTTGTTGGCAGAAACGTGTATCATAAAGTCTAAGATGACCTAATATGCAAATTTCTGTGTGTTTGTGAATCCTTGAATCAATTTGTATAAGATGTGCCCAATAGTATGAACATTCGAGGACGAATGTTTCTAAGGGGGAAAGAATGTTACACCTCGTAATTTTAAGACTATAATTAGAGGACGTAATTAAGGAGGTAATATTCGAATCTTGGATATAGAGTATATATTATATATGCTAATCCGGAAATTAGTATACAAGAGGATGTGATTCCGGAAAGATGTTGGTCACAATAAGGGTGACGTTGGATACTTTTAGCAATAATTATATATTCCCGTTATGGAATAGTATTGTATTATAAAATTATGACATTGAGGATACGAGGCTTATGAAATTCTCGGGAATTAAAAGAAGTGGGTTTGAGATTTATTAATTGAAGAACTTGGGGGCCAAAGTATAAAAAGAAAAATCAGAATTTTTTTATAAACCTACACTCTTATCTTCATCTTCATTTTAAACTTAACCAAAAACCTCACCTCTCTTCTCCAAATCCACCCCCCCTGCTGGTTGAAAATCACCCCCAAACCCATACCCAATTTAAGATTTCCTTTAATTCCCTTACTATATTTTAAGAGCACATTAAAAATAGGGACTGTTTCGTCATTTTACCAAAAAGCCCCAAATCATTTTCCTCTCCCTTGTATCACCCAAAATTCCCTTCACTGTACCAGCAGAAAAAGAGAGAAAACGGGCTGCCATGGTTCTTCTCCAACATTCCATGTGCTTTTTGTGTCTTTTTCTTCTTCTTCTTCTTCTATCATTGACTAGACAGTGAAGATTTCAACCTTTTTATGTACTCTCACTTTTGACTTTTTCAGTCATTGCTAAATGTCCTTGGTTGAATACGAACAAGGTATGTTGCCCGGCCGGTACTTGTTGATATAACCTATATGTATGCGTCTCTGTTTTGTTTAGCTTCTCTTTGTTTGAACAAATAGGAACGTGATTCAGGAAGAACTTAAGCTTGAATGTTGAAAATGCCCATTGCTTCCTAATTTTTTGCTCTCTTTATATACATGATTAGTATTGGAAATCAAGAGATAGAATGAGAAGTGGGGATAAATTGAATCTGAAAATGGGGCAATCGCATTGATGAATTGGGGCTTTTTGGTAAAATGACGGAACAGTTCCTATTTTTAACGTGCTCTTATAAAATAGTAAAGGCATTTTTAAAAATTTTTAAAAAATATATGTAGTATATTAGCAAGACCCTTTAATTATATTTCTTAAAGGAAATAAATTGTCTTTATAACGGGACTCTTGATTAAATGACCTATTCAAATTTTCTATCAAATTAAAAGGGTCGCAAATCTTTTTTCTTAGTGAAATGACTCACTTTTTACATTAGGTAAAATAATATAATTTATTTGTCATTTAAAATTTAATTATTATGTAAGATTAGTTCTCATCTTTTAATAGTTACAAATTGGTCCAAAATCAACTATAAAAAACAAGAAAAGAGAAAACTCTTCCAAAATCTCTTTCTTCTTTCTTCTACTATTCTTCTTCCGCTCTTAATGTATCCTCTATACACATGATTGTGAGTTATTGAGGTCCTAAATCTCTTCTCTTTTTGGCGAAGTTGATTTCAACTAGTTTTATTTGGAGAAAGGTGGTGTTAAAGTTTTTAAAAAATAGCAAAGCTCAATTTCAATCTGATCAAAATCTGTTCTGGAGTAGCATTAGCCTGGGCTTGTGTTATAACATTGTATCAAGACCTCAAATTGAAGGTACACGACCAAATTCTATATATCTTTAGAGTTATTATGTAGATGGAATCTGGTATGTCATGGACCGATCGATCATCGATCCGACCGATTGTATATCAACGCTCTATGTTATTCAATAGCTGACCGATCATAGTAATTAGTCTGATAGATTCATCATCGATTTTTTGTTTTGATTTTCATGTTTTAAATAATGTTTCATTTTACTGGTTTTTAATAATGTTATGTTATTTATTGTACGTACAAAATCATGATAGGAGTTATCTTACTTGTTGATTATTTCGGAAAGTGGGTCGATGAGAAAAAATCGTGGAGATGAAATTCTCAAAATGATATGGTTAGGATAATTCTTGTGAGCAGTTATGTTATCTTTGATAAATTTTATGGAAACTATCATTAGAGGAGGTGAACTAAATTGCGGACATGATCCTATTTGTGTCAAGTATATGACTAATGTAGGTGCTTTTTCGAGGGCCAAAGCACCACCTATTGAAATAAAGAATGATGAAGATGTCCAAATTTATTTGAATGATATAAATGGTGAAGGTGGTAGACCAATTTTACGGGTTTTCTTGATTGAAAATCTTTGAAAAGCGGTTGTGGTTTGAACAACCAACAATTTGGGAATGAAAATGTTTGCACGCACAATGATAATTTTCACAGAGAAGGAGAGACAAATATTTTTATGGAAATTAATGAGCATATAATAGAAGATGTTCTCCCTTGCCAAGTTGAGAAAGAGGTTCCACTGGATAACGAGGATGATGATGTTTTGTTGCTTGAACAATTAGAGGATGAAATGACTGGAACACATCATAGCTATATTTTTTCTAATGGTTCAGATTTTCATAAAGGATATAAATTTCAGAACAAGGGAGTCGTAGTGAACAAACTGAAACTTGTCGTAATCAGAAAGAGTTCTGAATTTGCTACAAAGAAGTCTAACAAATCATTGATAAGTGTTGAACGTGTTGAAAAAAGTTGCAAATGAAGGGTTCATGTAAGACATAGGCATGTTCTGCTAGCATTATTGCAGAATTTATCAAAGAGAAAATTAGAGAAGAAAAATGTTATATGCCGAGGGAAATAATGAACATTGTGAGTATAGAGTTGAGTTGTGATGTTAGTTACTAGACATGTTGGAAGGCTAAGCAACTTGCATAGGGAACACCGGAACACGGATACGCAACATTGAAAGCATATTGTTACGAGATTGAAAAATCAAATGAAGGCAGCTTTACGACTTTGGAGGTACAAGAGAGCAGATTTTTATATTTTTTTGGTGCCTATGGGCCATGCATAAGAGGATTTAAGAAAATAGTCGTACAAAATATCATGTTGGTTCTTCGATTATTGGTCTATACTATGACGCATCGAATGCATATCGAATCGAAGAGTTCAATGAGTATTTAGAAGAAATTCGATGCAGATGTTATGATAATGTTGTTGAATACGTCAAGAACGATGTTGGTTTCAAGCGGTGGAGTAGAGCTCATTTTTCTGGAAAAAGGTATGATGTCATGACCTCCAATATTGCAGAGTCTGTAAATGCAGACTTGTAACTGAAAGAGAATTTCCCATCATTGCTTTATTTAATGCAATTCAAAGGATGTTGTGTCGATGGTTCCATGAGCGTCGTGGTATAACATTGTGCACGAGTAACTATTTAGCTCTGCCGATAAATACTTTTGTGAGAGAAACTAGACGTGAAATAGCAAACAAATTATTTGTACAACAACTTCACGTGAATGAGTTTATTATTTAGGGGTAGGGTCAGGATGCAAGAGTTAACATCAACGCCAAAACATGCTCTTGTAGAGTGTGGGATCTTCAACAATTACCTTGTGCCCATGCATTGACAACACTCAGCGATTACCAAACTATGGTGAGAGAATTTACAATCTATGTTCACCATATTATTCAGCAGAATTTCATCGGTTGACTTATTCAGAGATTATAAACCTCGTTCCTCCAGAAGAGCAATGAGAATGGGCCATAGAAAATATAATTAAGCCACCCATTGTGAAGCGTGTGAAAGATCGAAAACGTAAAAAAGGGATCCCAACAATTGGTGAAGGTATTAAAAAGCGAAATAAATGTTTTCTTTGCAGGTAAGTGGGACACAAGAAGACTACATGTCCGATAAACGTACTTGAACTCTAAATATGTAATTAGTGTTAAATTTTCTTGTTGTAATTTAAAACTACAAATGTTAATGCTCTTATCGTAATTTAAGACTATAAGTGTTAAATTTTCTTATCGTAATTTAAGACTACAAGTGTTGAATTTTCTTATTATTTTTACTCGCACTATTGATACCACATTTGTTATAACAGACAAATCCTCAATTTGTCAGCTATATGCACAAGATGTATCTGGCGGACAAATTCTTAATTTGTTAGCGATTATACGAGAGAAAATTTGATGTTACATATTTTTTTTTGTTGAAAAGAAAGAAATAATATTACACACTAAAGATCAACATGGACGTACAAGTAAGAAAACAAACAATTGAATTCTATATACACAAGATGTGCTTTCACATAAATAAATAGTCATTCTTCTTATAAATTCTCTTATCGTTTCAACTCGAACGAGCATACTAATTATTTTTTGAAATTTTCATTAGTTTTAGTCCTTATTCATCGACTCTCGAGTTAATATAAAATATCATCATAAAACTAATAAGGAATAAGATGATAAAGAGTGCTTGATATCACATCTAGCGGACCAAAGCATCTATTATAACAGATAGATCAGGTATTCGGCGGACAGATCCTTAATTTTTCAGCGATTATACGAGAGAAAATTTGATGTTACATATTTTTTTTTGTTGAAAAGAAAGAAACAATATTACACACTAAAGAGCAACATGGACGTACAAGTAAGAAAACAAACAATTGAATTCTATATACACAAGATGTGCTTTCACATATATAAATAGTCATTCTTCTTATAAATTCTCTTATCGTTTCAACTCGAACGAGCATACTAATTATTTTTTGAAATTTTCATTAGTTTTAGTCCTTATTCATCGACTCTCGAGATAATATAAAATTTCATCATAAAACTAATAAGGAATAAGATGATAAAGATTGCTTGATATCACATCTAGCGGACCAAAGCATCTATTATAACAAATAGATCAGGTATTCAGCGGACAAATCCTTAATTTGTCAGCAATTATACGAGAGAAGACTTAATGTTACATACTTTTTTTGTTGAAAAGAAAGAAATAATATTACATAATAAAGAGCAACATGGACGTACAAGAAAATAAATAATTGAATTCTATACACAAGATGTGCTTTCGCATAAATAAATAGCCAGTCTTCTTATAAATCCTTTTATTTTTTCAACTCGAACGCCCATACTAATTATTTTATTTGAAATTTTCATTAGTTTTAGTCCTTATTCATCGACTTTCAAGTTAATACAAAATATCATCATAAAACTAATAAGAAATAAGATGATAAAGATCGATCGATATCACATCTAGCGAACCAAAACATCTATTATAACAGACAAATCAGGTATCTGGTGGACAAAACTTCAATTTGTCAGCAATTATATGAGAGAAAACTTGAAGTTACATTCTTTTTCTGTTGAAAATAAAAAGAATAATATTACATAATAAAGAGCAACATGAACATATAAGTAGGAAAACAAATAACTGAGCATGTATTATAACAGACAGATCATGTATCTGGCAGACAAATCATTACAATCAAAGATAAATTTTAATTAACAGATCAATTCATACTCTGTTTGACAGATCCAAAAACATCCTAATAAAATTACTAACTATCACCACCAGTCTTTCTCCTTACATAAGTCTTCATTTTCTTTTGTCCAATATCTGTTACATAATGGAAATTATGGGTGAGCACGGGTACAGGGTACCCAGATATCCGACCGGAACCGATACTAACGGGTAGGTTCCGGGTAGATATATTATAATAACGGGTAGGGTCCGGGTAGTAAAATTAGGAACCGATCAATGTCGGGTCCGGTTCCGATTCCGGCAAATAGAGACAGGGTACCCGGACCCGGAACCGATACTCGGAACTTATAAAATATTAAATATTTTTACTTTTTTTAGAAACATTTGGACCACTTTTAACTTTCTCCAAAATTGTTTATTGCACGCCTACACATTGATTTTTCCCACCCCAAGACGTAAATATTTTAATTTTTTCATCCCTTTATTCTAGAATGTTCTTTGTGCCCTAAGAGAAAACACTCAAAACTCTCTCAATAACAATGACGTTTTAGCTACACCACCGAGCTTCATCGTCGTCGTTGTTGAAGCTTTCTCTCAGGTACTTTCATCATTGTCGTCATTAAAGCTTCACCTTTGCCTCTTTCTCTCCCTTGGTTGTGTTCACGTCATTCCTAAAATGCATATGGGTTCATATCTAACTCTTCAATTTCTTTTTAATATCATATGCTTCTGTTATATTTCAGGCGATACTCATCTTCAATTTGTATTACTTTTTTATTTGAAATGTAAATCTATTTTTAAAATTTGTGTATATTTTTGTAGTTGTGAAGATGAAATTTAGGGATTTACTAGTATAATAAAGCTTTTCTTTTGTATCGAAGAGCTTATGAACATGAAAATAAGTTTAATTCAGATATTTTCAAATTTATTTTGAAATCAACACGTTCAATTAATTGAGTGTCAAATTTGGCTTGCAATTTTAGGTTTTGGTTACAGAATTAGCTTTTCTACAATGAATAAGTTTTCTAAAACTTCTTATAAGGGTACTAAAAACTCCGATTGCAGGCTAATAAACTACTTGATGAAATTATTTTAGAACTCTTTTTTATTCTCATAGGCTTAAAAATTGTTGCTTAATTTGTGTTTTTTATTTACAGGGTACCCGGGAACCTATCCGGTAAAAGATCGGTTCCTAAATTTACTACCCGAAACCTACCCGTAGCAATCATTACCCGGACCTGCTCACCCCTAATGGAAATCATATTTTGGATTAGTTTTTCTTGTTCATTTTGCCATTGTAGTACATTCTTTCGCAAATTTGACAGCTTCATCTTTGTCAACCATTTTGCTTCCTTCCTCTTCAACCTCAACAATTACTTTCTTTTCCAACAAATATGGTTGTTCAACACCCACCTTAAAAGTTTCATCAACATACTCTTTTCTGCTTAATTTTTCAACCTGAACACGCAAATCACCCACTATACCACTCAACTTGTCTACTTTACCATCGAAATCATTCATTCTTTTGATCAATTTCTTGTTCATATTGTTCATCTCATCAAACTTCTCTTTACATAATTCAATTAGTTGAGAAAGTTTGTCTGGTGAATCACTCAAATTAGTGTTTTCAGTAACTCCCTCTGATCGTTGTCTTCTAATAGTAGTTTCATGCACGTCTTGATCCATAGCAACCAAAATCTCATGCCTTTCAAGAGGAGAGTTTAACTAATCGGGTCACACCACTAACTGCTTTTGTCAACCGATCTATATTCTCATCCACCTCATCTTTCAAATCCTCCCAATTAAATAAATATGATTTTTTGACTCAATAATAGTAAAAACCAGAGTAGGATGCACCACAACCTATAATAAAATAAATTGTTAAAACAATTACAATAAAAAAACTTTAAAATGAAATATTGCACCAAAAATAACTTGAATATTGACCTATTTCATTTGTATTGTTAATAACACTGTTTTATAATCTGGGGTGTCTTTTTTTTTGTTATACCATCGGAGCAATCTTGGAAGTGGCAAGGGGGACTCTATCAATGGTTGTCCAAAAGACTCTCCTAAAATAGGAATTTTTTGAAAGCCCACACATGTATTGAAAATAAAAAGAAGTATTAAATAAAATTAGTATATAAATTTCAGATCGATACACAATCTGTCAAGATCAATAAATAATCTGTCATGACCAATTCAATATCTATCTCACCATAAATAATTTAAACTTACCATAAAAGTCAAAGAAAATCCTTGCAAGTTATAACCTTTAGATGTGGAATTGTTTTCCTTCCATTCTGTTTTTCTTCGAGTTAACATTTATGAGGAACTCGACTGTCATCTCAAAAGAACGCCTACTCCAAGGATATGTTGGTACTCGTATAAAGAAGTACGGGAAGTAAATAACTATTACAAGTGTTCGAAAGGATAAATAAATGGTCAATCTTCAAAACTGCCGCAAGTTTGTTGTGTCTTGAATCTTGATAACCTGAAATCAAGAAATAACTAAATCTGGATGGTTACAACGTTGTGTGTTGAGTCGAGTGATTGCACTCTGTCCTTAAGACAAGATTGCCTCGTATATATGTTTTTACGTTAGCGGACAATAGTCTCCCAAGATAAAACAATACTTTAATCTCAACACTACAAAGCCAATAGGTTGAGTCTGACGAAGAAAACAAATATGAATCGACTTGCTGAAGATATGGAAAAGGAAGGAATAGTTTCTGTTTTCTCTTCTGTTTTGTCTCTGTGTATATAGTATGTCTCTGTTGTGTATATCTTGTGTATATGAGTGTCTTTACTCACTGTTTTTCAACACTGTTTTGCAGTGTTTTTCGTCACTGTTTTGTGTAGTGTTTTTCGTGTCTGTTAGTGCTATATTTCTGTCTGTATGTCTCTGTTTTTTCGTGATGTATGTGATGATTTTCAGTCACGTTATTGAGCCCAAGAGGCATCAATATATAGCATGGAGGAGGGACTCCTCAACTGCCACAAACATGGCTGTAAATAGTCATTAGGAGGGTTGTTAATGGCAAGTTTAATGCCATTAGTGAGGCTGTTTATGGCCATTGAAGGAGGTTGATGATGGTCATTGAAGAATGACTGTTTATGGAGTAGTTAATAGCCAAGTAATGGCTGGTTAATGCTCCAAAAAATAGTCCAAACGGTAGGCAGAAAGTTTCTGCCTTCCGTCACTCCCAAAATCAACTTTTCAGAAACTCTAGGGACCAAACTGTAAATATTAAGCAATTTTGGGTCCAAAAAGATAATATCAGAAAGTCCCCACAGCCCGTGACCCTAGCCCGAGACGGGACTGGTCGGGCGGACGGGGGCGGCACGCGTGTGGGCTTAGCCTTGAACCCAAGCACATCTAGGTCCTCCCTCCTTTAAACACATGGGATACCCCTTGGGGTCCCAAACCCTTTACCACTTTAGAGACTTATAAAGAGAGCAATTCTTCCTTTTCCCACCGATGTAGTAGATTTGTCCCACACCATGTTTTCATGCCTCAAAAACCTTACTTTGTGGACCAATATCTCTTTCATTTCTCAACGAAATTTGACGATTCTTGGCCCTACGGTCATCTACTCACTTAGTAGATTACGCATGTGAGAAGAGACAAAGGCTCCAACATGTGGAACACTAGTGTTTAATTCATTAAATATGGGTGGACGCACCTCCCCGCCAAAGACAAATTTCCAACAGAATATGCATTAAAGTAATCCAAGTTTGCCACCATTTGCATAATCTTTATATCAACAGTTCGCTTTTGATCACTGACACATAGAAAAGAGTGAACAAACCACACCATAACGATCTTCAACTTTGGTTATGCATCAAATCTGTTACTTTTTAATTTTTCCTTTAAATCATTTTCCGTTAGACTACTATTATTGTTCAACACTATATCTAAAAAATCTTTCGTCTTCTCTTTATCACATAAAGCCTCAACGGTGGGAATTTTTTCACAATTTAGTCCGATAACCATAGCAAACTCCTTCATACCAAATCGAATTGGATTACCATCAATTATGAACCAAATCTCTTTTTTCTTTGAGTTTATAACACGACGTTGTAGAAGATAGTGTACAATCTGGCCACAAATCCTTTTGTTCCAATTCTCTAGATTCACTTTTAATAAGCAACCAAAACAACTATTCATAAATTGGTTGTACACTTTTTCCTTCTTCAAGTAAGATTGCATATATTCAACAACATCCCACATTGATAAAATACTCACAACTCCATCAAAGTGGTCCTTGTCGTCCAATTCCTTACGCAAACCATAACGGGAGAGGTCTATTGAGGTTTCACGTTCTATCATCAATAATGTATCATTCTCCTCAATACACTCATCCACATCACTAGATGTTCCAGAAAACTCATCCCTATCACTAAATGTTTTAGAAGATTGAACCCCCTCGCTAGATATATCATGTTCCTGAAGATATTGTAGCAAATGTAAAATTAATTAAATAAATAAGAAAACTCAAGATTGGTGTCAATATTTTAAAGGACCGATTGTAAATCGATCCGATCAATTATTAGTCGGCCTATTAAAGCAGTCCGTTTATAGATTGGTTAAATTAGTTTACTATCAATCGTCTGATTAGGTAAATAAAATATTTGACATTTTGAATGATTTTATAAAACAGACCGATGGTAGTCACCTAAATAGAGATAGATTTTTATTTGATCAGACCAATTTATATTCTGTCACTCAATTAATTTTAACAAAAATATTTGATTTCTTTATCTCACTAATCAAACATCAAAATTTAAGTTTAAAAAGCTAAAAAATGAAAGTGCACCTGATTCTCCTCGAGCTCGCAACGAACATTTTTAGGATCTACTCGCACCATGAATTCTTCACAAAGAACAAGTAAATTTATCATCAAATAATGATCAAGAAACAATACCCACAAGAAAAAGAATTATTTAATTATAACTCTATATAAACTTTAATTGCATATCTATAACTACAATTTTTTCTGTAGAAAAGAAGATTGATGATAGAGTTATCTTAAAAACATACAGTGAATTTGGAGAAACAGTAAGTTTACCTGTAAGAAAGTTAGAAACCAGCTGATTTGAAGAAGAAAAGAACAGGTTCAAGCTAGAGAGGAGCTTGGGAGCGAGAGAATAGGAAAATAACGGAGAGAACACTAATTTGAAATTTGAAAGAATGACATTAGGTTTGGAATTTATATTTACTATATTTACAAATGGGTCCATAGTTTGGCTGATGTATAATAACAACTCAATCATTCATTAAGTCATTTTTAATATTTATTTATAAAAAAATGGGAGAAGGCCATTTTGTTAATTGGAGACTTCAATAGGCCTGTGAGCCAAATTTTCTCCTTTATAACACGGAGCAACATAAATAGAATAGAAAAAGGAAATAAGTATAAAAAACATAGGGGTGACACGGGTGAGCACGGGTACATGGTACTCAGATACCCGATCGGAATTGACACTAACGAGTAGGTTTCGGATAGATATATTATAATAACGGATATGTTCCGGATAGTAAAATTAGGAATCGTTTAATGTGGGGTTTGGTTCTGATTCCGGTAAATAGAGACCGGGTACTCGGATCCGAAACCGATACCCGGACCCTATGAACCCACCCCACATTTAAATTATTTAGTTTTGGGCTTTGGGGCGTTTAATTTTTTGGCCCAGTCCGGTTGATAGGGTCCGACCAACCCCTAAGCCCACTTCTCTTTCTAAACTAAAACACAAATACACAATCGAGTACCGAAAGGAAATTTCATTGTGGATTCTACTGGGCACCTTCTGAAGAAGAAAAAATCAAGTTTTAGATAAATATCATGACTTGGCATAAAAATATGTCTTTCAGTATGAATTTCATTCTATGAAGGACGGTGAAAGACATAATTCCTACTTATGCTAGAAATGATAACTTGAACATCTACTTTGCACAGAAAATTATTCCTAAGAAATATGGAAGATCATGTGCGGCCCTATTGGTTTCCCCTGTACCAACATACCATTGAAGCAACTATGATGAACCGGTGGTAATGGAAAACTAAAATTTCCAGTGTTGTTGTTCATGGTGAAGTGCATCCCTACAATGATTGTTTGAGAATTGTGGAGTCAAATATGGCAAAGAGAGATATAATATTCAGAGATTAATTAGTTTTATCTCTATTCATTTACAGGGTATCCGGAAATCTAATCGGAGCCGCAATGTCCAGATAGATTTCGGATAATGATTGCTACGGATAGATTTCGGATGGTAAATTTAGTAATTATCTTTTACTGGTAGGGTGCGGTAGTTCAAAAAAGTTAGGACCCGACCAGCTCACCCCTAAAAAAACATACTCCATAATTATCCGGCGGCGTCAACTCTCTCCATCAGGCGACGTACAATCTCTTTCTCGGCCGAACAGCAAGTCTCTTTCTATCTCCCTTTTCTACATATCCTCCAAAACCCTAATTCGGATAGTATCTTTATGTTAATTGGTAAATATCTAAATAGAAACCCGAATACAGTGCTTTTTGATTTTTTCAAGTTAATTTTACGTTCTTTTTTGCTTCCGATGTTGTAATTGTGGTAGTAAACTTCCCTTGAAGTATTACCAATAAATTGTCTGCGGATTTTTTAACATAGAAAAAAGCAAAATAATAGGCTAAAAGGTGTAATTTTTTCATTTAGGGTTGTGAGTTTCAGCACTTTGAGGAAAGTCACAGATCTAAGTATTTGCCAAATCCTTGTAGCTATTCAAGTTAACAATTTCGATACAACAACGAACAACTAACAGTTTCAAATCAATTAATGAGATGGAGTTAGACATAAGAAGATGAGGTTTATGTTCAATTAAATACCAAAAACTCTAGTTATTTTCATTCTGACTTACTCTCCCATTTGGTTGCTTTTATGTGTAGGTATTACTGGTAAGCAAGAGAGAAATTCTCTGTCCTTGATAGCGTGTCTGCTTTGGGAGTTGGAATCAGTGTAAGTTTGGTGGATTTTTGATGGCTCTGAAGTTTCTGAATAAGAAGGGATGGCACACGGGGAGTCTTCGGAACATTGAAAATGTATAGAAAGCAGAGCAGAAGAATGAGGCCGAACAGAAGAAGTTGGGGGAGCTCCGCAAGCAGATCGCGGAGGAGCGGGAGCGCAGTGAGTTTCGCCAACTCCAGGAACAAGCTGGCTTGGTTCCCAGGCAAGAGAGGCTGGAGTTTATTTATGATTCTGGATTAGCTGTTGGCAAGGGTAGTTCTAGTGGGTTTGAATCTTTGTCCAAGCCGACTGATCTTGTAATATCTGCTGTAACAACTGCTGACTCCAGTTCTTCTGCCAAGCCCCAAGCGTCTACACCAGGAGCTCTATTTGAGGACAAGCCACAATCTTCCAATGATGCTTGGAGGAAACTCCATTCTGATCCCTTGCTTATGATTCGTCAGTGAGAGAAAGAAGCTCTTGCACGTGTGAAGAACAACCCTGTTCAGATGGCCATGATTCGCAAATCTGTTGAAACGATGAAAAATAAGGACGAGAAAGAGAAGGATGAACGCAGACATAAACATCGAGACAAGAAATCAAAGCATGTGAGGAATTCTTCACCTAGACAAACCTCTGATCCAGATGAATACTCGAGTGAAGATGATTCCAGGAGAAAGAAAGAGCCTCGCAAGGACAAGAAGTATAATGAGCGGAAATCGTCTCTCTTACGAGATCCTGAAGGAGACAATAATATTGACAGAGAAAAAACTAAGATTAGGCATGGTGAGCTTGAAGCTGTGAAACATGAGAGGCAGACAAGATCTTATCTACCAAGGCACAAACCGCGTGATAACTCTCGTGGGCAGACAAGATCTCATCCACCAAGGCACGAATCGCGTGATGACTCTTGTGGGCAGACAAGATCTGATCCACCAAGGCACGAATCACGTCATAACTCTCGTAAGCCTGTTAGGCTTTCTGAAGAAGAGAGAGCTGCCCGTCTACGGGAGATGCAGAGAGATGCCGAGGTGCATGAGGAGCAAAGATGGAAAAGATTTAAGAAGGCAGAGGAAAAAGACGCTAAGGAAGCTGTACAGGCTGGCTCGTCTGGTGGTAGGAATTTTCTGGACGCTGCTCAAAGAAGTGTTTATGGTGCATGGAAGGAGGAAGCTCCACAATTGAGGAAAGCATTCGTCGCCGAACACATTATTCACAGAGAGCAGAAGCTTCAGAAGGCAATGCTTTTCGGCGATAAAGGCGATAAAATGGTGGACAAAGTTAATGAAGTTCTTGCAGTGTTTTTCCATAATGAATCACTGTATGTAATCCAATGTATAATCATGCTTTTTATCTGTTATCATACTGAACGATAATTCTGGGATGAAGGTCAGTTTAAATATTCTGGTTTTCATGTTTCCACCAATATACTTGGTGTAACTGAAATCGTGAAATTGTTCTGTGCAAAAAAATGTTTTTAAGGTGGCTGGCTAATTACTTGAGCTGTGAATTTGCGCTGTTCGCTTTTGATCAGATTGATCTTGTATCTTGATATCACTGTTGGTTCATTCGGCTGTAAGGAAGTCTGCATCAATAACTGGCAGAATCAGGATATCGCTGTTACTGTCCTGGAACTGTATTTTTAGTTATCTATTCCTCATTCATCTATCAGGAGTAAATAAAACCCAATAGTTTCAAATGATGCACTAACCTTCTGATCCTCAAGCTGACTTTTAGTGCTTGGTCTGTGAAAGCCTTCAAGGTAACCCACTTATGTTGATGGTAGTCCTTTTAAACTTTTTTGCTTAATCCCCTTCAACATTGTCATCCAGCTTCTCATGATCTACTTGTAGAATTTGATGGCAATAGCGAGTTCTTCAAGTCCATTTTTGTGTTTTGGTGGATTTGAGGTTACTCATTAATTGGTTCGTGCGGTTCAAGTGTCTCAAAGAGGCCTTTACTTGTTCTATTTCAGAGCGCAATCTTGGTGATATCCTGGTTATCCTTGATGAGTAAGGTTCTATGTCATTCATTATTTCTGTCAAGTTTTTACGTTTAAGTAATACTTGATTTATCTGAAATAAATCAAATTGTTGACTTCATTTTTCTCACGCTTATATTTCAATTAATGCTTGTTTTATTGAAAATTCAGGAGCTGAATCAAGCACGTGGTGCATATGTGGTACATTTTATAGCTTTTGTATGTACATATGGTTTTTTGGGGCCCTCTTTTTGATATGAATGTTAGATTTCTTTTAGTTCCCTTGATCTTTTTGAAAAGGTATTTGTTAGTGCCCTTGATTGGTCTGTTTTCACAGTTTCTTTGATGCTTCCCCTTTTTCTTTATAAACAACTACCAAACCTCAATCCCAAGCTGGTTGGTATTTGCCTATATGAATCCTCATTTTCTACTTCGCTTCATTTGAACCTGTTTTATGCCAATATTCAATGAATTAGGTTCTAACATTAGAAGTCCTCTACATTTTCTTTTAACATAGAAATTTGTAACAATATTAAAAAGACCCCTACTGTATGTTGGACCTAATGTAAGTTTACAAACATTAATAAGCATTAACCCCAACTAATTTCTGTTGTCTCTATGGATCTTTTTATTTGATCGTGATATATTTTTCGCTAAGTCTGCAAGGATTCAAAGAGATTGTAGCTCTTTTGATGTAACTTTCTTCCATTTGATTATAGGTGTGTCTTGTCTCATTTGTTCATATGGCAGGATAAATGCATTTGTCTATAAATTTAGTGAGAACTCAATAAGGTCAAGAATCATTTCTGAGGTATCATGATCCTCAATTGTGGTGGTGTCAATTTGTTATTATATATTAGTTTTGGGCCATAAATATTTGGTTGTTCATGCTCATGACACTTCATGCGATTATTGTAACTGTGGGAAATGGTTTATTAGGGCCCTACAATTGGTCGTTTTATTTCGACTTTCATCTCTCATCATCGATGGGATATTATTGGTCTCTCCATGTGTTTAGTGTGATTCAACCTTGCACTAAAACTCAGGCGAAGCTTGTGTTTTGTATTTCTGTTGAAGGCTTTAGTTTTACTTGTTTTCTGGCTTACAGTGCTTTTAGGTTGGTGTTTGTTGGAAATTTGCCTTTGGTGGGGAGGTTGCGTCCACCAATGTTTAATGACTTAAACACTAGGGTTCCGCATGTTGGAGGCTTTGTCTCTTCACACGTGCATAATCTACTAAGTGAATAGATGACAGTAGGGCCAAGGATCGTCAAATTTCGTTAAGAAATGAAAGAGATATTGGTCCACGAAGTAAGGTGTTTGAGACATGAAATATGGTGTGGGACAAATCTACCACATCGGTGGGAAAATGAAGAATTGTTCTCTTTATAGGCCTAAAAAATGGATAAGGGTTTGGGACCCCAAAAGGGTAACCCATGTGTTTGAAGGAGGGAGGACCTAGGCGTGCTTGGGTTCGAGGCTAAGCCCGCGCGCCGCCGCCGCCGCCCGTCCGGGCTCAGGCTCGGGCTTGGGCCGTGGGTCGTGGGTCTACAGAACTCAGGGATTCTAGATGTTGAACCGAGAAGGAGCAAAGAGGGGAAAAAGACTTGTTCCAGGTCTTCTAGCTTGTATGGTTGAGAATGAACCATGGACAATTAACAAAGAATTGTCATCTCCAGAAGCGCTGCTTTGGAAAGAAACTACAGAGAAAGAAATAGATTCCATCATATAGAACCATACTTGTGTAATGGTTGACCTTCCTCCGGGAAAAGAACCTTTGGGTTGTGAAAATGGATATTCAAAAGTGAGTGCAAAGTAGATGGATCTACGGACGAGTATAAGGCCTCGGCTACTTGTACATGTGCTCCCCTGTGAATAGCTTAACATCCAGGGCCATTGCAGTCTCGCGTGACATGGATGTTGAAACAATTTTCCTAACCGGAGAGTTGGAAGGGGAGGATCAGAGTTGGTGTGTTGGACTGTTGGGCTTCTTCTTGAACTTTCATTTTGGTCCTGGAAGTTTCAGTTAAAACAGAAACAATGAATCTGACTACAGAAACATTGACTCTGAAGTTAGAAAGCCAACAGTTGGAAAATTAACAATCTGAAAGTGGAAGTCATATTGAAACAAAAGTCTCGATATGAAAGATATGGGTATCACAGATGACATCTTAAGAATTGAGATTTCTAAGACATCTAACGGACTGGTCTAACTCCAAACTCAGTTGTGAGATGATTGACAGTCTCGTTGAAGCCGCCAATGGATATGAATCATATAACTGATTTAAATCATGGTGCACCCATATACAAGGAGCGATATGCGCAGGTCACATGTAGTTCAATGTATGTTACACACTACAACCGATCTGGTATCGGCCTACAAAATAGATCAGTTGAACCAAGGTTCACTCGTGATTTTAATAAGTGATCAATAGAAGGCGTTAAGTCGGACATGACGATATATGAAATATTCGCTTATCTACGGATTATGGTATTCTGGATGTCCAGCGATTCTGGGAGAACACAATGATGCAAACTGGACATTAGATATGAAGAACACCAAAGCCACAAGTAAATGTGTAAGGTGGGTCTTGGAAAATCCTCTAAGCAAACTTGCATCGGCCGATTCATGATGGAATCGGAGTTTATCGCTTTAAACAAAGCATGAAAGAAGTTGAGTAATTTCACGACTCCTTAGAGGACGTCCCTTATTGGGAGAAACTCGTGTCTTCGGCAGTTAGACACTGTGGCTAGTCGGTCGGCTTCAGGAAGGTCACGGATGACGGCGTCTGGACATATATGTCGTAGACATAAGACCGTATGACAATTGATCATCACGGGTGACACTTCCTTGATTACTAATCAAAGGATATAGCAGACCCTTTAACTAAGAGAATACTTGAAGATCAAGAATTCTGCCTGTCTAGGGGAATGGGCTTAATACCCAAACAATACGAACCTTTGTGGTGGTAACCCAACCATACTGACTGGAGATCCCAAGAATTTGGTTTAATGGGAAAACTAAGCTCTAAAAAGGTTCAGTTGAGCGCTTCGGTGGAAGCAAGAGCACTTCTGATAATGATTTTGGTAAGGAAACATGAATCCAAAGTTGTTCTTGCGATAGACATTGAAGTGCTACCTGCATGGTGGGTAAATGTTAAGCTTCCAAACCTTTAACGATCCTCAAACGGTTGAGGTTAAGGTTGGAGAAACTTTTAATGATTTCTAACACTTGTAAAGTGGGGTATAGCAGGATACCTTGTAGGAGATCATCTATTTAAGTGCGAGGACAAACCGCCTCAAATGAACGCACTTAATAATCCAAGTGTGTCCACGCCACAACAGACAAAACAATAAGAAGAAAACGAATAAGAAAAGTTATTGTGTTGGTATCATTGTCTTGGCTTACACTAAACACCGACGGTTCAAGACATCACGTTCACTGCGCAGTAAGTCCGGTGGTATTCAACTAGGAAAGGTTCAAAGCGGAAGCTACCTCTCCTGATGCAATATCTTTTCGCTGAAAGTAGGCACCTTGTGTGTGTACCAAAATCTCTTTCAAGAGGGGATTGTTGGAAATTTGCCTTTGGTGGGGAGGTTCCGTCCACCCATGTTTAATGACTTAAACACTAGGGTTCCGCATGTTGGAGGCTTTGTCTCTTCACACTTGCATAATCTACTAAGCGAGTAGATGACCATAGGGCTAAGGATCGTCAAATTTCGTTAAGAAATGAAAGAGATATTGGTCCATGAAGTAAGGTGTTTGAGACATGGAAATATGGTTTGAGACAAATCTACCACATCGGTGGAAAAATGAAGAATTGTTCTCTTTATAAGCCTAAAAAATGGATAAGGGTTTGGGACCCCAAGGGGTAACCCATGTGTTTGAAGGAGGGAGGACCTAGGTGTGCTTGGATTCGAGGCTAAGCCCACACGCGCGCCGCCGCCCGCCCCGTCCGGTCGGGTTGTGGGTCGAAAGCTTTGGGCTTCTGGGCTACTTCTGATATTATCCTTTTGGATCTCAAACTGTTTAGTATTTACAGTTTGATCCCTGGAGTTTCAGGAAGCAGCCAGAAAGCCAACAGTTTTGACATTAAACTTCTGAAACATTTTGCACTTACTGCAAAACGTTTCTGGCCATGAATACCCATGATTACACCTCTTAAAGGGCCTCTTAATCACATTTCCTTCTCCTAAACACTATATAACCTTCTAAAACAGATTTGAGGAAGAAATATATAGAAGAGACAGGACGAAAATCTGGCCAAAAATTGAGCAACTGAAACAGAAAACTCTTCCTTCCCTTTCCATTCTTCAGCAAGTCGTTTCGTGTTTGTTTTCTTCGTCAGAATCAACGTATTTGCTTTGTAGTGTTGATTAGTTGCTGTTTTATCTTGGGAGACTATTGTCTGCAAACGTAAAAGCATATATACGGGGCAATCTTGTCTTAAAGACAGAGAGCTATCTCTCGACTCAACCACAGTTGTAACAATTCAGATATAGTGTTTCTTGATTTTAGGTTATCAAGAATCAAGACTTAACAAGCTTGCGGCAGTTCTGAATATTGGTTATTTGCTCATCCTTTCGAACACTTGTAATATTTATTTACTTCCCGTACATTATTGCATATCCAACAGTGTTTAAGTAGGCTAATCTTCTGGCTTCTCTTGTCATTTGTGAATTGTGATTAGCGAATCTCGGGGTTCTGCACTTGGTAGTGGGTCATGCATATGTGTGCGCATAGATAAAAATGAACTTATGAAGAATGAAAGAAATGTAGAGTTGGATGCTTGGGACATGGTATTATAGATATGGGATGGTTGTAATAAATAGTGGCAGAGCAGCATTGGACAGAAATTAAAATCCATTCCCCTCCCCCAAAAAGAAAAAAAAAGTATTTCTTAGATATAAAGCACGTCAAATAAAATTACCTTCGTATTATTTTCTCCATTTCATGCTAATGTGATGGTAGAGGGTTTCTACAACAACTAATATGCCTCAATGTCAAACAAGTTGGGGTCGGCTATATGATTCCTTTGTTGTCTATGTCGCTCCATTTAAGCTCATCTCAGCCGATATTTTACAAAATAAACTATTGGAGAGTTTCTTAGTGGATATTGTGATGATGTGTTATACCAGCTGCTTGGCTCTATTTTAAGTATTGTGGAGAAGTCAAGAAATGTAGAAGGGAGTCCTATAAGGAGATTGGCTGCCAGCGTAAATTCCCAACTGGATTTAATTGCTAAGAAGAGAGGCATAACTCCCTTCCTCATGCTGATTATCAGAAACTAGGAAACGTATCGACTCAAGTGAGAGGAATGGAGGACATACACGATTTAAGAGGAAAAATTTAGGTCTCATGTCTAGATAAGGTACCTTAATTATTATCACGTCTGAATAAAAAAATTCATGTCTGAACAAGATACTTTAATTTCTATTAAGTTTATGTGTGCATGTTGATAGGTTAATTGACAAATACACGTGAGGCATCATAAAGTAATTCATTGTCGGTGGTAATATGTAATGCTTCTTGTACCCAAGATTGTGCAGGCTATGTCTCTCCTTGAAACTTCTTTTTTGAATTACTATTGTCGTACTGTTGATGAACTTATGTGAATGATGCATTATTGGTTAAATGCTTCTGAAGCTCTTGCCTCTCTTGCTTTGCTGCAACTGATAACATTTTCATGTTAGTCAAAATTATCTGAGTTGCTTGGACTGCAAACCACTAAGATATTAGCTGTAGTTGTTTGCTATCACTAAATTTAAGGTTCTTGGAATTGAAACATTAAAGTATGAAAATTTGCAGCAAGATCACAGGAAAAGACCCACCTGTAAGAGGATAAAGAAAAGTAAACAAAAGAAGATCTCTAGAATAACATATGAATTTGGTTACTAGGGATCTGATACATTGATAGGATCATCAATGTCTTTTCTTTAGGATATAAGCTAGCTGAATTTAGCATTTATTGATCCTTTTGTGATGGTACTTTACGCTTTAGCATGTCTGTTAACACTGTCACGTCATCTATTTAGGCTTAAATGTTGCGTTTTATTCTTGCTGTCAGTTTGTCTCTAGTTTTACTCTGCAGTTCGTGTATTCTTTTTCTGTGTCTTCATCTTGTTGTTTCTGTCGATGTACTTCATTCAGCCATAGAGAAAAGATGTACTTTGCAGTCTTATGTGATATATCAACTTGTGACATAAAGTAGGAATAACAGTTTGGTGCCTAAATAGAAGAACTCATTCTATTTATGCACTCTGATTGACACTAGAGTGACATGCTACTGGTGATGTGGTCAAACATCTCAAGTGCAAGGGGATCTTCTTCACTAGTGGTCCAATTGCATAAGTGGATGGCAGACCTAGCCATCTATTTGTAGCTCACCTTAAGCTAGATGGTTAATGTTATTGATGATATTAGGGACAGACCAAAACTGGGTTAAACTCGTAATACATCGAAAAGTTATTTGGACGACTCTAAAGCATGTAAGAACTCCTCCGTCCTCCTC
The DNA here is from genome assembly GCA_029783415.1 of Anisodus acutangulus. Lineage (NCBI taxonomy): Eukaryota > Viridiplantae > Streptophyta > Magnoliopsida > Solanales > Solanaceae > Anisodus > Anisodus acutangulus. The sequence continues at coordinate 13,200,371 of CM056491.1, read as the reverse complement.
TAACTCTTGTATATGATTTGGAGTGAAGTTTCTAAGTTCTTGGAATGAAGTGGAGATAGTATGATTTTTTCACAAATAAGCTGTTTGTGGCAGACTACAATTTAGGCATGATGACTTTATTAGTTTTGGAATTTGTGGCAGGTATTGGTTTAGACTCTAAACTTTAGACTATCTATTTTTCACCTGGGTTGTGCTATTTGCCTCTCATGGAGCTTTGTTTAGTTTGAAGCAGTAGTGCTAACCTCTCTCCAGTAAATGTATACTTGGATTAGTTACATTGATTAGTTTCATTATGCTGCAGCATCTTTGTATGGTGATTAGTCTCGTTATGCTGCAGCATCTTTGTATGGTTTGTAGCTAGTCACTTTACCAAGTGAACCTTCCTTTTTATTATCACTACACGTTTCCACTTTCTTCATGTTTCATTTGCAATTCTTAGATTGATTGCTGCATGTATCTTTGATGATTTTATCGTGCTGACAATTGTGAAAACATTAAAGGCCTCCAGTGCTGAGCTTTGAGTTGTAAAAATACAGAAATAGTTGATTATATTTTGCCAGTGGATTTTAGTGCTAGTTTGGATGACCTTTCATTATCTTGAGATAGGACTATTTTGCTGCATCTTTTGCTGGTCCGTGATGTTGTTCATCACCTTAGAGTGCTAGGAATTTAGCTTCCTGGTGTACCCTGAGCAATCATTCCTGGACACTACTTGGTTATTTATACTGAATACCCACTCCAAATGCCACATGAGCTAGAGTTTTAATTGAATGATCATTTACTGCTTCAACGTGGAAGTTGGATTGAAGTCTTCTGGATATATGTTAGTCATGACATCAAGATGCTTTCACTTTTTGTGGTTGATATACTCAAACCGAGAATATGAACTCAGATTTGGATATTGCAAAATGATTATTGCTGGTTATATATTCTGCATATGATATATTCGTATTAAGATGAGAAATTATATCTGCGAAATGCTAATAAGAGTGGTTCTTCCTTTTTTTTGGGTTTTCAAACTTATCCTGCATGAAAAAGTGTCATCAAAATTGTTTTTGTCAACCATGATACTTCACTATGCATGTTTCTCACAATTAGAACCTGCAATTTCAATCATCCTTGTGCTAAGACCAAAAATCAGACAATGACAGCACGGCTTTGAGTGATAGGTTGATCGATCAGAATAATGAAACTTTACGTTAGCTTTTTCGTAGACTCTCACTTGCATAGCATCCTCTTCAACCGATCTCCACCTGATAATCCCCGTATGGAGTCACTGTTGTTTCGTCTCGCAAGTACTCTCGGGTCACCACTACTCCGTCGATCATAGCTGTCTCGGCTCTCTATTTAGTCAAGGCAATTATCCGACTTTTCATCCCTTTGAGTTTTAGATTGTACCACTTCATTGGTTGCTACTCAAAATTTTATCTATAGGTATGGTTACAACTTAGGGGCGGCCATTACCGCTTAGGTTGCAATACATAGTACCAATGCCTAACAGCTCTGCCATTGAAACAATGGCATTTTAGGAGTAATTGTTTAGACGAATGTGTTGCACCAAAATAATAGTGATTGCTTTATTGCCTAACTAAAGATCGTTGTTTTTTGCCAGGGTTGAAGGTGGTTTTTGGACCACACGTTTGGCAAAACTGAGTACGTGTTAAACAAATTCTCAATTGTTTATTAGCCATTTTTGTGACAGTTTTGGAGACGCAAGAAAGCTATGTAAAAATGTGGACGGTGTGGAAGATGGTGAAATTATTATGCTCATAAAATATGAGATTATCAGATTACTAAATAATTAATGATAAAAAGTACTGGCACCTGTCTGAAGTGATAACTTAATCCTCGATTAATTTACTTAACTACATATGTGCAGATATAAATTGGGGGTAAGTCACGCTTTCCCCCTATTGTTCAACAAATGTGAGGGTAGTTTAAGATAACACAGTTATTTGGATAGTCATATACTATTAGGGTAACGCATGATTGGAATTCGGTTTTCTAGGTAAAAAAAAGCTGAAATGTCTCCCATTCATTAATAAATGGAGCATCAGTACAATATGATAAAATAGACCTCTCCAATTTCGCTTGTGGCGTGACACCTTTTTGTACCTCGTTGAAGGAGGCATTATCATATGTTACTGTTTCTGGTCTCCAACACCCCTAACCCCCACCCATCCCCAAAGAGTGATAATTTGAAAAGAATAAAAAAGGAAAAAATAACTAACTGAAATGTAACTCGAGGGCAAATGAAAGACGAAACCAAAAAAAAGAAGAGGTAATGCTTTTGTTTTTTTCTATCATCTAGTACCTGAACGGAGAAACACGGCCAGTGAGGATTTATATAAGAGGAAATTTTAAAAATATATAATTTGCTCAAAATTTATATTATAAAAAATAGCTCAAAATTTACATTGCAAAGCTCTAATGCAAAAACACTTTTATACAGTATTATACACTTATATGCAAAAGATAAGTACATTATGTATATAGGTGTTTGAAGGTGTATACATATTTACACACACACACACACACACACACATATATATATATATATATATATATATATATATATATAAACATTCATATACCACTATATACACCCATGTACACTATTATACAAAAAAATAACTTCAACACCACCAATTCCCATATACACCAATATACATCACCAAAACCCAAATCTTTAGCTCCATATACGTCCATATACACCTGCAATCAGTAATCGTCAGAGATCACGCCGGAGCTCCGGCTCACCACCAATATAAGTGTTTGAAGGTGTATACATATTTATACACCTATATACAGAAACACTCATATACACCTGTATACACATATACATCTATATACACCAATATACACTCATATATATCCCATATATAATATTATACACCCACTACCCCTACCCCTCCTGATTTCTCCATCGCCAACCTCGACCACCTCCGGCGACTCCCATCGCCGATAATTTCATCGCCGCCACCTCGATGAGTTTTTCGATAGATCTAGATCTAGCAAGGCTAGATCTAGATCTAGGTAATTTCTCGTCGGATCTGAGCCACCGCAGCAGATAAGGCGGTCAAATCTGAGCCACCACAGTGGAGGAGGAGGTCAGATCTAAGCCATCGGAAAGTCGCCATCGCCGAAGAAAGAGAGGAAGTGCGACAGAGAGAGGAGGCGTGGTAGAGATAGAGCGAGAGAGAGATGAGGAGAGAGAGAAGGTCGACTCTCTCTCTTTCTTTCCTTTCCGATGGTGCCGACCGACGTCGGTGTTGGAGAAAAGAGAAAGAGCGGGAGAAGGAGGGGGAGTGCGTGGAGAGAGGGAGAGAGAGGAGGAAGGAGTGAATTATTTTTTGTAAGATTTTTAAAGGTGAGTTAATTTTGATAGCATTAGTTCCCTAATTAACATAGGATGTAATTATCTCTTTATATAATCGGTTCCAACTTGCTAAGTATTGAATCGTACTTGTTGTTTGTTTGTTTTTTTAATTTTTTTTAATTACATAAGGGGTAGGGAAAGAGGAAATAGGGAGGGAATTACAATGTGGGGATTCAAACCCTCACCAACAAACTGAAAATTTAGATAGCCATCCAACTGAGCTATTAGATCTCTACTACTTGTTTATTTGTTACGGAGTATCATTTAGTAAATATTTATAGGAAGCTAACTGGAATATTAGCAATTCCAGTTTAGCAATTCGAGAAACTTGAAAAGCATACTATATATACTAATAAAAAATCTCTATATTCCCACTAAATGTCAGTGGAAAAAATCTAAATAGTAATGTTTTCATATGAAAAATTAAGAAGTTTTTCGGCATTTCAGTGAGAACATGTTTCTCACCGTGCGATTTCCCAGTGTGATGATTCGGTGACAATGAGGTAGAAAAATCATATTTTATAGCACAAATATTCCACTAAATAACGGTGAAAAAATCTTTATTTCTAGTAGTGATAATATTTCTAACTTTTTGAGACGTTCAGCAGAAGATTTAGAAAAGACAAATAAAAATCACGCCCAATATGATCAAAAACATCTTTAGTTTGAATTATCCACCTCTAAAACGAAAAGAAGGAAACAAAAAAGGAAAGCGAAAAGTAGAACAAAGAAATTGAGGATATGAACTTGGTTACATTGTGAGAAAAACAAAAATCTGTTCTAAGTGTCAGTGTCGGTTATACTTAGTACGCGTTTGACCATGCGTTTTCATATCATGATTTCATAATTTGATTTCAAATCACCATTTGTTTATTCAATTTGGACAAAATTTCAACTTCAACTTCATATCATGATTTGAAATCCCAAATCATCCAAAATGGTGTGATTTGGGATTCCAAATCACAATTTCAATTTTTTAATGTAAAACTAGACCCATAAATTTATATTTTGTAAAAAAAAAAAGATTCATAAATTGGTAGATATATTTGCTAATCAGGTTTACCAACCATTTTATCAAATATTAAAAGATCTGCAAGTTGGTAGTATATTAAGAGATTGTCCATACCATGTGAAAGAATTATATTAAAGAATAGTTACACTACAACTCAAGTTCAATTTTCCTTTTTATTAAACTAAAGATCAATTGATGTTGTATTTTTTATAAAGTCTTTCGAGTAACATATTAATTTTGTTATGGACTATGATTTGCTCATTTAGTAAGATTGTATGAGAATTGAGAAAGTTTTGATGGTTTTCACAACTTGCGAGACTTATATTTATGAGAAAAATATTATTTAAAAAATTCAAATTGTATGTCTAAATAAAACTTCAACTTCAAATCATCGTAATTTCAAATCACTAATTTTATATCATAATTTTAAATAATTAATTTATATCATGATTTGAAATCATGTCCAAACGCTAATGAGTCAACATATCTCTAAGGTTACAACATATGAGAAGCAAATCGAAATAAAAAGGGTTTTAATCTTTGCCAGTTTCCATGATAAGAAGACACTGATTGGTAACAAACTAGTAAATGCCAAATTTAAAGTTTGGACTTGACATGTGTACGGCACTAGGAGGACAACACAAGAAACAAGCAGGGTCAAAGTGTTTCCATGGACATTTGACTCCAATATTATAAATACTAAAATCCAGCATTTTCAAATATTAGTTTGGGCATTGGTGTTTAAAATACTAAACAAAAACCTGTTTAAGGAATATTTTAAGTGAAATAATAATTTTACTTAATAAATCTTAATTTTTCTTAAATAAAAATTCATATTCAAACACAATTCCAACTTTTCATTACTAATTTCAGTTACAATTCAATCAAAATATTGTCCAAATGCCTACTTTAAGAGTTTGAAATGAGACAAAGCATGCCAAAATAGAAGCCGTGCACACAACACAACGCATGCTAGCCAACACACTGGCCCACCATAGCATATTTCTTTTCTACTACATGTCATTTTGATGACCAATCTAATATTCCCTTTAACAAACCATTACAAAACCTGTCCCAATTCAGTCCTACCTCTCCATTCTTTTCTCATTTATCCCTTTGCATGGAAATAAGAAGAAAAAAGAACAATAACACTACTTTATGTGCTCTAATTCCTTTTTTTCAAGATGGATATTTGGATTTATTCTAAATTAGATGTAACCAACTCCATTTTGGGTTGCAAAATTAGAAAGATGTAAAAGACACTAAGTATCACGTAAATTGTTGTAAAGATAATTAATGTACCATTTGGTGTAAGAGTAAAATGAGAATGTCTCTTTTGTTGGATAAATTGTAACTGTGTTGTTTGTGGTTCGTCAAAGTGAAACTCTGCAAGAGGAAAACAGGTCAGTAACCAGTTTATTTAACGCGTTGTAGACTTGTAATAGTAAATTTCATGATAATTGCACCATATAAAAATGATACAAGTGTTTGCTACTTACTATTTTAGTCCCTATAGATTTGTATACACTGATTGTATGAAAATATTATATTATCTGTGCAATGTGCAATTTAACCCATTGTAGTAGATTGCATGCCTTACTTTCTTAATTTAATTTTTGCACTGAAAAAGTAAAGAATTTTTGCACTGCTAGCTAGTATAAATTTTAACTTATATATAGTAAATTATTTGCTTTATTTTTCAAATCACAAGTTTAGGCTTATCATAGAAAGTAAATTGTTCTTGTAGGTTACTTTAGTCTAATGGAGTAAATAACTTTACATCGTTAATGTAGATAAATTAAGCTCTTATTTTCTTAGTTACTAATTCTACTTACCATGAATTATTATGTGACCTGATAGTGTAAATATTTAACTTAATTTTGGACTCTCAGATTTGGTATTGTAACATTGCTTTTTTTAGATTTACTTCAATGAATGTTCAATTCAAATTAAATTATCTTCTACGTGATTGTGTAAAATGAATAGATAGATTTGATCTACTCGAAATTAAGATGTCTGAAGTAAGTGCTGAAAGTCAAGTCACGCTTTTAGGTGCAGTCATTTGATGATCATCAACCTTTTAATGGTCTGAAGATGAAACCGTTAACCTTTCTCTGCATGATATTACTAACTACAAGTTTACATATATTATATATCTGAAGAAAGCAAAAAAAATTAAATACAATATGCAAGGTAAATTAAGTAAAATATTAGTGTTTCAGGTCAAAAATATGGTTCAATACACCAAATTCATCATCACATATGCATGTGTAAAGTTTTTTATTAGTAGATGTAACTCTTCCTAGCTGCTAGTTTCTTCATAAAATCCGTTTCCTTCACAACTCCACAGTGTGATGGATTCAATCTCTTCACTCATTAATTTCACAAATAATAATTTTTACTTGCATGATATATATATATATATATTAGTTTCATTGATTTTCTCCTTTTTCTTCTTCTTTTTGATGCTGCCCATCATCATTTGTCAAATATGCAAACACCAATATCACAATCCTCAGAGCTCGAACTCAAGATGTCATTTAGCTTAGGCCCTTCTCCCCTATCACTCAGCAATAGCAGCATTCCCAAATCGGAACAATTGTGATGATCGTCATATTTCTCTTCATGATGATTATCATGACTCAATTGAGATGCTACAAATTTGTCAAGTGCCCTCCAATCAGCCGTTACATTTTTGCTGCCATCGTCTTCGTGATTATTATTATTATAATTATTGTTATTGTTCTCAGAGAGGAGTGACATGGAGCTAATTGGCCTTTTTAGGAGTGGTAGAGAGGGGCTTTCTAGTTGTGGAAGCTGTACAAATTGTGAATCAGAATTTGTATATGCAAAGTAGAGATGATTTTCGGCTGTTTGCATCTCTTGCTTGCATAGTAAATTATTTTGTGCCATGAAATTTGAAGGAGGAGGAGGCTGCCTTGTGATGAATTCAAGAGGATCCACAACTGAGCTAACTGCAGTAGTTGCTTCATCATAGAAATAATTTGACTCCCACCCTTCAACCATATTGGTCTTTGTTAGCCCTGTAATTTTCTTCTTAAATGCTCTACAAACCACCCATCCTTCTTCCTGCAAAATTCCAAGAAAGTAATTAATTAGTAGGTTTTTACATATATAAATAGTAAAATATATTTCTACTCCATCTATTTCATTTTATGTCTTAGTTAATTAAGCACAACACTTAAAAAGTAAAAGATACTTTTGAACCTTGTAACCTTAAATTAATAATGTGAGTAATGTACAAAAATACCTCTTGAATCTTGTGATTTTAAGCATGCCGCGATGGAATGATTGAATTAAAGAGTTACTAAATATGAAAATTGACATTCTTTTTGAAATAAATTTTAAAAAAAAGTTAGATACATAGATTTGGAACAAGTTTTAATATGTTGTAGCACATAATCTGCTCCCCCCCCCCCCCATTACTAGTCCCACTTTTAGGTGAGTTGAATCCGTGTATAGAAGTTAAGACTCAATTAACTATACTTAGTAATGATGATCAATGGTTCATTCATTTGTCCTTCACAGTGATTTCCTTTTGACTTGGTGATAATAAGAAAGTTCCTAAAGTAAATGTACTGTGGGATAGGAGCATTTTCTTTATTTTTCCTTTTTCTTTGTTTTAGTGGTGGTTCGAATAGCATCTACTAATATTACCAATCTCCGGATCTATGCTGATTTTCATGCATATCTGAATTGTATGGTAAATATATACGAAGTTAGTCAAAGAGGTTGTAGGTAAGAAGATAATTGTAAAATCTCTTTTGGAAGGGCTGAGTGAGTGAAAGCTCAACGACCACATAAAAGGAACTTATAAGGAAACCACACTTGTAATTTGCTTCAAAAAGTTGGTGCCTTTTTGAATTAGAAGGTGTTGGAAATTATCTTCATCCTACATGTATAGCTACAATATTGCTAAATAAAAGAGTGTTCATGTAAAGATCAAAGGGTTCTTCTTGCTGTTTTTGACTTATAAATGTTTATAAGAAAAGTTTCCTTATTGTTTAACGATTGACTTTATAAAATTTGCTTTCTATCTAGAGAGGCTGTTCAAAATTTCCTATTTCATAGATATTTAATTCAAAGAGAGTTAGACCACTAAAAAAAAAACTACTACATGTAAATCTCCTTAAAATATGAGATTTACAATCTTGAAAATAAGATAGATTAATTGTTATAACAAGTAAAGGTGATCTGATGGTGTAAAATTTCGTACACTGACGATGTATATAATTTAAGGAGATATATAGAGGTGTAGTTTATAATTGCCAGTTCAAGAGATTCAGGAGGTGTCCTTGGAAAGATATTACTATAAGAAGAAAAAGATAAAATATAATTAAGGAAAAAATTAAAGTACTTGCCTGTGGAGGACCATTCTCTTCAGATTCGAGACGATATTCATGCATGATCCAGTCAGATTTCTGGCCATTAGGTGCCCTACCCTTATAGAAGACAAGTGTTTTTCTCATGCCTATAAGTTTTGATTTACTGTACACAGCCTTGTCTCTTCCTGTTGCCTTCCAAAACCCTGCCATTGTTGCCCTATTAGTTCTGGTCCCTGTTGGATACTTCTTATCCTTGTGGCTGAAGAAATACCACTCGTGCTGCTCTTCATATCCGATCCGGCATTTATCTGCTCATAATAAAAATATATTTTGAACATTATGGAGTAGTCTTATATAAAAGTTTAAATTGTTAGAAGAAACCATGAACTATACTAAGATGAAACTCTAGGTTTCGTCTTGTTACCTGTCCACTCAACTCTAGTGCTCAAATCTCTCATTTTGTTTGAATTATTATTGGACATAAGTGAACAAAAAAGTTCCTTAATTCAATTAGCAATATTAACAGGGAGAATACCGCTTTAGAAACAATACAATAATTTTCGATTCTCGGTAATTGACCCTTAAGCTCGGTTGAATCGGTCGATCAACTCTAGGGTTGAGCTTCTAGTGAAAAGCCAACCTTATAGTTGAAAAATGCAAGAGCTTTTCTTTCTCCTTTAAGATTTGTTGTGTAATAACCCTAGACATGAAAAAAAAGACCATACCTTGAAGATCCCATGGCTCAATTCTGTAGAGATCAATGTCTCTAATAACATCAAGATCAATCTTTTGTGATGCGATTTTCTTTCTAAGGTAGTATCCAACGAGCTCTTCATCTGTTGGATGAAATCGAAATCCAGGTGGAACGCATGATTCGTTTGTATCCATCACTGTTCAATTTAGTTCTGCATAAAATTCAGCACCAAGAGACAAGATCTTCAACACATTAATATATATAATTGCACCTCTTTTACTCCAAAATCATAGCCAATAATAACCCACGGGGCATGAATCAAATAGTAGCATATAGTGTAATATCTATGAAAAGCTAAAAAGTGAAGTTAAGTGTGTAATATAAACCCTACAAATGGAAAGGTGGCAAGAGTTTTCACATGTAACCATTTGGTGGTAAGAGAATTTTATCTATACAAATGAGCGCATGTTAGTAGTGTAAGACCTACTATATTTTTTTTGTGTGCGATATGATTTTAATTTAATGGTGGGGTTAAAGAGGAAGAGATGAAAAGGAAAGGAAAGAAAACAAAATGATGATGCTTTGCTGTCGAGGAGGATGGAGAGTCAGCCCTCTCTTTGGTAATTTTCTCGTCTGATTAGAATTGAAGAAAACGGAACGAGTAAAAAAGTATGAGTTAATGATGTTGTCTTGTGTAGTTGAATTATACGGAATGATGGATCAAGAACGGGCTCTTCACCTCTATATTATAAAAACAATCCACCGTTACCCCCTCATAATGGTCCTCATTACTAAATAAAAAGAATACATGTTTTGGAAAGTCAAAATTAAATTGTTTATTTGAGAAAAGCATGTAATAAGCTATAATTTATATACTTCCTCCGTTTCGTTTTATACGAGGTGCTTGACTCGGAATAAAGTTTAAAATTTAAGAGTGGTTAAACAGTCAAAAAGTATTTGTTGTCTCGTTTTGCCTAAAGAAGGTTGAGGGATGAGACGGGGTGTGTGGGAGGATGGATCGCGTTAAACAATACTAGTATTAGGCACGCTTTTGTTTGAAAGGAGAAAAAGTAGGAGGCAAAAAGGAATACAGGGTTAATGGATATTCAAGCCTGCCATAAAGAGTATGTAAAGAAAGAGAAAAGGAAAAGAAAAGCCAATAGGCAGTGTGTGGAAATTTTGTACGTTTGAAGGTAGTGAAATGATGTACCATCTCAAAGGTGGAGTAATCTGAACCACTTGTCTGTTTGTCTGGAATGAACTTGACACCTTTCTGACTCATTTCTCTAGTAGGTGCACCATACGCAGGACCATTTTCAACAACTTACTAGTAGTAGTAAGAAACAGCAGAACTAATGGAATGTAAGGGAATTGGAAGAGATAAGGTTCTTATTTATCTCACTATGAGACTGGGCGAGGGTAACACTTCCTGCAGAACTAAATTATGTTTAGAGCAATAAATGACTAAATTTCAGTGGATCGTGATTACTTTGTTTCACAAAAATCACAACACAAGAACAGGCGTGAAAGAACTCTCATACAAAACCATAAATGCATTCCTAAATATAGTAGTCCAGGTTTATTGCATCTGCTTGATCGGCCCAAGGCAATTATACGCAAAATGGGAAACCATGACTTTGAGATGCAAGATAAAGGATTTGGTACCTGATATATAGTTGAACTGTGAGCAAGTTGGTCCGAATATGACATTACACGAAAAGAGAAAGAAGAGAAGGGGCTCTCTAGAATATATGTGAACCATATGTTTGCATGGCATGCATATATATTAGTGATGTAAGCTTATATTATACCTGCAAGTTTTCTTAGCTCGATCTGGGGACGCTAGCTAATGATTGGATTAAGGAAAATGGAGAGTGAGCTTGGAAGAAGAAGAAGAAGACAAATGTAGAAGATGAAAAAGAAATGAATTTTAAAACTGAAGGAGGAATGTTGGAGGAGAAAAGTGAAGTTCCAAAGATTGAAATAAAAGGAAGTATTATAAGAGAAGGAGAAGAGGGACTCGTTGAGGGGGGTGGGGTGGGGGGGGAGTTGGGGTGATTGGAGGGGTGGACCGCTTAATTGCCCATGGGTTGAAGGTTGTCCCCATTGTTGACGTCATTACCTTCTTTCCCTCAGAAAACCCCCCTCCTAAATTTCCCTTTGTTAATTCCTTCCGTCTTTTTATCACGTAACCCGTACTTATGTTTACAAGCTGTTGAAATGGCAGCATATATGTTGTCAAAAACATATTTCTAATGAACGTATCCTCATTGAGTCTCAATTTATATGATACTTGTTTTTTCGGGGTTCACATCGGATCAGGCCTGTATCTAACTCTGATACCATGTTAAATTAAGCTTTTGACCTAATTCACATCTCAAAAACTAGCTCAAAGGGAGGAGAATTGTCCAAGCCTTATAAAAAGTACCGAGATCTCATCCCACACCGATGTTGTACATTTCTCTTCCTTAATCTGTTCAAAATATAATGTTCTACGTTTTTATTTATAAATAATTTTTAATTTTAATGTTTTCATTTTACTTCACATATACGTCTAACTTATTTTAAATTACAAATCCAGAAAATCTTTTTTCTTTCCTTGAATACCATACTTCATTCACATATCATGACATAAATTGAGACGAAAAAAATATTATTTTTGTCTTTTAAAGAGTTTATAAATTGGGTATTCGCCAACATATGACTATAGAAAAAACATCGACCTGGCACAAATCACTCATTGGGGAGCCTATGTTGATTTCAAGAAATAGACCCGACTAATTAAGATTCATGCCGCATAATCTCATTAAAGGGAAAGAGCTCACTCCTAAGTGATTGAGATGCAACTGATTAACCGGCCAACCAATTAGGCTTCTAGTAGAAAACCCGTCATGCCTTTTCCGTTGTCCTATATATTCACCCCCATTAACGTATAAAATTGGTTTTCAAAGTGAAATACTTCTTTTCAATATCTGTCACTTAATGAAAATTTTGCAGCCGCGTTGAGCTCACTTAACTGCTCCACATACTCTCAAATGGCGATCAAAGCCTGGTGTCACTATCAAGGGGCATTTTCTGGCATTTTAGCTGCCTTTCTTTTTTCTGAGTGTAACCAAATGATTAAAATCGACAAGTATTTTGAGGAAGGAACTATAGGAAAAGGCAAAGCAGAGGTAGGCTTTTGGAGAAAATCAAAGTGGCTATCACCGATTCGTCAGAATGCGTACAACCACTTTCCGTAGAAGATAAACAAAGGAATACGAAATCATAATGTATAATATTCCTAAATATCTTATGCACAGGAACAGCTTTTACTTATGAACAACTATGCTGAAAGGTTGGCCTCCACTCTCCACCTCCCCTTCCTCTTATAAATACATACTCCAAAAATAGATAAAGAATAATGGATTTAAATTGTATGCATTAATATCATAAAGAATGTGTTAAAAAAATAGGAAAACATAATCGAAGAAGAAATGACTTTGAGGCGTGAAGAATCGTCTTTTCTTAAAGAAATATTATTCGTATACACGTTGGAGAAAATACAATAATTTCCTTCAGGATACAATAAAATTTGTGGAAAATAGCTATGCCTGCAATAGATGTACTCTTAGTTAAGTGTGCAGTAGCTAGTTGTACATTGTTAGTTGGAGAGTTAGTTATAATTATTCCACATGTATAAATAGGAATGGTCCAGTTGCGTATTGAATTAATGAAGCATTTTAATTTCCCAGCTTCTTCTTCAACTCCACTACTCTACTTTCTCTCTCTATAATCGTATACTTCATAGATGCTAACTCAAGGTCTCCACTTCTACATGGTATCAGAGCACAGTTCCTCAGCAATCCGAAACTGAGAGTGAGATAGTTTAGGAGATAAAATTGACGAAAGGAAGCGGAGATAACCGTCGTTTTTTTATCGGAAAGGGCGATATTGATCGATTAATATCAAAACCCTAAATTGAGGTCAAAATCGCACAATTGAGTTGAATTCTAGCAATTTGTTGCAGTAATATCATTCAATTGATACAATTCATCACAATAATGGAAGATCTCGATCAATTTGAGGTGGTAATCACAGAAAAACCAACTGAGATACATCCTCGACATATTTTATATCTACATCCAGCTGATACTCCATGTAGTGTCCTAATTACTCAACAATTGACTGGAATTGAGAATTACATCATTTAGAGCAAGATTATGATTAATGCATTATTAGCGAAAAATAAAATCAATTGTATTACTGAAAAATGTTCAAAAACTCAGTTTAAAGGAGATTTAAAGTATGAATGGGAAATATGTAATGTTTTTGTGCTTGCATGGATTTATAAACACAATATTGAAGGAATTAGAAAATGGTATTGTTCATTCATCGTGTGCGGCTGCAATTTGGAAAGACCTAAAAGAGAGATTTGAGAAGAAAGACCTTACTAAGATATATCAGGTTCATCAGGAAATCTATAACACGACTCAAGAAAACATGTCAATATCTGAATTTTACTCAAAATTGAAGGTTGCCTGGGAAAACTATGCAGCCTTGTTGCCAGTTCCATAGTGTTATGACAAGTCAAAAGCATATGCTGAACATATGGAACAACAAAGGCTAATGTAGTTCTTAATGGGGCTTAATGAGACTTATAGTCAAGCCCGCAGTCAAATTTTGATGACAATACCAACACCATCTCTAAATCAAGCATATGACATGTTGCTCCAAGATGAGAGTCAAAGAGGGTAATCTAATATGGATTCTAATGCCTCACAGTACATTAGTCAAGTGAATTTGAATGACACTACAGCCTTAGTATCAACACAACATGGTAGGTATAAAAAGAATAGTGATGCATATTGCACTCATTGTCACATGACCTGACACACAGATAAAATTTGCTATAGGCTGGTTTGTTATCCACCAGGGCACAAACTCTATAATCCTAAGGGAGAGGATAAGAATGCAAGACAAAAGACCAATGAAAACTATAGAGGACAGACAAGTGATGCACAATATGGAAGGAATAATGCAAGAAACTTTTCAGGACAGTATCCTAGAGCATAAAATGTCAACTATGGAAACAACTTTGATGATCAGAGATCAAATGTTAATTATTGACCAAGATATGATGAGATCTTTGAGTATGCTCATTTTGACACAAGTTATGGACAATAGTATTATCCTTATCATCCTCACAATGTGCCTATATTTTCTCCACAACAGTATTAGGAGATCTTGCACAGACTTGATAAAGATTAAAAGCAGACTGAGGTGACTTCAAACATGACAGGTATACTTGCTCATAACTGTACTTGCACTTGTGATTGTTTTACTGCAGTTAATACTTCTAAATCCTAGGTAGTTGATACAAGAGTCACAAATCATATAGCTTTCTAGTTTGGATTTGATTAGTCATCCTATACCCATGACTCCTTCCAACCCCACCAAAGTTCATCTCCATAATGGTAACTTCACTCATGTTACTCATACATGCTCTTCCATTATATTTGAATTCATCAAATTAGACAATGTACTTTATATACCTAATTTCAAATACAATTTGCTTTCCATTTCCAAGCTAACAAGAGACTTAAACTATTGTGCTTCATTTACCCCGGTATCTGTATTTTCTAGGACCTTTGCAATGGTAAGGTGAGGGAGATTGGTAGAGTGCAAGGTGATATTTACATCCTTGACACCACCATCACATCATCACTATCTGCCAAGGCATTGTCTTCCTCAGCTATCTCAACTTCCACTCCTTATTCCACTACTTATTATCATCCTACCACAAATTCTATGACTAGCATTTGACATCAAAGGCTTGGTCATGCACCACTTTAAGTTTTACAACAAATATCATCGAATAAAGCATCAACTGCTAAATAAGGATGCCACTTCTTGTACAATTTGTCCCCTCTCAAGGAAAATTAGATTACCCTTTTCCCATAGTGTTAAGAAGACTGTATCCCCTTTTGATATTGTACATATGGATGTTTGGGCTCCATATAGACAATGTACCTATAATGGTTATAGATACGTGTTGGAAATTAGCCTTTGGCGGGGAGATGCGTCCACCCACCACAAAGTAAGGTGTTTGAGACATGGAAATGTGGTGTGGGACAAATCTACCACATCGGTGGGAATAGGAAGAATTGCTCTCTATATAAGTCTCTAATTGGTAAAGGGTTTGGGACCCCAAGGGGTATCCCATGTGTTTAAAAGAGGGAAGACCTAGATGTGCTTGGGTTCACGGCTAAGGCCACACGCGCGCCGCCGCCGCCCGTCCCGTCCGGGTCACGGGTGTGGGGTCACGGGTCACGGGTGTGGGGCTGTCTAATATTATCTTTTTGGACCAGAGAACTCTGCCAGATGTACAGTTTGATCCCTGAAGTTTCATATGTACAGTTTGGATCAGAATTCTTTCATATGTACAGTTTGGTCCCTGAAGTTTCAATATTTACAGTTTGGTCCCCAGAGTTTCTGGAAAGGTGACGGAAGGCCTTTGGACTGCGTTTTGGAGCATTAATCAGTGAAGTAATGGCTGATTAACTCTCCATTAACAACCCATTAGTTGGGCAATTGAGCAGCCTCCTTCATGACCTTAATTCACCTCATTCATGGCATTAAAACCTGCCATTATAGCCCTCCTTTAAGGGCCATTACAACCTTGTTTGTGGCTGTTGGACATCCCCTCCTCATGCTATATATTGAGCTTCATTTAGCTCAAAACAGGAGTAACAAACAACCTGAAAACCGACGATAAATATAGCAACATAGCAGCACAAAAACAGACTGAAAAAACCACAAAATCAGTGAGCAAAAACTGCTCGAAATAGTGGCTGAAAATCAGTCAAAAACAGTGACCAAACCCTCACGTATACACAAGATATACACTATAGAGACACACTATATACACAGAGACAAAAGAGAAGAGTAGACAGAAACTCTTCCTTCCTATTCCATATCTTCAGCAAGTCGAGTCATATTTATTTTCTTCGACAGGCTCAACCTATTGGCTTTTTTTTGAGACTAAAGTGTTGTTTTATCTTGGGAGACTATTGCCCGCTAACGTAAAAGCATATATACGGGGCAATCTTGTCTTAAGGATAGAGGGCTATCCTCGACTCAACACACAACGTTGTAACCATCCAGATTTAGTTATTTCTTGATTTCAGGATATCAACATTCAAGACACAACAAACTTGCGCCAGATCTCAACATTGGCTTTGCAAGGTGATCAAGATTCAAGACACAACACACATGCGGCAGTTTTGAAGATTGACCATTTATTTATCCTTTCGAACATTTGTAATAGTTATTACTTCCTGTACTGCTCTATAAAGTACCATAGAATACCAACAATACGTTCTTACCATAGTAAATTATTTTTCTAAAATGACTTGGATTTACTTGATGAAATTCAAAAGTGATGTTGTTGTTTTGATTAAAAATTGTTGAGAGTTTTTACTCTATTGTACTTTATAATGCAGTACGGGAAGTATATTACTATTACAAGTATTCGAAAGGATAAACAAAGATTCAATAATTCAACTAGAAATCTGAAATTACAATTGTTGAACAAGAAAACTGAAACTGCTTTTCTTTGAGTCGAGTGTGGCACTCTGTCCTTAAGACAATATTGCCCCGTATGTATCCTTTATACGTCCTGGACAATTTGTCTCCCAAGATAAAACAGCAATGGAACACTTGAGCAAAGGAAACTCAAGTGTTACCGTGAAGAATATTGAGTAACGAAATGATGCTTGGAAGTTGTAGGAAGAAGAGATTTCTGCTTGTGTATTTTAGTGTATATCAAGTGTTTAGTGCTAGTCCTCAACAATGGTGTAAGGGGGTGTTTATATAGGTGAGGGAGGGACTGAAAACTGCCTCCATAACAGCCAAATAATGGTCATTATGGAGGTAGTAAAGTCACCAACATAAATGGTGAAAGACCAACGGATTGGCCATTTATAGGAGGAGTAATTCAGCCAAAATAAATGGCTGAATTGAGTGCTTCTGCTTTGACTGTCCAAATTCTGACTTTCTGGAAACTTCAGGGACCAAACTGTACATCTTGAAACTTTAGGGACCAAATTGTACATCTGAAAGAATTCTGGTCCAAATTGTACATCTGAAACTTCTGGGATCAAACTATACTTCTGGCAAAGTTTTCTGGCCCAAAATGATAATATCAGAAGACCCACAGCCCGAGACCCGAGACCCGAGACCCGAGACCCGAGACCCGAGACCCGAGACCGGACGGGACGGACGGACGGCGGCGGCGCGCGTGTGGTCTTTCCTCGAACCGAAGCACATCTAAGTCCTCCTTCCTTTAAACACATGGGATACCCCTTGGGGTCCCAAACCCCAAACCAATTTCGAGTCTTATATACGCAACAATTCTTTCTTCCTCTACCGATGAGGGAGAATTGAACACAATACCACACTTTTCCATGCTTCAAACACCTCACTTCGTGAACCAATATCACTTTCATTTCTCAATGAAATTTGACGATTCTTGGCCCTACGGTTATCTACGTACTTAGTAGATCATGCATGTGTGAAGAACCGGATTCTCCAACATACGTAACACTAGTGTTTAAGCCGTTAAAGTTGGTCGGTCGCAGCTCCCGCCAAAGGCTAATTTCCAACAATCCCCTCTTGAAAGAGATTTTGGCGCACTCACATGGTGTCTTTTCATTTCCAGCAATATTTCATCGGACCGATGTTGCATAAGGAGAGGTAGCTTCAGCTTTGAACCTTCCATAGTTAAGTACCATCGGACTTACTTACTGCGCGGTGAACGTGATGTCTTGAACCGTCAGTGTTTAGTGTAAGCCAAGTCAATGGTACTAACACAACAAATTCTCTTACTCTCTTATTCATAATGTTTTGTCCGTTTTGGCCATGGACAACGTCTTGGATTCTTAAGTGCGTTCATTTGAGGCGGCCCGTCCTCGCACTTAAATAGGTGGTCTCCTACAAGGTATCCTGCTATACCCCACTTCACAAGTGTTAGGAACCATTAAAAGTTTCCCAAATACCTAACCTCAACTTGTTGAGGATCATTACAGATTTTGAAAACTTAACCTTTACCAATACTGCAGATAACACTTAACGTCTATCGCGGGAACGACTTTGGATTTGGTGTTTCTTTTCAGAAATCACTATCCGAAGTGCTCATGCTTCCACTGAAGCGATCAACTGAACCTTTACAACTTAGTTTTCCCATTGAACCAAATTACTGGGATCTCCAGTTAGTAAGGTTGGGTTACCACTGTACTGGTCCGTATATTTTGGGTTTTAAGCCCATTCCCCTAGACAGGCAGAACACTTGATCTCGGGTAGTCCCTTAGTTAGTAAATAAGGAAGTGACACCCGTGATGATCAACTGCCATACAGTCTTATGTCTCCGACAGATCCTGACAGATATGTCCAGACGCCGTCATCCATGTCCTTCCTGAAGCCGATCGGCTAGCCATAGTGTATAACTGCTGAAGGCACGGGTTTCTCCCAATAAGTGACGTCCTCTAAGGAGTCATGAAGTTACTCAACTTCTTTCATGCTTTGTATAAAGCGATAAACTCCGGTACCATCATGAATCGGTCGATGCAAGTTTGCTTAGAGGTTTTTCCAAGATCCACCATACACATTTACTTGTGGCTTTGGTGTTCTTCAGATCTGATGTCCAGTTTGCATCACTGTGTTCTCCCACAACCGCTGGACATCCAGAATACTATAATTCGTAGATAAGCGAATAATTCAGATATCATCATATCTGACTTAACGCCTTCTATTGATCATGTATTAAGATCATCAGTGAAACTTAGTTCAACTGATCTGTTTGTAGGACGTTACCAGGTCGGTTGTAGTGTGTACAATACATTGAACTACACATGATATGTGCATATCGCTCCTTGTCTATGGGTGCACCATGATTCCAATCAGTTCTATGATTCATATCCATTGGTGGCTTCACCGAGACTGTCAACTATCGACCAGTCCGTTAGATGTCTTAGAAATCCAATTCCTAAGATGTCATCTGTGATACCCATATCTTTCATATCGAGACTTTGTTTCAATATGACTTTTACTTTCAGACTGTTGATTCTCCAACAACCCACGACCCACGACCCATGACCTGAGATCCGAGAACCCGGAACTGGAATCAGACGGGACGGGCGGGCGGCGGCGGCGCGCGTGTGGTCTTTCCTCGAACCGAAGCACATCTAGGTCCTCCCTCCTTTAAACACATGGGATACCCCTTGGGGTCCCAAACCCCAAACCAATTTCGAGTCTTATATACACAACAATTCTTTCTTCCTTTACCGATGAGGGAGAATTGAACAGAATACCACACTTTTCCATGCTTCAAACACCTCACTTCGTGAACCAATATCTCTTTCATTTCTCAATGAAATTTGACGATTCTTGGCCCTATAGTTATCTACGTTCTTAGTAGATCATGCATGTATGAAGAACCGGATTCTCCAACATACATAACACTAGTGTTTAGGCCGTTAAAGTTGGTCGGTCACAACTCCCGCCAAAGGCTAATTTCCAACAAAAATTTCTTGATAATGGTAAAAATACAATTTTCTACCTTTGTGAAAATTTTAAAAACTGACAATGGTCAAGAATTCTTCAATTCTCAATGCAACCAGTTACTTAGTTCCTTAGGCATAATTCATTAAAGTTCTTGTGTTCACACACCCCAATAGAATGATATAGCTGAAAGAAAGCATAGGCATCTCCTTGAAATAGGAAGAGCACTTAGATTTTAGGCTCATACCCCCATTTGATGATCAGGATCCTCCCATTCCTTCTTCATCTTCTTTGATTCAACAACATTTAAACCAACCTGATTTACCTCATTCTCTTTCTTCCTCCCCTTCTCATAGTACTCATACTACTGATATTGTACCTCCCATTCATCCACTTCCTACACCTACTCCTGCAATCCCATCTAGAAAATCTTTTAGACCTATCAAACCACCTATATGGCTCACAGATTACCATCACAAAATTTCCATCACTTATCCCATCTCCAATTATATTTCTTCTGAATCAATTTCACCTATGTACAATGCCTTCTTAACTGCAACCTCTATTCTTGAATCACTTTTGCTCAAGCACCCTGGATGATAATTGGATTCAGGCGATGAAGCTTGAGATTCAAGTTTTTTGTGACAATAATACTTGGGAGATAGTTGATTTACATGCTGGTAAGACTTTCATAGGTTGTAAGTGGTTGTATAAGGTGAAGTACAAGACATATGGTTCTATTGAAAGGTATAAAGCTAGGCTAGTGGTCAAGGGATTTACTCAATATGAGGGATTAGATTTTCATGACACATTTTCCCTATTGTCAAAATGGTTACTGTTAGAAGTGTTATTGCTTTAGCTGCTCAATAGTCTTGGCCTTTATGTCAAATAAATGTCTAGAATGCCTTTTTATAAGGTGATCTTCTAGAAGAAGTCTACATGGTTCTGCCTCGGGGTTTTGATATCCAGGAGGAGTCTAAGGTCTACGGTCTGTAGGATCCACAAATTCCTTTATGGCTTGAAACAAGCTAGTAGGCAATGAAACCTTAATCTTACATCTGCTCTTATTCAATCTGACTACTCTCAAAGTAAACTGGACTATTCCATATTTACTAAAAAGTGTGGCACTGACGTTGTTATTATTTTAGTATATGTGGATGACCTTTTAATCACAAGAAGTAATGCATCTCTTATTCAAGAAGCAAAGAATACACTCAATCACAATGTAACATCTCGTAAATTCGAGTTAGGTGTGAATGTGTATAATGGTGTTAATGTGACATTTTAGATATATAAAGTCCTACCACGATGAATTTGGCTAGAAATAGTTGACCTAAGATCAATAGGAATAGTGAAGTACATAAAATTCGATCGAATTGACTATGTTTACGCTAGTTCTGACTTCCAGATTGATTACTTGCATATCCGTTGGGAATTTGAGAAAACTAAAAAAAAATGAGTTGTAGATCTTTGAAATAACTTTCCAATCATATATTGAGTAGTTCAATCGGAGTTCTTTGCTTGGAGTTATGCCTATTTTACCGAGACGCTATCAATACCATTTAAAATCGTAACATTTTAACTAAGTGTAAATTAGACAGGGGAGCTCGCCCGGCGAAGCCTAGAGCGAGATGACACCTCGCTATGGACCTCGCTCAGTGAGGTGGAATGTCCAAAATCCGCAGGCATATATATACAACCCTTAGATAATTTAACGTCATTCTTTACATCCAGACTTCATTCTAAGCCGTATTTTGAGAGGAAGAAATCCTATGGCTTCCCCAAAAATCTAAGATAAGTTATTGATCAATCTCCATCATTATTACATCAAATTAACCTTAGTTCATCTCTCCAAACCCTAGATTCTTGAAAACTCAAGAGAGGAAAAGAAGGGACATGTACAACATTGGCTAAAGGTATGAACTTCGGTTTCCCTAATTCCTTTGATGACTTTTAGGCTAGTATAGATTATACTACGTGATTAGAATCAAAAAATGATTTATATGAGGTTCAAGAACAACTTTTTAAGGCTTAGAAAAGCTATAGATTTTGAAAATTAAGTAAAGCTCGTAGAAACAATTAAAGTTCTAATCTTTATCATCCTTATCAGTTGTAGAGCGATTATTGAACGTGGAATAATACATTTGCTAGCTTTTAGAGGGAATCAAGGTATGTCTCTTTTGAAAACCTTATTTTTAAGTATGTCTCTTTTCTGAACATACTTTTCAAACGTTTAAAGTGATTCTTTGGGGAAGGTTTCATGTGCATGAGGGATAAACCCTCATGGAACCTTAGGTGTATCATACTATATATATGTATTTGTGATTTTTCCTATCAAATGATTATTGAAACTGAATTATAGAGATTTAATTGTTGAATATGCTTTGACCCTATAAGGGATGGTTTAAACTTGTTTTTAAAAGATTGATATTTAAACGTGTTTGCCCCTGCTATGAGATGATCGAATTGAATTCTATAGTGATAATATTAAATGCGAGTTTTCCTACTATGGGATGATTGAACTTGGTTTCTAAAGCATTGGTCTTTAATATATTTTGTCCTATGAATGAGTTTTGTTGAAGTTGAAACTTATTTAATGACTTGAACGTGATTTCTCAACCTATTAATGACTTGACGTACCCTTGTTAACGGGATGATAAACATAATTCATAGTGAGTGATTCGACTTCTATGCTATAATTGTGATTCGACTAACTTGCCATGATTTTTATTATTTGTGTTCCGCCTAGCTACTCGGGAGGAAGGGTAGTCACTATGGATCCTAGTGTGGTTTGCCTAGCAATTCGAGAGGAAGGATAGTCATCGAGGGACAATAACCCTAGTGTAGTTTGCCTAGCCATTCGGGAGGAAAGATAGTCATCGAGGGATAATAGCCCAAGTGGGGTTTGCCTAGCTATTCGGGAGGAAGGATAGTCATCGAGGGACAGTAGTGGGGTTTTCCTAGCTATTCAGGAGCAAGAATAGCCATCGAGGGATAATATCTCCGGTGGCGTTTGCCTAGCTATTCGGGAGGAAGGATAGTCATTTATGGTGATAATCCCGATATGGTGCTTCTATGCAGTTTTAGGTAACCTTAATGGTTATGCCTACGTTTCGTTGATTTGGACTGTATTGGCATGATTGTGATTGTTCATGAGTGAATTGATGTGGATCTTGAGTTCATAAATGGAACACTTAATCTTGATAAATGGTATAATGAATTGAAAGTGATTTAATTCTCTCTTAATAGATTCCACTAATTATTTCTCTAAGTTTGATGAACTGTTTTATCTATGGATTTTGAACTGCTTTACTTACATTGTTTTACTGCTTATTATTAATATTTTTCTATTAACTATTATCCCGGAGACACTCACCGAGTACCCAGTACCTAGTACTCAGGCATACCATTATTATTTTTTATGGTATGTTAGGTAAAGAAGAAGAGCAGGTTCATAATACGCGTACGAAGTAGGAGAACTTGTTGTTTTTCAGATTTATTGGTGAGCTCACACCATTGTTCGTGGGACACCCCTCTATCTTCATTTATTTATTTTAGTTTCCAGATTGCATCCTGAAGTTAGTCAATTCATTTATTTATCTTAGAAGCTCCATAGATTGTTATCGGATTGTGGGTAGAGATTGAAAGTCTCGTATGACTTATTGAGGCGTTGTCACGTTTTATAATTGATTATTCATATTAGACTTTCGCTGATTTATTTTATAAGTGAGAACATGATTTCAGTTAGCCTTAAAGTCTTGTATTAAACAAATGTTGAAACATTATTAAAAGAAATTAGACGTTTATTGATTTTATAAGGTGCTTTCGATGTTATTCACATCATCGGATGCCTATTGCATCCAGCGTGAATTTTGGGGTGTGACACACAACTTTAAAATGAAAGATTTGGGAGATTTGAGATACTTTCTGGACATAGAATTTTCAAGGTCAATCAGAGGTATATTGATGAACCAAAGAAAATATGCACTGAAACTCGTAGCAGAGTGTGGTCTAGGGGGAGCAAAGCCAACATCTACTCCACTAGAGCAAAACAAGAAACTGACCAGTGTTGAATTTGATAGGTCAATGGAAACACAAAATGATGAGGTGTTTGAAGACAAGGTGCTAGTAGACAAGGCTGGTTATCAAATGCTGATAGGAAGATTATTGTACTTAGCAATGACAAGGCCATATATTTCCTTTGTTGTTCAAAGTTTGAGTCAGTTTATGCATGAACCAAATGAGTCACGTTGGCAAGCATATCTTCATGTTGTGAGGTACATAAAAGAGCAATCAGGACTTGGTTTGTTGATGAGTAGCAAGACCTCAAGAAATGTGGTTGTATTTTGTG
This sequence comes from Anisodus acutangulus, assembly GCA_029783415.1. Classification (NCBI taxonomy): domain Eukaryota; kingdom Viridiplantae; phylum Streptophyta; class Magnoliopsida; order Solanales; family Solanaceae; genus Anisodus; species Anisodus acutangulus. The sequence continues at coordinate 13,176,050 of CM056491.1, read as the reverse complement.
ATACAGACTAGGCATCATGCTCAATGACTAGAAGGTCAGTTACAAGATATTGTGTGAAGTTTGAAGATTCGTTGATATCATGGAAGTCCAAAAAATAGTTAACAGTCTCAAGAAGTACTGACTATTCTGAATAATCATCTTAGTTTATGAACATACACGTTCATTTAAATTCATGTTTTAAATAAAACCTAGAATACCCGGGCTTTTAGTTTTAAGCCTGCAAACTCATTTCGCCTCCCGTTGTGGAACAATACCAATTCATATATATTACAACCTATCTAACAAATTTGCACTGATAATATATTTTAATTAATTATTGACTTCTTTAATTACCACACTAGGTTTATTACTGACAATTATCTTTGTTGTAGACAACTTTTATATGATGATGTAAACAAAATTATACACCAACAGCTAATCTCAATAAAATCAAAAGTTCATTCTCTTATTGTGTACTTCTCAGATAAACTTGTCAAAATGCAAGTGGATGTGGAACATAGTACATATCAATAGATATATATCAGAACTTACACTTAATATCGACATAATCATATTTGATTTGATTTCCCTATAAATAAATTATAACATATTCTACATTGTAATACATAAGTTAAATCCTCCAAATTCACATTTTGAGATTGACAACCAAAAACTATAAATAACTCTATGTTTTCTTTTTTTATAGGTGGACCACCGTTTAATTTATCTATTAACTCGTCTTATTAACTTTTTGACTTTGGTAAGCAGGATAGCTAATATAGCCTAACTGTTTGTTAATTCGCGGAATACACAAGGGCTGCTATCCTACTCTAATTATAGAAAAAGAAATAAGTAAAACAATCCGAGAATCTTTGATATGTCTTTGTTTTTTCAGCAACTTAGTAAGGTGCTCTTTAGAATATTTTGATGGAAACTCGAGTGATAAAGACCCAACTAAATGAAACGCAAGAAGAAATGCTAGAGTGAACACACTAATATTAAAAATCACTATTTTCCACTGAAATTTTTCATTAAAAAATGTTCAGTATTTTTATAGATAATTTGATGAATAAGTCAGAAGAGAAAAAATAATAGGGTTTTCACGCGAAAAAAAATAAGAAGTATCTCAACATTTCAATGGAAACCTGTTTCTCATCATGTGTTTTCTCAGTGAGCTGGATCAGTAGAAATGAGGTAGAAAAATTATGTTTTATAACACAAATTTTTCATTGATTGTCGGTGGAAAAAACCTTTATTTCTAATAGTAATAATGACAGTAACATATGTAGTATATCAATATATAGGTATAATCATACGCATTGTATTCGATTTGAAATAATATTTGCTTTACTAAGTTTCATTTATTATATCATAATAATTTTACATACACTGTCCGATTTGAAATTCTAAATCCGTCTTTAATTAGTAGGGCCATGACCTTTGATCAAGAAAGGTAAAATAGATTGCCACGGTTAGGATAAGGGATGATAAGCATCCATCAATCTATATAGATGGTCGGCCAAAGCTTCCATTAGAAAGTAACAAGTTAACAAGTAAAGTGCGTAGTAAACTAAAAATAAGATACTTTTTTCGGGTTGTTATTAGTATTATATTGTTGCTTTTTTGTGGTACTTGTAGAGAAGAAGGTAAAAACCATATGAACTGGCTTCCAATAAGGTTGAGTTTCTGGCTAAAACATCAGTAATTGCACTTTAAAATCACCAAATTCCTTTATTTAGGACGGCGATAGGGTTGCTATAGAGGTCCGAGGTTAAGAATGATTATGTCACCTCTACCTTTATTAGATTTGATCAGCTTAGATGTGTTAAATGGATGGATTTGACTTAATTTAAATGAGTCAAGACTTAACTAATAAATAAATGAACTATTAACCTGCCCAAAAAATTGCTTAATTGAAATGAACTGAGTCAAAATAAGCTCAACAATAACCTAATTCACCAACTCTTACTAAGTTTAATTTCTTTATTTATTTTATTACTAAAGAACTCTTACCAAATATACAAAATCTCTCTTCAAGAAATAAGCATCATCAATAAATTTTTCCATTTTCTTTAGAGTATATCTTAATATAGTAATTAAATTTACGCAGTTGTGGAAAGGTTAACTATTGTTATATTGAATTTATACAAATTATATATTGCCTTCTGTTTAAAGTATCATATATTCAAAATTTATTAGGTTGAGTAATATAAAGGAAAATTTACATGGCATAACTAACTACTAGTACATATTTATATTTAGTAGCTATAGTTTAGATTAATTATATTCTATAACTAAGAGTAATATGTTAAATACAATCAACAACTATTAATAAATATACAAGGTACTTTATTTTTCTTTAGATCTATTTTTCTCAACGTGGTGCTCTGGCGATTTCTCAACGTGGTGCTCAAAGTGGTGCTTCTGCTCTGCCGCCGTCGGCCACAATGAACCGCCGTCGTGACCCACCGCTGTCATGGTTTAACTACTTCAGATCTCTCCGCCGCCGTCATTGCTATCAGATCTGATTTAGGTCTGAGCTCTCCATCATGATTTTATGAATTTGGTGTAGGTCTGAGCTCTCCGCCACTGTCATTGCTATCAGATCTGAGCTCTCAGCCGCCATCATGTCCCACCGTTGTGACCCACAAATCCATTCCTATCAGATCTGAGTTCTCCGTCGTCGTCGGCGCAATGGACTGAGAAGTGCGGCGGAGGGATCGTTTAGATCTGAGCTTCTTCCAATCGCGTTCCGATGATAAGTGTGGCGGCGGAGGGATTGTATTCTTTTTGTTATTTTTTAGATTGTCTTCAATTTATTATTATTTTTAATTCAGTTTTTTAGTGTATTTGTTAAATTTTTAGTGTATCTATTTTTGTATTCAGTATTTTAGTGTATCTATTACAGCTGAATCTATTTTTTTATATTTATATTATTTGAATACAATCGAATTTAAAATACAATAAGTTGAATACGATGTTTTTTTTTGTATTTATGTTGTTTGAATGCAACCGATTTTTAAATACAATAAAATGAATACAATGTAAAAGTAGCTACAAATGAATACAACTGAGTGAATAGATTTTGACGTGAATACAACTGAATTGAATATATCTGACTTGAATACAACGAAAAGAATTTTGAATACATTTTTACTCGTTGTATTCAAGAATACATCGAGGCCGTTTTATGAATACAACGAGCCGTTTTATAAATATAGCGAATAAAAAATAGCTATGCCCTGTAAATATTGAAACTATAGCTATAACAAATTTTAAACCCCTAAACTATAATCATTTGTGTAAATTTCACTAATATAAATCTGCGTCACAAAGACTCACTGTTATTGTACCACCCGCAATCCAATAAATTTCATCTTCGAAGTTTAGATAAAATATCGTTCAATTTTAATGTGAAATTCTTGCTATTAGTAACTCTGAAGTTCATTAAGGGTCTATTTGGAAAGCCATCTGATAATTGGAATTGGGGTAATTGCTAATTACATAGTTTAGTAATTACATAACATAGTAATTACGAGGATCTGTTTGTTTGTCATAACATAATTACAGTGTAATTACAAGCATATTGTTTGGTTGTACATGTGTAATTATACAGTTAGATTAGTTTTAAAATAAAAATTAATACGTGCTTGACAAATATGTGCCTTTATAAATGATATATTAAATTACGTATTTAAGATACATATTATTTAAGATATATATTGACAAACATCTTAGCATCCTCATATTCGCATACCTAAAAGATGAAAGTTGTGGAGATGAGGATGCTAAGATGGATGTGTGGGCATACAAGGAGGGATATAATTAGAAATGATGATATCCGGAATAAAGTGGGAGTGGCCTCGTTGGAGGATAAGATGCGGGAAGCGAAGTTGAGATGGTTCGAGCACATACAAAGGAGAGACACAAATGCCCCGGTGCGGAGGTGTGAGAGGTTGGCTATGGATGGGTACAAGAGGGGTAGAGGTAGGCCGAAGAAGTATTGAGGAGAGGTGCTTAGACGAGATATGACGCAGGTGCAACTAACTGAGAACATGACCTTAGATATAGGATTATGGAGGACACAAATTAGGGTAGTAGGTAGTTCAACGTAGTCCTACATACGCTTACTAACTGGTAGTTGTAGCGTTATTATTGTAGGCCTGCTTAGCCTATCATACTAGTAGGCACAATATTGCTTTATAATCCTGTATCGTTTGATTTATGATGCTACGTGTATTTTATTTGTTTGTCTTATTTACATGCATTTACTTGCATTAGTTATTGCTTCTTTTTCAGAATTCGCTATCATGACTTAGTCGTTTTGTTTGTCTTACTTTGCTTGTGCTTGTGTTTTGTCTTGAGCCGAGGGTCTCTCGGAAACAACCGCTCTACCTACCAAGGTAGAGGTAAGGTCTGCGTACACTATACCCTCCCCAGACCCCACGTTGTGGGATTTCACTGGATATGTTGTTGTTGTTCTATTATTTTTTGAAAATGTTAATTAATAATCACATATTTTTAAATAATATTGTAAAAGTATTGTATATTTTCAAATTAACAATATTTTAATTTAATTAATTATAAAAATTAAATACACACATTTTGTAACATCATGAGTTGTATATGTGTTTGACAAAAAGATTAATATTAATACATATAATGTCATAAGACTATTCAAATATTTGACAAAAAATAATCTACCAATTATAAGTGGAAAATGAATAATATGCAATGTAAAACAAGTGAATAGTACTAAAGCAAATAAACTGAAATCGCAAATATAACCTAAATTCAAAAGATAATAATTTAACATGTACCTTTTATGTCAAATTTCAACATAAGATAAAATAAATTCCAACATAACGTAAGTAATTCTAATTCAAAAGAATGTGAAAATATTTATAAGTCTATAACCTCATTCAACAATGAGATTCTACTTTAATAACATCATTTGTTATATGTCAAGTTTGTTAATAACTCATTCTTTCTAATATTGGAAAGTTTAATTTCAAAAACTAGAATAATAACATAGTTGTGCTAAATGAAGAAAATAAGAAAAACTAAAAAACAATATGAGCAATTACATGGAATCACAAGAAGTAAATGTTGGAAAATGAGAAAAAAAGCGAAAGATAATATTGTAAAAATATTTTAAAATGTAATATTTTAAAAAATAAAAATAATTTAAAATGTAAAAATAAAAAATAAAAAAAGAAAAAGAAAAAGAATTTAAAATAAAATTAAAAATAACCTTGTTACGGAGAATAATTACACATAATTCTCAATACATTCAATTTTAATTACACGAGTGACTTTTCAAACCGACCCTAAACAAAGTCAGAGGAATTTAGAATAGGAGAGGGGAAATTAAAGAAGGCGGCAGGTGAAGTGAAGCTGGTTGATCGGGCGGCATATGGACTAATTGGTTGTTCACGTCAAAGGGTGCGGTCGGCTGTGACCTCCCATCATGCGGCGGACCTCATCATTCACCCCATTTAGACTCCCATGGTCCACACCATCTCCCTAGTCCCTACCCCCCACCCCCACCCCCAACTTCGCCACGATCGATCAATATAAATAATATTCACTAAGACTTTGGCCAAAAAATAATAATCTGCACCTTTTACCTTTGTAGTAAGTAGTATTTAAGTTTAATTTTTATATTTTTACTAAGATTAACTGTTATGTCACATTATTTTTCTCTTATCTTAACTCTTACTATCGTCAAATCTTTCTATAACTACATCGTTGGGTCCAAATTTTTTTGATTGTTATAAAGAATGATTGTGATACACATATAACAACATTGATATTAAATTATATTTGGATGTTGTAGGCAAAAAATGCACAAAATCTATCTTTTTATTTTTAATTGCCAAATTCTAAGTTTAATCACACTTTGTATAACGAAGGATAATCTTTTAATGATGAAAATATATATTCATATAATATTCTCTCATAAATAGTGTATTAAAGTATTAAAATATTTGATCAAAATCTCTAGACATATTGATAATCTTAGAAATTCTATTTATATACAGATGATTAATAATTTTATTACCAAAAAAATATAGTTCTTATAGAGGGTAATTTTACAAAGAACATACTATTATAAAGATGATTGTTGCTTTTATATGTAAAAAGTTGCTATAAAGAGGTAAAATATAACATAAAAATTTGTTCCGTAAAAACTTGATTGTTATAGAAAGGTACAATTATACGAGGATGACACTATAGAGAGAGGTATGAATGTATTATTTGTACACAATGCATAGTGTATTGACCCTTAAAGTTTATCTTTTTTTGTCGAGAATATGATTAATTAAATAAAAATGTGCACTAGTTTATACTTTTAGACATGATAGTCACACGTTTCAAATGATATAAAAGTAGTCAAAGGTTTTGAGTTCGAATTTTACCATCACTCATTATAAAAAGGGAAATTTACGTGGTTAATCCATAAAAAAATCAGCCCAACACGAGGCATCTGGAAAATATAATTAAGTTACTAAAAATGTACCTTTACTAGCTTAAACTTTTGATGAAATAGTTAAATATTTTAGTATCTCTCTCAAACATGTGTTCAATAACAATACAAAGTGTATAAAAAGGTGAGTAGCCATAATGCGAAAATACCCGTTAGCGTAAAGAGCAAAAGGAATATCCTTGAAGGGGGTCCTCTCAAGATTTTAGACATTTGATATTGACCTTCCTCCAAACACCCCCTGCCCCCTGTCGGTAATCCCTAGGATAATATAATGGGGTTTAATTAGTGAAGTAATACTAATTAAGAACACAACAGCTTACCCTTTAGTTAAGTGAAATTATTGACTAATGGTTACATGGTGGTTGGTGAAGAAGAAAAATTACACTCCTAAAAACTCTATTTGTCTCTAAATCAATGGTCCTAACAAACTTCACCATTATTTCCACGACCAACATAGTTACATTTTATTGCCTTGCCTCTTCACTATACTTGTACATTATTATATTTTGAGGTGTGAAAAACAAGATTCTTTACAATAAGGAGATTATTTTTTTTGGCGGGTGGGGGTGCATTTGCATTATGATTACAACTCTTCTAGGTAGCAATACTACATATGTCATTTTACAAAAGAATTGAACATATCACTTTTAGCGATTATAACATCTTTACCATAAAACTCATGATTAAAATTTAAGCACTTTTTACCACCTTATAATTAGCAATTGTTAGAGACTCTTAGCATCACTCGAATTAATTTCGATTTAAAACTTATTGAAATTATTTTTGGAGTTACTTGCCTTCTCTAGAAATGAGATATTGATGATTGACCATCATGTTAAATTAAAGTGGACAATCTCCCGTGCCTAATTAATGGACCATAATATTATTTAAAAGCTACCAAGTTACTGTTAGTGACTGATTGATTGATAACCATATAGATGTTGTTGATAAACGGTGTATATACCCGTGATATACACTTGCCATACATAGTGTATATCACGGGTCTTTGGTCCAAATTAGTGTATCGATTTTAGTAATTAGTGTAGAATATTTGTATTACTTAGTATTGTACATTTATCATAATTGTATGATTCTTATACTACTAGAATAGGGTTTTGGGATTAGAATAGGAATAAGTTTTCTATTATGAAAATTTGTATATTGTATATATTCTTTCATTAATGAAAATAATCAAGGGATTATTTCTTTCATGGTATCAGAAATCTAGCTCTTAAAATCCTCTCTCCAAATTCCTTCCAATTTCCGTCGACTAAGCCTCAAAATCCGAGCCATTTTTTCTCAGAATTTGTGGCCGACGGTCCCTCCTCTCTTCCCAAATTTTTTCTTCCCAATCCCTACCTCACATCTTGCATTGATATTATGGCTAAGAACACGTTTCACCCTGCCCTCACTGTTTCTAACATCAAGAATCACATTCCTATCATTCTTGAAATAGAAAACGTCAAATACACGACGTGGACAAAACTGTTCAAAGTTCACGCACGCTCGCACCAAGTCCTCCATCATATTATCCCCGCAGCTCCTACGGATGCGGAGGTGCCCAAACCCGAGGATGATCCTAAGTTATGGACAACCCTTGATGCTATTGTTCTTCAGTGGATTTACTCCACTATTTCTACCGACCTCTTGCAAACGATTATCGAACCAGATGCTACGGCGATGGCGGCATGGGATAGAGTACGTGATATATTCCAAGATAATCAGAATTCTCGGGTTGTTACCCTTGAGCAGGAATTTTCCCACGTCAAATCTGGAAAAAATTTCGAACGTTTCAGCATATTGCAAAAGGTTGAAAGAATTTGCGAACCAACTCTGCAACGTTGGTGCGCCCTTTAGTGAAGATCGTCTTGTTCTACAGATGGTTGCTAGCCTATCCGAGGCCTATTGTGGCGTTGGAACTCTCCTTCGTCAAAGTAATCCTCTCCCGAAGTTCTATCAAGTCTGCTCCATGCTTACTTTGGAAGAAGCCTACTTGGCTAAAAAGGCGGCTACGAGTGCTATTCCCGTAGTCATGATGACGTCCTCCACTAATTCTCCGAATTTTGGTGACCATTCGAACCAAAACCGGTCTCAAGGGGGTGGAAAAAAAAGACAGAAAAATAATGGCAAAAATCGCGGGGGCAAACGCGGTGGTTCCGGCGGCAGTGGGTCCCGCCCAAACAATAGTGGACCACAGCCCAACTGGTCCCAGCCGTGGGCAGTGGTCCACTAACCCTTATTTTACTGGACCTCCATATCACGGGCAGTGGGCTAGCCTGCCTTTTAGGCCTAACTCGTAACAGCCCAGTTTTGTTCGACGCAGTGATGGGTCGGGGCTGCAAGCCGGGGTGCTTGGGCCTCGGCCTCCGCAGGCCCACCATGCAACGAGTCCCACACAAGCCAACATTGAAGCCGCAATGTACACACTTGGATTAAATTCGCCAGACCCAAATTGGTACATGGACACCGAAGCCACTACCCACATGACATCCGATCAAGGTACTCTCTCGTCTTATTCCAATTTGTGCAGCAATCGTGGCATAATTATTGGTAATAGTAATTCAGTTCTAATTCGTGGTTATGGTCATAAAATGTTACCCCTCCCCCCCCCACATCCACCTCTTATCTTGAAAAATATCCTTCATGCCTCCTAAATTGATTAAAAATTTGGTGTCTGTCTGTTAATTCACCACTGGTAATTCTATTTCTGTTGAATTTGATCCGTTTGGGTTTTCTGTGAAGGATTTCAAGACGAGGATTCCTCTCATGAGGTGTGATAGTAGGGGAGATCTTTATCCTATCACGACAAGTTTCGGTCTCTCGAGTCAAGCCTTGCCATCAACTTTTGCAGCACTTGCTCTTTCCTTGTAGCATGCTCGTCTAGGTCATCCGGGGTGTTCAATTTTGTCTTCCTTAAATAAAAACAATTTTATTTCTTGTAAGGGTACGCGTGGTACTCCGAATTGTCCATCTTGTTCTTTAGGAAAAATTGTTAGGTTGCCATTTGTAGACTCTAATTCTCATACTATAATGTCATTTGATATTATTCATAGCGATTTATGGACATCTATTGTTTTCAGTTCTTTGGGTCATCGTTATTATGTTCAATTTTTAGATGATTATTCTAATTTTTTATGGACTTTTCCGATAGCGAAAAAATCTCAAGTTTTTTCCACCTTCTTAAAATTTAGAGCATTCATTAGAACCCAATTCGAACGGGAAATAAAAAATATTCAATGTGATAATGGCAAAGAATATGATAATGGGATGTTTCGGGAGTTTTGTGCTAATAATGGGATTAATTTTCATTTTTCTTGTCCTCATACGTCTTCACAAAATGGGAATGCCGAACGCAAAATTCGTACCATTAATAACATTATCCGAACTTTATTGATTCATGCTTCCGTATCTCCTACTTTTTGGCATCCTACTTTTTGGCATCATGCTCTACAAATGGCTACATATCTCCTTAACATAGTTCCTATCAAAGATTTGACGTATTCATCCCCTCTCCAAATTTTATATAATAAGACTCATTCATATTCACATCTTAGGGTCTTTGGGTGCTTGTGTTATCCACTCTTTCCGTCCATCACAATTAACAAACTTCAGGCTCGGTCTACCCCTTGTGTGTGTTTGGGTTATCCGTCTAATCATCGTGGTTACAAATGTTTTGATTTATCGTCAAATAAAATCATCATTAGTCGCCATGTTGTATTTTATGAGCCCCAATTTCCGTTTTCTAAAGTGAGTAGTCCTTTGCCTAGTTCGTATAATTTTTTGGACGACGGTGTCTCCCCATATATTATCCATCATTTTATCGGAACTGTCCCGTACCCAAAATCCGCCAGCGGGTCCACTACCCGCTGGTCCACCCATCACAGCGTCATATACAGTTCTGGGTCCAGCAACTGGGCCATCTATCCTACCCAGTTCTGGCCTAGTTCCTCTTTCGGGTAACGGGTCCAGTGTTGGCACAGTTTCGGTTCCAGTTGACGATTTGGGTCAACAGGCCCACTGCCTGCTGGCCAGTCCATCACAAGTCCTGATAATTCTCAAAATTCACACAACTCTCCCCCGAGTCATAGACCGGTCACTTGTAGTAACGGGGTATTTTTAAATTGAAAAGACATTTTAATTTAAATTCTAATGTTCTTAAATCACCCCTACCCCGTAATCATGTGTCTGCTTTAAATGACCCGAGTTGGAAAATTGCTATGACCGATGAATATAATGCTCTTATTGATAATAAGACGTGGGATTGGTGCCCTGTCAATCTGGTCTTAATATTATTCGATCTATGTAGATTTTTGTTCATAAGGACAATTCTGACGGTTCTTTTGTGAGGCATAAGGCTCGTCTTGTAAGTGATGGTAAGACTCAGCAGGTTGGTGTGGATTGTGGTGAGACATTTAGTCTGGTGGTCAAGCCGGCTACCATTTACATTGTGCTCATCTTGGCTCTTTCGAAAGCATGACCCATTCATCAATTAGATGTGAAGAATATTTTCTTACATGGTGATCTCAAGGAGACAGTCTATATGCATCAGTCATTGGGTTTTAGGGATCCCAAATATCCTCATCATGTATGTTTATTGAATAAGTCCTTGTATTGGCTTAAGCAGTCCCCACGTGATTGGTATAAGAGGTTTGCAGACTATGTTTTGACTCTTGGGTTCAATCACAATAGGTCTGATAATTTATTGTTCATATATCATCGTGGTTCTTCCTTGGCTTATATACTATTATGTGTGAATGATATTATCTTGACTGCCTTTTCTGATGCATTACGCCAGTCTATCATGACAATGCTCAGTTCTGAGTTTGCTATGAAAGACTTGGGGCCCTTGAGTTATTTTTTGGGGATTACTGTCACCCGTCATGCAGGTGGGCTGTTCTTGTCCCAACGAAAGTATGCAGCTGAGATCATTAAGCAAGCTATTATGTCATCATGTAAGTCCACTTCCACTCCAGTTGATACTAAATCCAAGCTAGGGGTTGCGACTGGCTCCCCGTATGAGGATCCGACCCGATATCGCAGTCTTACAGGAGCCCTTCAGTATCTTAATTTTACGAGACCAGATATTACGTATGTCGTACAACAGGTATGCTTGTTTATGCATGATCCTAAGGTTGAACATATGAATGCGCTCTAACGCATTATTCAATACATCCATGGGACACTTGACTATGGCTTATATTTATGTCCATCGCCGACGTCTACATTTGTCTCGTATACAGATGCTGATTGGGGTGGCTGTCCAAGCACCAGACGGTCTACGTCTGGCTATTGTATGTTTCTTGGTAATAACTTAGTCTCATGGTCTGCAAAACGTCAATCGACTTTGCCACGCTATAGTGCAGAGGCTGAGTATAGAGGGGTAGCTAATGTGGTCTCTGAATGCTATTGGTTACGTAATCTTCTGTTGGAGCTTCATTGTCCTATTCAGAAATCTACTTTGGTGTATTATGATAATGTTAGTGCCATCTACCTTTCTGATAATCCGGTTCAGCACCAGCGCACCAAACATATAGAGATGGATATCCATTTTGTTCGCAAAAAGATAGCTCGTGGATAAGTACGCGTCTGTCATGTCCCTTCCAAGTATCAAATTGCAGACATCTTTACCAAAGGTCTTCCCTCGGTCCTTTTTGAAAATTTTAGGGACAGTCTCATCATACGAAGACCGCCCGCTATGACTGCGGGGGTGTGATAAACATTGTATATACCCCGTGATATACACTTTCCATACATAGTGTATATCACGGGTCTTTGGTCCGAATTAGTGTACTTATTTTAGCATAATTAATGTAGAATATTTGTATTACTTAGTATTGTACACTTACCACAATTGTAGGATTTTTATACTACTAGAATAGGATTTTGGGATTACAATAGAAATATATTTTCTATTATGGAAATTTGTATATTATATATATTATCTTTTATTAATAAAAATAATTAAGAGATTATTTCTTTCCGTTGTCAAGTATATATTATCACTAGGAGAAGAAGCAAAAGGTTCTTCAGAGTTTGATATTACACTTCGATGCCCTTTTAATTCCAAGAAAATGAAAGAAGAGGTTTTAACAAGTGAGCATTATCTACTTTCAGTGCATTTGGTAAATCGCGAATTAGTGAAGAATACTAACGTTTAATTGTTTTTCCCATATGAAAGATCTGCAGATTAAATTCGGCAAAAGCAGGTGGAATTTCGAAGAAAAGTGGTCCATTCTTATTTTGATTTTCTTTTACTATCTCTTAAATAAAGACAAACACGAAAATGTTTTTCTCTTTTCCTTTATCAATAATTTACAATTTTAGTTATAGCAACTTCAAACATCCAATTTTCCTTTCTTTTCCTTTAATCTTTTTAATTCTAATTGGGAACTAACGAGATTATAAAGCTAGGTACAACCTAGCAGTAGAATGTGGGGGAGCAAGGGAAATTTTGGAAAATCTTAAAAGATAGATTGGTGTCACTTGTCACTTTCAATATACATATTTAGATGGGAACATGTCAATTTGGAAATTTGTGGGAGTGAGTATTAATAAAGGAACATTCAAAGAACAAATTGACAGTACAAGCGGATCTAGTGTTGGTTCTTTCAATTCGATTGAACACATATATTTATTCAAATCATATATTATATACATAAAGCCAAAAAGATGTACTTTTTTTATCAAATGTCCCCGAAGGAACAATTGAAATTCCCTCTAATTTTATAGTTGTGTGAATTACTTCATTTAATTAATTAAAGAAGTATCCCTCCACAAATTGTTGGGAAATGGACCATTTCTAATTGAGAAAGAATTGAAACTGAGAAACCATTGATAGTCACAGGATAGCTATTCGTTTTTTTAATTTGGTGTTAATTAGGGTGAAATAGAGCAGAACTATATATCTTTCTGCTTACCACTTTGACAAAACTCAATAGCTTTGGCCTAGATCATTTGCGTTAGAAATTTACATAATATTTGTAAAAGAAAGATTAGCATTTTTTAAAAATGTATAACCCATAAATTAAAAATCATAGCTCTGTTTTTTTTAGGTGAAAGAGTGATGAATGGATCTTGTTCATTACAGTATGGTTATGGCTCCAACACTGCCCCGTGTTAATGAGAGTTTCTTTTTAAGTTTACAAGTGGGGGGTCCAAAAAACCAAATTGTTCATTGTTCCTCAATGATAGCACTTCCCAATTGACTAATGACATCTATTTCTACTTTTGCTTGCACTGCTCAAACAGAAATGTGTTTCTCTCTTCTTTTACTTACTTTATAGTTTGGTTTCTAGATACGTTTCTCCTTTGCCCCCTACAAGCCATGTTTTATTCTTCGTGGAGTGGAAAGTCCCGACGGCGAAATCCCCTACTTGTACTAGAGGCTCTTTGGCCAGGTGGATGTAAATCGAAGGATATGCACGAATGACAGACCTGCAAGGGAGAGGACCAACGAGACACGAATCCAGCAACATCCCTTGCAATATTTCAGCAAAGACTGTCACCACACGGATTCGAACCCGTGACGTTGGAGTGATAGTACCCCAATCACTTTATCACTTACCAACTCGTCTGTGCCGGGGCTAGCCATGTTTTATTCTATCCTGTTTTTTTTGTCAAAAGTTATGATTCATTTTTGTTTTGTTTTTACTTTTTCCAATTCCTTTTTTATCTTTTCGGGTTACTAAACTTTCTGTCTTAATCTTTACTTACTTACACTTGGCAAGTACATATAGGTTGGCCGATAAGGTATCTTTAGTATTATTAGCCATGATTTATGAAACATTGGCTGGCATTTTCATGGACCATTTTTGATAACCAAACTTCAATTAGTAGTATCAAAGAATTCCTACAGAGGAAATGCTAGTAGTAGTAATTCTAACAAAAAGTTGAAACTAAAAAACTAGATTAACCAATTGTACTCCTAACTTTTAATCGGCAATCAGTGGCGGAGACGCATTATATGGCCTGTCATCCGACATTGCTTCACGGAATAATTTAATTAAATGTATATATGTACATGATTATATAATTTTCTTAAACATATATAGACACATAATAGACATATATGTTGCTTGAAAAATAACGTAAAGTAATTAACATCAATATGAAATTGAAGGAAGCCTAATACTCCGCAACCTTAAATTCAAATCATGAATTGAACTAGTCTAGTTGTGATAATAAGCCGACACTGTTTGCGTAAATTTTATGTATGCCACTGTTGTAGCAATACATGAATGCAGAAGATATACATGTGAAACATCTAATTTATGATGAAATTATTTGTTAGTGATGATTCTATTTCTGATTGTTAAGAGTTTCACGTCGAAAATGGAATGAAAATATGAACTCTTTATATGGACTTGGGTAATCCTCACCCTACAAGCTAGCTTTTGGGGTTGAGTTAAATCCAATGTGTAAACGTATACAAGTATAACACTACAATCCCTATCCATAATTTAGAATATGATTCTAAACTAGGATTCCTCTTATATTGGGAATGAGATTCCTCTTGTATTAGGATTGTATATTGTACAATATATATATTGATATTAATGAGAAAAACTTCCTAAGGGAGATTAATATCATCTTACATGGTATCAAGAGACAAAACCCTACTATAGAAAAAATCCTCCTTGCCCCCCCCCCCCCAACCTCTCGGCCGACGGCAACAATAATTTTTTCTCTTCCCAATGGAGAATTTGGCTACTCCCACCTCTTCTGATGCTTCCGCTTCTCACTCAGTCGTCATCCAACCCATCTCCTCACCGTCTTTTCATCCGGCTCTCGCCGTTACCAACATCAAGAATTTTATCCCTATAATTCTTGATCAAGAAGACAACCAATATTGGTCATAGGTGGAACTATTTCGCATCCATGCATGTGTATATCATGTGCTTGATCATATAGACGACTCTTTCCCTCGTCCTCCCGATATGGACGACATCACATGGCGTCGCCTCGATGTCGTGGTCAAACAGTGGATATATGGCACTATATCTAAGGACTTACTATATACAATTATGAAAACGGGTGCCTCTACCCATGATCTATGGACACGTTTGGAAGAAATTTTTCAAGACAACAAGCATACTCGCGCCGTGTACTTGGAAGAACAGTTCAACACCACCCGTCTCAAAAACTTCTCTAATATGTCAGAATATTGCAGGCAGCTGAAACTTGTGGCAGACCAACTGACTAATGATAGTACACCTGTGTCCGAAACTAAGATGGTGTTACAATTAGTCGCGGGACTCCACAAGGGTGAATATGACACCATAGCTAGGATGATACAACAGGCTGACCCTCTACCAAGTTTCAATAAAGCACACTCACAATTATTATTGGAGGAAACCAGACGTGCGAAACAGGATGAGCATAACTAGAAGGCTTTAACAGTTGAACCGCCCGCACAACATCAGGCTACCTCCGGCCAATAGCCTCCGCCGAAAAATATCCAACCGCAGCAAAACCGCTGCGGCAGGGGTGGCAAAGGCCGCGGTAGTAGGGGAGGCGGCAAGGGCCGCGGGAAGGGCCGAGGCCAACAAACACAACAGTCCAGCAACACCATGGCGTGGGCCGGCCTAGTGTCTGGTTACCCAAATCGAATCGACCGCGGCCAAAGATATCCTCCACCCGGTTCCTTTTTCAAAGAACAAGGGCTACTGGTCCAGGCTCCAGGTCCACGCCCGCCCCTGCTCCAGCACCAACAGGCCCATGTCGTGCATGCCCAGTTCCCGCAGCAGCCCTTCAATCAAATCCCCACTGACTTGGGTCAGGCATTCAACATTATGAGTATGCAGCAGCCCAACGAAAATTGGTATATGGACTCCGGATCCTCCTCTTACCTCACCCGGTCCGCAGGTAATCTTTCCTAAGTGTATCATTTAAAGTCTCAACAATTTATTACAGTTGACAATGGTCACCGCATTTCAATTTAGGGCTATGGTCACACCCACACTCCGCCTCATCACCCACATTTCTCCCTAAATAACGTCCTGCTTGCCCCATACATCATCAAAAATTTAATATCCATTAGGAAATTTACTCGTAATAATTATGTGTCTGTTGATTTTGATCCCTTTGGTTTTATTGTGAAAGATCTACGTATGGGGACACCTCTTACGAGATGCAATAGCACATGGGATCTCTATCCATTCACATCCTCGTCCGCTGCCGGTTCCCGATCACACACTACCCTAGCTGCTTTATCTCCGTCAATTTGGCACAATAGGCTCGGACACCCAGGAGCTCCCGTCTTTAATTTTCTTAGAAGTAATAGTTTTATTCAATGTAATGGGAAACTTGCCCAGACCTGCATTTCCTGTCAATTAGGCAAACATGTTCGTCTTCCGTTTAATTCCTCAGTTAGCGTTACGTTTGCTCCTTTTGATATTATTCATGCTGATTTGTGGACTTCCCCTATTACTAGTTCCCTAGGTCATAATTATTATATCGTGTTATTGGATAACTACTTTCACTTTCTTTGGATCTACCCATTAAAATTTAAGTCCAAAGTTTTTGCCAAATTTCTTGAATTTTGCACATTTATCAAAACGCAATTCGAACGCACCATTAAATCTTTCCAATGTGAAAATGGCTGTGAGTTTAACAACTCCGCGTTTCAAAAATTATGCACCAATAATGGCATGGTCTTCCGATTTTCGTGTCCTCACACGTCCCCTCAAAATGGCAAAGCCGAGCGTCTTATCCGTACAATAAATAACATGGTCCGCATTTTTTTGTTTCATGCCTCCATCCCTCCTTCCTTTTGGGTTTATGCAGTCAAAATGGTGAAATACATCCTTAATATTTTACCCACTAGTACCCTCCATAATATGACTCCAACCGAAATATTACACCGTAGGATTCCTCCTATGATCACCTACGGATATTCAGTTGTCAATGTTTCCCTAATCTCTCTTCTACACCCTCTCACAAATTAGCTCCCCGCACCACTCTGTGTGTCTTCTTAGGTTTCCCATCAAACCATAGGGGCTATCTGTGCTATGACTTATCCACTCGTCAAATTCACGTCTCGCGTCACGTCACTTTTAACGAGACACAATTCCCCTTTTCCAACATCCAAAAATTTCAAAAATCGGATTATGAATTTTTAGATGAATCAACTCTCTCTCTCATGTCCACCTTCGGGAACTGTGCCCGTCACTTTCGGGAACTATACCTCCACCTCCACCATCGGCCACCGTACATCGCTCACCGTCAGCATCCCTGCCACTAGTGACCTCCCCGTCACCACCGCTAGCCACCCCTAGCACCACTATATCTCCAGGTTCCACCAACTCACCGGTCACCGTCTCATTCATAGTACCGTCCCAACTGTCTCACCACCATGCCGACCCCAGTCCGACCCTAAATCACCATCCAGCAAACCCAACCACCTGTCCTACTACGCCACCGACATCATACCCGACACTACAACCCTCCTCCATTTCCGGCATACCGAGAACCCCCATACATGGTTACCACAGTTCACCGGCACCCACCGACCCAAGCCACTCGACTTCAAACCCAAACACCGCCATTGTTCCACACCATCCGACAGCCACCCTCGACCAAACCCCAGTCCCGACAACACAAAATATACCACACCCAAATCTGCCAACACACAGTTCAACCAACCAATCGACCGATACCCTTACCCAACCAACACCCACACACCGAATGGAAACCCAGGCCCAACATGGGATTTTCAAACCCAAAGTCCAATTTAACCTGTCCACCCAAACAATTTCACCTATTCCAAAAAGCGCTAAATTAGCCAAACTGGACCCAAATTGGAATGCGGCCATGTGTGAGGAGTTTAATACTTTAACAAAACAACATACTTGGGACTTGGTTCCTCGATCGGAGGGGGTGAATGTGATCCATTGCATGTGGATTTTTCGACACAAGTTTAGAGATAGTGGTGACTTAGAAAGATACAAGGCAAGACTAGTGGCAAATAGTACTAACCAGCATGAGGGCATTGATTGCGGTGAAACTTTCAGTCCGCTTGTCAAACCGGCCACCATTCGCACAGTTCTGAGCATTGCTAATGGGTAAGAATTGGCCGATTCATCAGCTAGATGTGAAGAATACATTTCTTCATGGGGATTTACGAGAAATTATATACATGTACCAATCGTCTGGCTTTGTCCACCCAGCAGCCCTACAGTATGTGTACCGTCTCTGTAAGTCACTCTATGGCTTAAAACAGGCCCCCAGAGCATGGTATGATCGATTTGCACAGTTCATTAAACGCCTTGGGTTTACATGCAGCAGATGTGATACCTCTCTCTTTGCTTTACATCGAGGTTTTGATACTGCATATTTACTGTTATATGTGGATGACATTGTTCTTACTGTCTCTACCGTTATGTTGAAAGATGAGATCATTTCACGACTCAAGTCTGAATTTGCCATAACTGATTTGGGAAAGTTGAGCTATTTTTTGGGGATCTCAGTCACTAGATCTGCAGATTGTATGTTTCTTTGCCAGCGTAAGTATGCAGAGGAGATCGTGCACAGGGCTAAGATGGACAATTGCAAAATCATGGCCATTCTAGTTGATTCTAAATCCAAACTTAGTGCACTGGTCGGTACTGCAGTGACTGATCCTACTATGTATAGGAGTCTTGCAGGCGCACTTCAGTATCTCACCTTCACCAGGCCTGACATTGCCTATGTTGTCCAACATGTATGTTTGTTTATGCATGCCCCTAGGGAACCTCATTTTACTGCCCTCAAACGTATCATTCGATATGTTAAAGGCACACTGGACTATGGACTACACTTATACCCCTCCGCACCGAACTCGCTATTATCCTACACAGATGCAGATTGGGCAGGCTGTCCAGACACCCGCCGCTCTACTTCCGGCTACTGTGTGTTTTTGGGTGATAATCTCATCTCTTGGTCTGCCAAACGGCAAGCCACATTATCTCATTCGAGTGCAGAAGCTAAGTATAGAGGAGTTGCTAATGTTGTTGTTGAGATCTGTTGGCTCCGAAACCTTCTCTTGGAGCTTCAGTGTCCTTTAAGAAAAGCATCTCTGGTCTATTGTGATAACATATCCGCCATATACCTGTCTCACAATCCGGTTCAGCATCAGCGAACCAAATATGTTGAGATGGACATCCACTTTGTTCGTGAGAAGGTTGCTCTCCGGCATATTAAGGTATTGCACGTGCCTTCCTCATATCAATACGCGAATATTTTCACGAAGGGCCTCCCAAGACAGCTGTTTCTTGACTTCAGATCCAGTCTTAGCGTTAGGCCTCCTCCCGCTCCGACTGAGGGGGTGTGTAAACGTATATAAGTATAACACTACAATCCCTACCCATAATTAGAATATGATTCTAAACTAGGATTCCTCTTATATTGGGAATGAGATTCCTCTTGTATTAGGATTGTATATTGTACACTATATATATTGATATTAATGAGAAAGACTCCCTAAGGGAGATTAATATCATCTTACACAATGTGTTATATATTTACATGGTATCAGAGTCAGGTTCATTCCAATTATTTGTTCGTCGATGTTGGCCCCCCAAATTATATTGTCCACGCTCCAGTTAAAGAGGTCTGGGCATGCGGGGGAGTGTTAAGAGTCCCACATTGGAAATAGAATGGAACATGGACTCTTTATATGGACTTGAACAATCCTCACCCTACAAGCTAGCTTTTAGGGTTGAATTAGACTCAAGATCCTTTGAGAAATCTCTTTTTCTTATCATCGGCCCCCACAAAAATGGCTTCAGAAGCACTTCATGATCTCAGTCGAACGTGGGGTGTGATGCTTCTTCTGTATAACTCTGCTATAATATCAAACAGATCACAACAATTCCTTCCTTTTCTTGCTATATTTTAAATAATTTTGGTAAGTTGTCTTATATAAGTTGCATGAGAATATGAATATCCATCATCAGTCACCTCCAAGTGCTAGCTGTTACAATCTTCGTGTTAATGGGGAAAATGTGAGTAATACAGAAGCTCTTCATATTGGCCGTGCGGGTGGAGCTTTTGTAATAAATACATTAATGATGAAAAGTGATAAATTAAGTGGATGCCTTACCTTTTTTTATCCACCACTTAATTACTGCAATGTTTTGCATGTCAAGCAAAGGTTTTAATTCTCTAGTGTCCAATTCACTAACTTCTTGTTCTGATTGAAAAGACGAAGCTTGTGAATTTTTTAATGAACTATAGGTTGCCGTTGTGGTAAGTATACAGTAATTTGTAAAAAGGTTAAAATAAAGTAAGCTAAACTAAGTGGTGTTACTCGATTGTAGTTTTCACGTATATAAAGCAGAGTATAATTTGTATTGATGACGAGTTTTCAATTGTTTCTAACCATGCATTCCTCGCTGCTCATTCGTTTACCACCATTGGGTACTGATTGATGTTCAACTTCTAGTCAAATATTTTTATAACAACATTTCATTATAAAGGTCAAGTTCTTAGAACTGATTTTTCATAGTATATGTTATATTATATGTTTCTATAATAACATTTCACTATAATAGTTAAAAAATATGTGAACAAATGACATTTTTATAAACAGATTTGACAAGAGTTTATAGGAGTATAAATATAGGTCATGCATTTTAGGAAAGAGATTAAATTCATTTGTCTTCCTCACGACAACTTTCTTCTTTTTGGGCTTGCTATGTTATGTTATGTTAATTTCATAATTTATCAAATTAATATTTTTTTCGTTCACTCTCTCCTCCCCATTACCAATCCTAAAAGCATCCTGAAATGATTAGTTCTATCGTTTCAATCATTATTTTGTACAAAAATAACATACCAATTTAAAGTATTTTGATATCTAAAACGGTTTATTTACAATTCGCCAACTATTCACAAGCTTATTCCATTAACAGCCCAAGGCCGCTATCAACAACAAGTTTAGCCCATTCAGCTAACAGAAGAACAACGTCCACCTTGCAGCGGACGGCCCAATAAAAATCGTTCAACACAGAGAGGAGAAACAGCCCATGGGGGCTCTCATTCCTCTTTCCGTTTTGCTGCTTTTTTATTACAAAAAAATTGGGTGGATTGACCTTCATACCTGGTCTCAATTTGCTGGTCTTTAATTTTCATAAAATTGCATAGTCCCTTCAAATGACCTGGTCTTTAATATTTTCCCTTCAAATGAGTGGTCTTTAATTTTAGTCCTTCCTCTCATTTAATGAATATTTTCTGATCAATATGCCCTCCAATCTAAAACAGAACTCCATTTTTCTTCATCCTCACCCACTTGTTAAGGCTCATCATTTTTCGATGACGCCGGCGCCGGTGTTGTCGCCGGTATATCCGGAGCCTACGCCTCGCCGGAAATACTGATTTAGTGAAAGGGCAAATCCACCGGAGCTTTTCGTCGGACTGCTGTCAATTGTGGTGGTCGACGGTGGCCATTACGAGAATAAAGTGGAGTTCCGATGGTGTCAATTGGTGACTGCTCCATACTCTCCTTTGATTCATATATCCACAATAACACAATTAATCAAAATGCCGAATTAGTTGCTCTCAAAAAAAAAAAATACTTAATTTCTTTAAGGATATTTGATAAAACAAGAAGACATTAGTACTGTACTTGGGAATGTTTGTGTTGTATTGTACGAGGTTTGAAGAGTCGACGAGCAAAGTTGAAAGCTAATAGCCTCTTCATTATATATTTAGGAATGAATGTCGATGTTTAGGTGAAGCTTTAGGTTGACTTAAAGTTTTTGGAAGATTTTAAGGTTAAAAAAATATGGTACGAGTAGAAATTTGGTAAGCTAATCAACTGGCCAAATTCAGTTTATAAATAATTTCTTTCATTTATTTATATGAAGTTTAAAAAATTCTAAAATTGTACAAAAGTTAAATTCACTAAAAAATTATTATGACCTTATATTAAATAATTTTATTTATTTATTATGATCTATTTTTTTCATTTATTTATTATGACTAACTTTATATTCCAAAATTAATCAAGTTAGGTCTCAAGGCATAATTTTAGATTCCAAAATTAGTCAAGTTACGCCTTAACTTTAAGGCATAACTTTAGATTCCAAAGTTAGTCAACTTAGGCCTTAAGACATAACTTTAGATTCCAAAGTTAGTCAAGTTAGACATTAACTTTAGATTCAAAGTTAGTCAAGTTAGGCCTTAACCTTAAGACACAACTTTAGATATGGCTGGCGGTGGGCCAAGGTCGGCGGTCTCGCCTCGACATCGCCTCTTGCCTCGCCGACATCGCCTTGGTCCGCCCCAAACCCGACTTTTCTTTTTTAAAAAAAAAAGCGGTATCGGGACTCGAACCGGGCCGGGACGAGATCCTACCAGGCCTGACCCGATCCCGGTCCCGCCCGAAATCCCACCATTTGCACAAATAACCGTTGCACCAACGACCATTTTACATTTTGGTCGTTGTGCAACGACCATTTTTGGCCACCCTCTCCCCTTCCCCCCTTAATATTTATTTTTAACCCATAAGTTATTATATTTACACTTTAACACAATTTCCCAACTATAAATACCTAATTTTCTCTTCATCTTTCTCACAAACCTTCCTACAATCTCTCTATTCTCTCAATCCATCTCTCTACAAGTCTTCATTGTCTACTAAATATAGAATTTTATTTATTCATTTGGGAGTGAAGTTGGCAACTAGCTTGAGGATCTTCCACCGAGCAAAGTTTCAATTTTCAACCTCTCGATTACACGTCGACGTTACGTCAGCATTTGGTACATCCGTTCCTTCATTAAATTATTATTGTTTGTTTATTTTATTTAGCGCACTTAATTTTATTTACTTTAATTATTTATTAGTATAATTATAAATTTATAATGGAAGGATTTAAACGTATGCTTACGAGTAGGGGTCAGGCTTCTTCTAGTAGGGGCAACAAGGGCAAGGGTACTTCTTCTAGTCATCCTATTTCTAGACAGAATTTTATTCCTACACATGATGATTTTGTTGATACTGAACATTTTCCTACAATACCATTAAATTTAAACGAGAAGCTATTTTTCTGGAACTCAAGAAGACTTTAATTTAGACGATGATCTAGATGATACACCCACTAATGTAGATGACAACACACCCACTAATGTAGATGACAACACACCCACTAGTGCACCTTCAACTGAAATGCCTCATATTCCTCCTAGTATGAGACGATGTCCAACAAAACGATCATTAAAATCAGATGCATGAACATTTTTTGATAGGGACGTAGAGAATCAAGTAGCTAGATGTAAAATTTGTAAAGATGTTTTAAAATTTAAAACTGGAAAAGGTCACGGTGGGACGAGGGGTTTAATGAGACATGTAGGAAGGGCTCATCCAGCTAGGTATGCCCAATACGAGGCTTCAAAATCGGGTGCGCAAACGACCGCTCCATCGGAACAAGGTTCACATACTGTCCCGGATCAAGTACAGAGTCAAATTAACTCCACGACGGGGGAAATTGTAGGCCCTAATTAAAATAAACATAAAGATAGGGAAGCAATATCAAAATTAGTTGTTGTGGAGGGTTTGTCTTTTTCATTTCCTTCATCTCCCAGTTTTATTCATTACATTAGAGATATGTATAATCCTGCTTTTAATGGTTTTCCTAGATCAACTGTTAAGAGAGATGTATTTAAATTTGCACATGAATATCAACAGTATTTACGTTATTCATTATATCATTTTAATGGCAAAATTGCTATCACTTCTGATATAGGCCGTAGTACTAACGACCATGATTATTTAACGGTAACCTGTCATTGGATAGATTATAAATGGTCTATGCAAAAACGTATCTTAGCGTATAGATATATAGATGATAGGCACACTGGTACTTTTATTGCAGAAAATATTTATCAAGTGTGCGATTATTACGGAATAACTGATAAAATTATGACTATTACATTAGATAACGCTTCTTCTAACAATTATGCTATTACAATTTTAAAAAATAGTTTAACTCTATCTTTTTCTAATCATTTTCATATAAAATGTGTGTGTCATATATATAGCTTAGTTGTAAAGGATGGTCTGTCACTTTTTGAAGACATTCTTAGTAAAATACAATTTGCTATAAACTTTATTTTAAAAAAGAATAGAATACAACGAAGAAAAGAATATAAAAAAACTTGTCACGGTTGCCAACTACCTTATAGAAAAATTTCAGATATAGTACCCACTAGGTGGAATTCTTTATACGAGCAACTACTTGTTGCTTATGACTATAGAAAATCTATAACTTTATTTTTTAACTCATAATCAAAATCCAGCTGATATGGTTGTAGATAGTGATTAGGGAAAAATTTCCGAACTTATTGTATTTTTAGAGAAATTTTTTCAAGCAACAAAAGAATTTTCCGGTATCTATTATCCTACTATTTCAACTATGTTGTTTTATATAGCTCTAATATTTTTACTGCTTAATGAATATATGGATAAACCAACTTATAAGGCAGCTATTAAAAAATGTTTATCAAAATAAAAAAAATTATTTTATTCCTATTCCCACTATTTATATTATTGGTGTTGTATTAAATCCGACTATTAAAATAGACGGTTCTAAATCACTATTGAAACTATTTATGATTGTATAGCAGTACTACCACCTCCAAGTCCCAAAAATCCAAATCACCCACCACCTATTGAACAAACTAAAGAAGAAGTGTTGTCTAGCATAGAAGACGAATACAAAAAAGTATATAAGTTTTACCAACAAGAAAGTGCTAGCAACCTACCGACTTCTATATCATCTTCTTCTTCTTCAACACAACCTCACAAAAGACTTGTTGTTTCTGCGGCTAGTATTGAAAGCCTCAGAAATAGAATGTGCGGTCGTACCTCTACTAACCAAATTAGCGAGTTTGATATTTTATTTTGCAGGGTTCTGTATCGTACCAAACAATTATCAATGAAGAAGGACGTGAAGACTTGCTGAAATACTGGAGGGGGAATGAGAAGACCTTTCCGACACTTTCAATGATGGCTCGAGATGTTTTGAACATTCAAGCGTCATCAACGACGTCTGAAAGCGCTTTTTCTGCCGGCAGATATCAAATAAGAGAACACAGACACTCATTAGCCGGAGACAGCTTGGAGATTGTAGTATTATTCAGAGATTGGATACGAGCAGAGCGGAGAAGGTACGGTCAACCGGAGATCAACGAAGAAGACGAAAACTACAACGAAATCTTATCCGAATGTGGTGGAAGCGACGTGGAGCAATTTGACCAACAAATACCAATTCCAACCGAAGAACCACAAGAAATTATCAAGAAACTAGAACAGGTTTTTTTTCAAAATGTAATTTTTTTAATTGCAATTTTACTATGTAATTTACAACTTTTGAACAACACCACAAAGTTGCAATTTTGACAATTGTATTTGTATTATAAAAAAATCATATGTTTATGAAATAAGAGGCACAAAAACAACATTGAGATATTTTTATTACACTATCTTGTTTAATTATTGAGTTTTTTTTCTATATATGTTATTTTTTAAATTAAGTGCCAAAAAAAAAACCACCCTGATCCCGATCATGATCCCGCCCCAACCCGATCCCTCCTCGACCCGATTCCGAGAGGATCGGAAACTGGATGGGACGACGGCGAATCCCGCCTGTCCCGATCCCGCCAGTCCCGACCCGATCCCGCTCCGCCACTCCCCCCGTCCCGCCCCGACCCGATCCCGGCCCACTGACCACTCTTTAACTTTAGATTAAAAAGTTAGTCAACATAGGCGTTAAGACATAACTTTAGATTCTAAATTTAGTCAAGTTAGGCCTTAACCTTAACGCATAACTTTAGATTCCAAAGTTAGTCAACTTAGGCCTTAAGACATAACTTTAGATTTCAAATTTAGTCAAGTTAGGCCTTAAGGACTAAACTTATATTTCAAATTAATCAAGTTAGCCCTTAAAGAATAACTTTAGATTCCAAAGTTAATCAAGTTAGGCCTTAAAATATAACTTTAGATTTCAAAGTTAGTCAAAGAAGGCCTATTTTATATTCCAAAGTTAGTCAAGGCCTTAAGACATAACTTTAGATTCCAAAGTTAGTCAAGTTAGCAATACTTTATATTCTCAAGTTAGTCATGTTAGGTCTTAAGGCATAACTTTAGATTCTAAAGTTAGTCAGGTTAGACCTACTTTATATTCCAAAGTTAGTCAAGTTAGACCTACTTTATATTCCAAAGTTAGTCAAGTTAGACATACTTTATATCCCAAAGTTAGTCAAGTTAGACCTACTTTATATTCTAAAGTTAGTCAAGTTAGATCTTAAGACATAACTTTAGATTTCAAAGTTAGTCAAGTTAGGCCTTAACCTTAAGACATAACTTTAGATTCCAAAATTAGTCAAGTTAGGACTTAGGGCATAACTTTAGATTTCAAATTTAGTTAAGACCTAACTTTATATTCCAAGTTAGTTAAGTTAGGCCTTAAAACATAACTTTAGATTCTAAAGTTAGTCAAGTTAGGCCTTAACCTTAAGGCGAAACTTTAGATTCCAAAGTTAGTCAAGTTAGGTCTTAAGACCTATCTTTATATTTCAAAATTAATCAAGTTAGGCCTTAAATAATTGCTCAGTGGTTAATTTTACCCATATGATTACTTTATTAGACGCTTGGATAATGAAGGACACACGATGGCATTGAAAAGTAGGAAAAAGGACACACAATCTCTTTTAAGTTATTATACAACTTATGTCTGTTACCTTAATTTCTACAGAATTATGTCAGATAAGGCATAAGTTCTATGTAATATTGTCCGAATAGACATAGTTTTTAGGAAATCTTGCCTTCCGAAATAGTTACTACACAACTTATGCTTGTTAGCTTAATTTTTACAAAATTATGTCGGACATGACATATGTTCTATGTATTTTTGCCTGAATAGGCATAGTTTTTATGAAACATTGTCTTGCGAATTAATTACTACACAATTTATGCATGTTAACTTAATTTCTAAAGAACTATGCCGGACAAGACATATGTTCTATGTAACTTTATCCGAATAGGCATAGTTTCTATGAAATCTTGCATTGCGAAATAGTTACTACACAAGCGTATTAACTTAATTTCTACAGAAATATGTCGGACAAGGCATAGGTTCTATGTAACTTTTGCCCGAACAGACATAGTTTCGATGAAACATTGTCTTGCGAAATAGTTACTACATAACTTATGTTTGTTGACTTAATTCGTACAAAACTATGTTGGACAAAGCATAGGTTCTATGTAACTTTGCTCCAATAGATATAGTTTCTATGAAACCTTGTCTTGCGAAATAATTACTACACAAGTTATGTATGTTAACTTAATTCATACAGAACTATGCCGAATAAAGCATATGTTCTATGTAACTTTGCTCCAATAGGCATAGTTTTTATGAAATCTTGCCTTGCGAAATAGTTAATACACAACTTATGCTTGTTAACTTAACTTCTACAAAACTATGTCATGTAAGGCATAGGTTCTATGTAACTTTGCTCCAATAGACATAGTTTTTATGAAATCTTGTCTTGTGAAATAGTTACTAAATAATTTATTCTTGTTAACTTAATATCTACAGAACTATGCTGGACAAGGTATAGAATCTATGTAACTTCACCTGAATAGACATAGTTTCTATGAAACCTTGCCTCGTAAAATAGTTACCTTACCTTAATTTCTACAGAATTATGTCGGATAAGACATATGTTCTATGTAACTGTACCCGAATAGGAATAGTTTTTATGAAACATTGCCTTGCAAAATAGTTACTACACAATTTATGTTTGTTAACTTAATTTCTACAGAACTATGCCAGAAAAAGCATATGTTCTATCTAACTTTGTCCGAATAGACATAGTTTTTAGGAAACTTTGCCTTGCGAAATAGTTACTACACAACTTATGTCTGTTAACTTAATTTCTACATAACTATGCCGGACAAGTCATAGGTTCTATGTAACTTTGCTCCACTAGGCATAGTTTCTATGAAACATTGCCTTACGAAAAAGTTACTACACAACTTATGCATGTTAACTTAACTTCTACAGAACTATCCCGTACAAGGCATATGTTCTATGTAACTTTGCCTGAATAGACATAGTTTCTATGAGACCTTGTCTTGCGAAAAAATTACTACACAATTTATTCATGTTAACTTAATATCTACAGAACTATGCCGGACAAGACATATGTTCTATGTAACTTTGCCCGAATAGACATAATTTCTATAAAAGCTTGCCTTGCGAAATAGTTACTTTACCTTAATTTCTAAAGAACTATGTCGGATAAGGCATAAGTTCTATGTAATTTTTTACCCTAATAGGCATAGTTTTTAAGAAATCTTGCCTTGCGAAATAGTTATTACACAAATTATGCTTGTTAACTTAATTTCTACAGAACTATGCTAGATAATACATAGGTTCTAGTTAACTTTACTCGAATATGCATAGTTTTTATGAAATTTTCCTTTGCGAAATAGTTACTACACAACTTATGCCTGTTAACTTAATTTCTATAGAACTATGCCGGACAATGCATATGTTCTATGTAACTTTGTCTGAAGTATGCATAGTTTCTATGAAACCTTGCTTTGCGAAATAGTTACTACACAACTTATGTCTGTTAACTTAATTTCTACAGAACTATGTTGGACAAGTCATAGGTTCTATGTAACTTTGCCCGAATAGGCATAATTTATGTAAAATTTTGCCTTGCGAAATAGTTACTACACAACATATGCCCGTTAACTTAATTTCTACAGAACTATGCCGGACAAGGCATAGTGCTATGTAACTTTGGTCGAATAGTCATAGTTTCTATGAAATATTCCCTTGCAAAATAGTCACTACACAACTTATGCATGTCACTTTAATTTCTACAGAACTATGACGGACAAGGCATGCGTTCTATGTAAATTTGCACAAATATGCATAGTTGCTATTAAACCTTGTTTTGCGAAATAATTACTACACAACTTATGCATGTTAACTTAACTTCTACAGAACTATGCCGGACAAGGCATAGATTCTATGTAACTTTGCCCGAATAGGCATAGTTTCTATGAAACCTTGCCTTGCGAAATAGTTACTACACAACTTATGTCTGTTAACTTAATTTCTATAGAACTATATCGGATAAGCCATAGGTTCTATGTAACTTTTTCTGGAATAGGCATAGTTTTTATGAAATCTTGCTCTGCGAAATAGTTACAAAGTAAAAAATTTATATATGAAAAAAGTAAAAATTCATCAAGTTAAGTTTTCTTTATGACACTTGCAAGTACATATAATGGAATATATATATATATATATATATATATATATATATATATATATATATGAGAGAAACGTTTAATGTATAGGAAGGTTTTTGTAAACGTAAGGTGTGTCCAAGGAATATGTGAACCAGCTGAAAGAAAACCTATATATTAAGCTATATAAAAAGACAAATAGATTTATATGTAAGTGTTACAAAAATCCACATACCTACCGAAATAACCAAAATTACAAAAACAATAGGGACAGTGGAATCAGTGTAGTTGGGATTTTTATAATACTCCAATCAGTATATCACTCGTACATGTGCTGCTTTAAAATACAGAGAACTTAAACGTAACCCCGCCCCCTCCACACACACACAAATTCCACTTTTATCTGTTAGTCAACTTTTCAATATGGTGACAGTTTCATTTAATCCATATACTTAAATTATTTTCTTCAAATCTAACCATTTGAAGTTGATGTTAGAGAGAAGTGATAATTTTTTTTTGAAATTCACCATTATTGATACTTGAAACTTCTAGGTTTGAAATTTGAAGTAAGAGAGGAGGATGAAGTTGGGGAAGAAGATGAATTGGAAAAGAAGCTATGTGGAATGGAAGGGGTAGTTTCGTCTACTTATTATTTACTTAAATGACTAGAGGATAAAAATTAAAACAATAAGATAGGAAGGCCAAAAATTAAAGACCAACCCAAAATAAGGACATTTGTGTCAATTATTCTTACTTCTAATTTAATGAAAATTTATGAGTCAAAGTACCCTTTATTCGCAGGTATACTAAATTAGAGATTCTGGGTTCGAAGGCAAAAAAGAAATAAAATCGCAATGCAAATTTTTCATTGAATTTATGCCTATTCGGTAAAAGTTATATAGAGATAGTTTCTATGTAACTAACCGGACAAGATATAATTTTAATTTTTCAATGAAACTTTGTTTTCAGACATAGTTACATAGAAATTATACCCCTTAAGGTATAAACTTTATATAACTTTGACCAAATATGCATAATTTTTATGAAATTTTGCTTTTCGATTTTTTTTCTTTTTGACTTTGCGGAGACTCAAAACTCACAACCTCATAGATATTTTTGGAGGCATTATATAGAAATTATGTCTCTTAAAGCATAATTTCTATACAATTTTGACCGAATAGATATATTTTCTAATAAAATCTTGTCTAGCGAATTTTCTTTCTTTTTGACTCTGTAGAGATTCGAATCCATGACCTCAAAAATATTTTCGATCATTTTTTTAAATAAAAAACAAAAATTAAAACCATCAATTTAAGAGACAAAAATTAAAGATCACCTAAAATATGGGCAATCGTGCGCATTGCGCGCATTGCCTACCTAACTAGTCGAAACCAAACCATGATAACTTTGTCAAAGCATAGAAAATGTATATTTTGCTATCCTATTCTCTTTATAAATAAAAGAAATTTTGTCTTTAGTCTGGGTAAAAGAACAAACAACAAACAAATGAAAAATGATTTAAGTTGGTTGAATTATAACCTATTATTTATTTCAGTCTAATTCAACTTATCTTGACCTAACCAAACTTTGGATCAATCAGATAATTGACCCACTCACTCTTTCAATTCCCTTCAAACTTATTCTTTAAATTTGAGAAAGTTACACATTTGATTTATCGGTCAAAAATAACTATATCCATTAGTTAATATACATAATATATACAATTTGTAAGATATCTTTTTGGATGAACGGTTATTTACGTCAAATTTTAAATTAAATATGTGGAATGAAACAAATTCAATTACTTTAGTGAAAGTGATTAGGCAGGATTTGACACAGCTTCAGCTTACCGAAGGCATGACCCTTAATAAAAGGGTGTGAAGGTCGAGAATCAATATATAATATAACGCTATGAATAGACAACTGAAGGCATGACCCTTAATAGAAGGGTGTGAAGGTCGAGAATCAATATATAATATAAACCTAGGAATAGACAATCATATGTGACACTTTTCTATGACCAAGGATTATATTTATCTTTTTTCTTCTTTTTTTAGATTTTTATATTATTTTATTTTAATGTAAAAAATCATCTCCGTAATTCACACCCTTTCATCTTCATAACTTGTACTTTTAATTAGTATTAGTAATTAATTTTATAATTATGTACAAGTTATGACACCTAATTGAAATCACACCAACATGGTATTCTCATTCCAATAAATGGAGAGTATTGTAGAATATATGAGGAGATTATCTTTTTATTGGCTTTTTATATCATTTTTAATTATTTTATTTTAATTTGAAAAGTCATCTCCATAATTTACACTCCTTCATCTTCATAACTTCTACTCTTAATTAGTACTAGTAATTAATTTCATAATTCCTAATTTAGTGTACAATTTATGACACCTAATTAAATCACACCAACATGGTATTATCATTTCAATAAATGGAGAGTATTGTAGAATAGATGAGAAGATCAATAGTATAAAATTGTAGAACTAAGGAGGAGATCAAAAGCACAAAATGAAGAAGATGAAGAAGAAACTATTCCCATGTTAGGTACTCAAATATTTATTTTAGCAAGTGAGTGAGTGTCTTGGTACTTTTATTATATGAATATCGTTTAGAATGTTTAATTTTTTCACCATTTAAATTATTATGTTATAGAACTTCTATTATTGATTCTTTTTCGGTTTGTTCGTTGTAAAATCGATGAGGAGACCAAAAACACAAAACTATAGAACTGGGGAGGAGATCATCAGTATAAAATGAAGAAAATATTGATGGAGAATGACCAATTCTCATGTCAGGTACTCAAATATTTTTTTAGCAAGTGAGTGAGTGTCTCCGTATTTTTATTATATGAATATCTTTTAGAATGTTTAACTTTTTTTAACCTTTAAATTATTATGTTATAGAACTTCTATTGTTGATCTTATTTTTCAGTTTGTTCGTGACACAAAATCATTGACAATGGTCATCATTCATTTTAGTTTAGTCTAGAATTTTTATATTTATACTCTTTAATATATGAAAATTAAAATATATAAACTTTGTTGCTTAGATAATTTTGATTGGTGAGCTAAATAATTCTAGCAAAATCTACTACCATCTCTCTCTCTCTCTCTCTCTATATATATATATATATATATATTATAAAGTTAGGCAAAGGAGAGTGAAATGACACTTTTCTTTGGCCAAACACAATTATCTTTTTTTTTCTTTTTTTTTATTCATATTTCTATTTATCTTATTGTTAGCATGAACGTCCTAATTATTTTTATAAGAATAAGTGATGTTTTTGGAAATATGATATGACATCATTTATTGATCAGAATTTAAAATTTTTATTTTCCTTAGATTTTACAATATTACCTTCGAAATTCTCAATTTAGGTGCTCCATAAAAAAATCACGTTTGTCTCTTGCGCCAAGCCTCTGCTTCTTCATCGAAAATGACATTTAATACAAAGTTGTTGCTTTTTTGTTATCCTTCATGCTCTTTATAATACTCTTTAATTTATTTAGAAATTCCTAAAATATTATTGATTTATGAATTTTTTTTCCAATAGTTGTGGAAAATAGCTATGATAATAGATCCTTTTCCCTCTTTGGCCAAGAACAATTATTTTTCCCTTAATTTTATTAGCATTTATTCTATTTTCCTCCATTTATATATGTGATATGTTAAAGAAACTGAAAAGCCACTTCTTAAGTCTCTTAATTATGATTAATTATGCTATATTTAAAAAAGGTTAAAGGAGGAAAACGTTTAAGAAAATGAATGATTAGAAGATCTTCTTTCCCTATTTAAGGTATTTATACACAATAATTTTTAAAATCAAAATGAAAAAGATAAATTAAACGTTACATGTTTTTTAACTTTTTGTCTTCTTGCATTTCGTTCATATTTAATTTTATATGAGAAGAAGGTGAACACAAAATTGCATAACAACTACAAAATATTTGAAAATAGATTCTACATGGCAATTGATAAACTTGAAGAAAGAAGATCGACTTCCTCATCTTTTAAATGTGTTCCATGCATTATTCATCTTTGCAAGTTTAAAAGTTCATCTAAAAAGAAAGTCATTATTTTACAATAGTTATATTGTATCATATAGAATTATGTGTTGTAGCATAGTCATTTAGGTGCTCCAATGTTTTAATTTTAATTACATATAATTGAGAGTCAATAATACTAAGCTTAACATCATATGTTTGTATGTAATTAAAGAGAATACCACTTAGATTTCAGAAATATAAGAGGGTTACCGCTTTCAACTATTTTTTCTCCTCTTTTATGAAATTGTATTTTTCTTCTTGACTTGGCACAATCAACCCCAACGATTATTATTTGTATACCTTTCTTTCTGATTGTTTTCAATTTTGTTGCATCTTATAATTATATAATTTGTTAATAAGGAAAAGAAATCCAAGTCTAAGCAAAACAAATTATCTCATTTATCTTGAGGTAATTTATAAAAGATCATTTTTAAATTTATTAAGATACCGCACATAGCGCGCGATCAAATTCACTAGTTAGGATTAAGGTTATCCAGTTGGTCGGGTCGGCCCGATTCCGACCCCGCCCCCGCCCCGGTCACGACCCCATCCCCCAAAAAAAATTGACGGTGCCGGGACTCGAAACCGGGACGGGACCTGGGCTCATCCCGCCCCGGCCCGTCCTGCTTCGACCCACCTCGATCTCATCCCGATCCCGATCCCCTCCCCTCTGCAAAACTAGCCGTTGCAACAACTTCCATATTTAGATTTTGGCGTTGTGCAGCGGTTCCAACGACCATTTTGGCCCTCTACCCCCTTAATATTTATTTTTAACCCTTAAGTTAGTATATTTACATTTTAACCCAATTTCTCAATTATAAATACCTCATTTTCTCTTCATTTTATCTCACAAATCTTCCTACAATCTCTCTAATATCTCGATCTATCTCTCTACAATTCTACATTGCCTACTAAATATTTTATTTTATTTGCTCATTTGTATAATTGTATCAAGTTCAAAAATTGGGATTGAAGTTGACAACTAGCTTGAGGATCATCCATCAAGCAAAGTTTCAATTTTCAACCTCGATTACACTTCGAAGTTACGTCGGCGTTTGGTTATTTATTTGCATAATAATGTAGTTTGAGGATCATCCATCGAGCCAAGTTTTAATTCTTTAAATTATTATTGTTACTTTATTTTAACTATCGCACTTAATTTCATTATCTTTAATTATTTATTTACATAATTAAAATAGAAGGATTTAGACGTACGATTATGGGTAAGAGTGCTTCTTGTGGTAGGGGTAACAAGGGCAGATGTACTTCTTCTAGTCATCCTATTTCTAGTGATGATGATTTGATTGATTACACTCATATAGATGAAACTCATTTTTTTAATGATATACCATTAGATGATGAGATATATCCTACAACTGAACCATACTTTAATTTAGGTGATAATCTAGATGACACACCCACTAGTGCACCTGAACAACCTCAACCTCAGACTGAGTCTCAGCCTCAAACTGAAATTGGAACGTCTCTTATTCCCCCTAGTATGAGTCGGGCCCCACACAACGAAAATTAAAATCAGTTGCATGAGATTTTTTTAACAGGGACCAAGAGAATCAAGTAGTTAGATGTAAAATTTGTAAAAATATTTATAAATTTAAAATCGAAAAAGGTTAGGGTGGGATGAGAGGTTTATTAAGACATGTACAAGACTTTCACAAAGCTAGGTGGGATGAATACGAGGCTACAGAGTCGGGTGCGCCAATGCACTCTCAGTCGGGAAAAGGTTCACATAGTGTCCCGGATCAAGTATATGATCAAATTAACCCAACGACGGGGGAATTGTAGGTCCTAAATATGATAAACACAAAGATAGGGAAGCAATAGAAAAATTAGTTTGCGGTGGAGGGTTTGCCTTTTATATTTCATTCATCTCCTGATTTTATTCATTACATTAGAGAAATGTATAATCCTGCTTTTAACTGTTTTTCTAGATCAACTGTTAGGAGAGACGTTTTTAAATTTGCAAATGAATATCAACAATATTTACGTTATGCATTATATCATTTTCCTGGCAAAGTATATATCACTTCTGATATAGGCCGTAGTACTAACGATAATAATTATTTAACGGTAAGTGGTAACATGTCATTGGATAGATCATAATTGGTAATGCAAAAATGTATTTTAGCATATAGATATATTGATGATAGACATACTGAAAATTCTATCACTTTTGAAGACATTCTTAATAAAGTACATGTTGACACCCAATTTTGTCTCATCTTTTATGATTTTATTCGTAATTTTTTAATATTTTGACACTTCTAAAATAATTTTAAAATATAGGCATATATGTGTATATCCTCGTATTATTATATTATTCGCATTTTTACTATCATTTGCATTTTTATCATAATCATTAGTTTTATTCAAAAATTCTATGTTATTTTATTCTCGCAAAATTGCATCGCATTTCCTTTTTATTAAGCATTAAACATTTCGCAAATATTATATTTTTATTATTATCACGTCGTTATGTTATTTTAAATAATTCACATCTTTTACAAAAAAATATATAAATATGTTTTAATATTAAGCCCCTCTTATATATTTTTAAATCCATAACCCATTTCATTTTTCCAACCCAAAACAATACAACTTCCCCTTTTATTTTTTTCAACCCAACCGGCCAGCCCAAAACCAAAGCCCAACAACCATCTTTAATCTCCCCTCACCCAAAATAAATCAATACCCCACAAAACAAAACAAACCCCCAATTTTCTGGGACTGGCCCCATTCTCCCCTTATTCCTTCCCCAATAAGTTTTCCCCACCTCTAAGCCCAATGACTGCACCCATTCTCCCAAACCCGAACCGCCCAAATTTCGACTGACCCACACTCTCTCTTTAAACCCAGCGCCCCAAAGCCCCAAAACCCAAAAAAAAATCAAAATAAAATCAAGAAACCTAAACCCTACCCCCGCAGGCCGTGCGCAAGACCCTACACCCCGCCCCTACGCCGCCAAGACCCCTACCCCCCCATCACTTCACCACTACCACGCACCCTACCCTCGACACACGCCGAGCAGATGCCCCAAGAACACGCCCCAAAAATCGATTTTGTTCTCCTTTATTTTGAAATTTACGTTTTAAGAAATTATGAGGGGTATTGGCGTTAGAGTGCAAGTACCTCATAAATACCCCATGTTGTTCTTCTTCATTTTGGAGGGATTTTTCAGGGGATAAAAACAGATTTTGAAGGATTTTTAGGAAGACTATTCCATATATACATAAAATATTTGTTGTGTTCTAGATTTTAAATCATTTGTCGTCTTTGTTGTTCAAGATACAAGTCCTGAAAATAGGTCCAAGATTGAAAGAAAGGAGGTGAGTTTCGTTCTTGAACTTGAGTCAGAAAACTGCTTGCATTTTTGTTGTTCTTCATTATCGATTTCTGCCTGTCGAAGATATTATTATTTGTCATGCATGCTCATATTCTGTATGTTGGTTATACGAATTTGGTGAATATTTGATTTTGGGTTGAATTTCGGTCGGTCGGAAACATCGGAGTCGGGTCGATTAGTAACATTTCAAAACTCTTGCATTTTATATTTCTCGTATGTTGGTTATGGAATTTGAGTGGAATTATTCGATTTCGATTTTTTACGGTCGGGTCGAATTGGCTTTGAGTAATATTTTCGCACTTGCATTTCATATTTTTTGTATGTTGATTATACGGAATTGATGGAATTATTCGATGTCGGGTTGAATCTCACCCGGCCTGCCGGTCGACCAGTTTGAATTTCTAAATTTCTTGCATTATTGCTGCTGTTGTTATCACATTTCTAATTTGGTGTTGAAAACTGATTCGAGTTTGGATCACCGATCCGGTCGTCATCGATCGGGTCGGTCGACCATTCGATTTGGATATTTCGAATTCTTGCATTTTTCATATTCTTGTTGGTTATCTGGCAAATCGTATCAAATCGATTTGATTTGAATCACCGATTCAGTCGCCGATCCGATTTGGATATTTCCGTAATTTCGAACTCAGTCGAGTATTTTAAATTGCTCATCGCCGCTTTTTGGCACTATTTTACTGTTTTATTAATATCGCATTAAGGCCGATGGAATTGAATTCGAGGCCGCGCTTTTCTTTCGTTTCGCTTCTCTGTTTTTTTAGTTTAACTATTTTAAACATCCGTGCAATGGATATCTTATTATTTTATTAAGTTTACTGTTTTAAATTTCTTGCGACGGATATCATTGTTTTACTGTTTTGAACAAATCATGTCGCTGCGCCGCTATTGTTTCAATTTACATTCTTGCTCGGATTGATTATTGTTTTTCGCTTTTACCGCTTACTGCTTTAAAATAAACACCGCACCTTTCGACATTGCTTTCTCGTTTTGATCCAACATGCTTGACATTCAAATATCCGATTCATCGTTTCTTTGTTTTAAACTAAACATCGCTCTTTTTTTGAAAATTGCCTCTCTGTTCTTATCGCTTCATCGCTCTCGTTTACGCATCTGCCGCCATCTTGTTTCATTTTAATTTCTTACCGATTTGAACACGATACTACATCCGGCCGATGAAAATATCCGTCGATTTTGAGGCCTCCACAGTTCTTAAAGACGGAAATATAACTTCGGGCAATGATGAGGGCTTAAACCTTTTTCCAAGATCAACATGTTTAGTAAGGCGAGGTGACTAAAATAACCAACAAGTTATATATTCAGCCGATACGGCGTGATTATAGTGATCTTTCTATTTCACCCGAGAGACCAACACGTTTAGTAGGCGAGACAATCAAAATAACCACATTAGTCATATGTTTGCAGCCACGACGTGATTGGAATGTTCTTTTCAAAATTTAAGTCTGAGCCCTCCGTGACCAAAACATTCACTGTTTTGAATGCGGATATGAAGTTATTTGTATTTAACTGTTTCTAACCATTTGTTTTTTGACAGCTTGCAGGGATTAAAGTAAATAACGATGAATTATTCCTTGGAGTTTATTTATTTTATTTCTTTCTTTAATTCAACTTTTATCCCGCTTTGTATTGTAATATTATTTATCGCACTTATGTAACTATTGAAATGCTTAGAATAGGCAAACTTAGGATTAATTCATAGGGTAGTTTAAGATTTGAAACCCGTCGCTAGCTTATTTATTTGTAGGCATGCAAACTTAGAAATCCTTCGCTAGTTTATTTATTTTAGGCTCGTCACGCGAATTCAAGATTTTCAAAACAACTTTTGTCATCTTTTATTTGCTTTATTAATCATACCGAATAAGTTTATCTTTTGTCAATTTACAATTCAATGATTCCCAAAATTTTACTTCTTTGGTAGTATAAATAATTTATTGTCACAAAGACATATTTTTTCTCTACATGTATCTTTCTTTTAAAAAAAATGCATCATTTACTAATTATTTGCAAACATCTTTAACTTCATATATCAAACATGCATTTTTTTTAGCAATAATTAACCTGAGTTTGATCGGATAACCGCAAGTTAGCGGATCTTAAAGGATGCCTAACCCCTTCCCTTTAGGATAATAAAGAACCCTTACCTAGAATCTCGCTAGTTTCGCAGACCTTAAAATTGGAGTTTACATTGCAGCACTTAGTTTAATATTTAGGTGTCCTAATTCACCGTAAGAGATAATTAGGTGGCGACTCCTCAATCATTTACCCAGGAATCACCCATACGTCTGTGCTCCGCTTTGACCCGAGCAGGTCAAAATAGGGCGCTACAGTACAATTTGCTATAAACTTTATTTTTAGAAGTAATAGAATACAAAGAAAAAAAGAATATAAAAAAACTTGTCACGATTGTGGATTACCTTTTAGAAAAATTTCTGAAAAAGTAGCGACTAGGTGGAATTCTCTATATGAAGAACTACTTGTTGCTTACGATTAAGATCTATAATTTTATTTTTTAACACTCATAATCGAAATCCAACTGATATGCTTGTAGATAATGATTGAGAAAAAATTTCAGAATTATTGGATTTTTAGAGAAATTTTTTCAAGCAACTAAAGAATTTTCTGGTATATATTATCCTACTATTTCAACTATGTTATTTTATATAGCTCTAATATTTTTGTTACTTAGTGAATATATGGAAAAAACCATCTTATAAGGCACCTATTAAAAGTGTTTATCAAATTTAATTTTTTTTCCTATTCCCACTATTTATATTATTGGTGTTGTATTAAATCCGACTATTAAAATAGACGATTGTAAATCACTTATTAAAACTATTTATGATTGTATAGCAGTACTTCCACCTATAACTCCAAAAAATCCAAATGAACAACCACCTAAGGAACCAACTAAAGAAGAAGTTTTGTCTAGCATACACGATGAATGCAAAAAAGTATATATGAATTACCAATAAGAAAGTGCTAGCTACCAACTGGCTTCTATACCATATTCTTCTTCTTCAATACAACCTTATAAAAGACATGTTGTTTATGCGGCTAGTATTGAAAGCCTTAGAAATAGAATGTTTAGTGGTTCCACTGCTAATCAAGTTAGCGAGTTTGATGTTTTTGATTTGTAGGGTGTTAATACCGTACCAAGCAGTTTTCAATGAAGAAGGACGTGAAGACTTGCTTAAATACAGGAGGAAAAATGAGAAGACATTTCCGATACTAGCAAAGATGGCCCGAGATGTGTTGAACATTCAAACGTCATCAACAGCGTCTGAAAGCGCTTTTTCTGTCGGAAGATTTCAAATAATAGAGCACAGCCACTCATTAGCTGGAGACAGCTTGGAGATTGCAGTTTTATTCAGAGATTGGATACTAGCGGAGCATAGACGGTGCGATCAATCAGAGATCAACGAAGAAGATGATTTAAACTACAACGAAATCTTGTCCGACGGAACTGGAAGCGACGTCGACCGATTTGACCAATAAATTCCAATTTCAACCGAAGAACCACAAGACATTGTGAAGAAATTAGAAAAGGTGGTTATAACTATGTAATTTTTTTAATTGCAATTTTACTATGTGATTTACAACTTTTGAACAACACCACTAAGTTGCAATTTTGAAATTGTATTACAAAAAAATTATATTTCTATTAAATAATATAAGAGGTACAAAAATAGTCTTGGGATATTTTTATTACATTATCTTGTTTAATTATTTAAGTGTTTATTATATTCACAATTTTTTTGAAATTAAGTGTCTAAAAAAAAGGAATCCCGGACCCGACCCGCCTTGCCCCCGCCCCGCCAACACTGGTCCCATTTTTCGACGGGATGAGGGACGGGACGCGACATCGGCTTGTCCCGCCAGTCCCGGCCCGCCGAAGGACAAGGTCCCGACCCTTTTCCAGTCCCGCCGGGACATGCCCCGCCCCGAACCGGCCCACTGGCCACCCCTAGTTAGGATAGAGGGTTAGTAGATTGCCGATAGCATTTCTTTTCCGCACCAAGAGTATGCGCATTTAGGATTGGGGAAACCTCCGAAGCCCAATAATGAATAAGTACCCATAGATCTGGCCCATGAACATAGAAGCCCATATTATGGCAGCTGCGAAGAAGTTTCCTGCACGACGTGTCCAGTGAATCGTGTGATTGAGATTGAGACAGAACCAGACAAGAAACGAAAAACAAAATACAAGGACACAACTAAACTATCTCTCGCCGATCACAAACTTGTCTTCAAAATTCCGATCAGTCACGGGTGTAACAATGACATCAACTTTCAGTGGCGATGAAACAGCTCCCTTCTTCGGTTTCCTCGGCGCCGCTGCCGCGCTCGTTTTCTCCTGTAAGTGTACCATAAAAAAAACCGAACTTTACATTTATTATTCGATTCAATTAATTGTAACTAGTAATAGAAAATTATGGATTGGTTGTAGGTATGGGAGCTGCTTATGGAACAGCGAAGAGCGGTGTGGGAGTGGCGTCGATGGGAGTAATGAGGCCAGAGCTTGTGATGAAGTCAATTGTGCCTGTTGTTATGGCTGGAGTGTTAGGTATTTATGGTTTGATTATTGCTGTCATTATTAGTACAGGGATTAACCCCAAGACCAAATCGTATTACCTTTTTGATGGATATGCACACCTTTCTTCTGGTCTGGCTTGTGGTCTTGCTGGCCTTTCTGCTGGTATGGCTATTGGAATTGTTGGTGATGCTGGTGTTAGGTAATTTCTCATTCTCCTGGTTCCTTGATAGAAAACTTATTAGATAAAGTTACTTGTTTTGCACCTAAATGGATTGGGAATTGATGCATTTGTAATGTATTTTGTGCAAAATTATAGAAGTATTATGAAACTTTTTCA
This sequence comes from Anisodus acutangulus, assembly GCA_029783415.1. Taxonomy (NCBI): domain Eukaryota; kingdom Viridiplantae; phylum Streptophyta; class Magnoliopsida; order Solanales; family Solanaceae; genus Anisodus; species Anisodus acutangulus. The sequence continues at coordinate 13,133,998 of CM056491.1, read as the reverse complement.
TAGTAAGTTCATCCTAACTGAAGGGAATTGCTTTGGATCCTTCCTTAACTGGACTTGTCGCATCCTGTGTCATGTAAGAATTTTAAAACGTACATGAATGTCATCTGATTTGACTACCTGGTAGATTGACCTTGTTTGGGGGGATGTTTGTCAAGGGGCTCTACCTTTTGTAGAGTCTCTTTGTTGTTATTGCTTCTTAAAGTGCTTGGATTCTTAGAAAGGTCTGAACTTTGAATGTTATCTGATTTTTCCTCCATGTTTGTGGAAGAGTGACTTTGTTGTAAGGAGAACAAGGGCAGCCCGGTGCACTAAACAAAAATTTTACCATTTCATAAATAGTGACTTTGTTGTACGAGAACTGTTTATTATATCATCCAAAGAATTAAGGTAGTATGACTCAACTTTCTACTTCAAGATAGTGCAACAGGAAAACATCAATCTCGTTTCTTACTTAGTATCCATATGGAAAAGGCATACTTTACTATTATCTCTCAAATAAGGACCTCATCTGCCCCAAGCGTTAGGACTGGCAGACCATCACTCAAGGTTGATACTACTTACTATAGGTTCCATGTAAGGTGCCAGCGGAACACGTGTTAGGTAAATTTTGTATTTTAAAAAAATAAATTATGTGTTTTACTTCTAAGAAGTAAACTCTTCCCTTCTCCTTCTTTCGTCTCGCGTCTCGCTTAAAGCCTCTAAAGTCTTATCGTTTTTTTCCGCTTTTCGCTTTTAAAAGTTACTGAATGTAGTCAATAGTAATCGTTCTACTTTACACATTATTGCACCAAAGAGTTTAGTTGGAACTTCCATTTCAAGCAAAGAGTTTTGTTCTCTGAATTTTTCTTTTTTTCCTTTTTCTGATAAATGGTTTTGACATTACTGAATAAACTGGTTCTATCAAATTGCAATCTAATATTATTTTTGTTGGAAATTTGCCTTTGGCGGGAGTTGCGACCGACCAACTTTAACGGCTTAAACACTAGTGTTACGTATGTTGGAGAATCCGGTTCTTCACACATGCATGATCTACTAAATCGAGATAGCAGTAGGCCAAGAATCGTCAAATTTCATTGAGAAATGAAAGAGATATCGGGTCCATGTAAGTAAGGTGTTTCAAGCATGGAAAGTGTGGTATTGTGTTCAATTCTCCCTAAATCGGTAGAGAGGAAGAAAGAATTGTTGTGTATATATAAGACTCGAAATTGGTTTGGGGTTTGGGACCCCAAGGTATCCCATGTGTTTAAAGGAGGAGGACCTAAATGTGCTTTGCTCAAGGAAAGACCACGCCGCCCGCCGTCCGGTCCGGTCCACGGGTCCGCACGGGTCCACGTCCACGGGTCCACGGGTTCACCTGTGGGCCTTCGATATTATCTTTTGGGCCGAAGAACTTTTCCAGAATACGCTGATCCCGAAGTTCCAGGATGCTCTGATTCGGACCGTAATTTTTGGATGTACAATTTTGGTCCTGAAGTTTCAAGATGTACAGTTTGGTCCACGAAGTTTCGAACGCTTGTCAATTTGGAACTACCAAAGTCAAACGCTAAGCTCTCCGGTTCCTTTATTTTTTGAATTACTCACTCCTATAATGGCCAAATCGGGTTGGTCTTTCACCATTTATGTCGGTGACTTTACTACTCCATAATGACCATTATTTGGCTATTATGGGCAATTTTTCAACCCCTCCATCACCTATATAAACACCCCCTACACCATTGTCGAGCACTAAGAACACACATATACCATATACACGAAATTCGTGTTTACACAAGCGTAAACTTTTCTTCTTCCCTACAACTTCCAAGACATCATTTCGCTACTCATTATTCTTCACGGTAGCTCTTGAGTTTCCTTTGCTCAAGTGTTCCATTGTTTTGCTTTATCTTGGGAGACAAATTGTCCAGACGTATAAAGGATACATACTGAGGCAATATTGTCTTAAGGACAGAGTGCCTTTCGACTAGACCAAAGAAACCAGTTTCCATTTTTCCGCCTTCAACAAAATTGTAATTTCCAGTTTTGTGATTATATTGTAATTTTCGTTACTAGTTGAAGTATTGAATCTTTGTTTATCCTTTCAATACTTGTAATAGTTATATCTTCTGCATCGCTTTATAAAGTACCATAGAGCAAAAATACCCAACAACTTAAGACAATATTTGTATAGTATTACTATTAGTGTTCGAAAGATGTCGGTCAAAAGTTGTGTGACCAAATCGGGATATGGAAATGGTTTTCTGGGTAGAAGAGTGATGATGATGACGTATTCATAGTGTCACCGCTACTAAGGCCGTGGGAACAAGCGCTCTCGAGAGCACGAGGATGTCAATCGGGACAAGAGGAGAAGGCTGAAGATGTACTTATCTTGGCAGAGAAAGGCACTGTATCTATCCAGGACAAAGATCAGAATAATGGTAGAAGGAATCGGGCACTGGTTTGATGAAGTGACTGGAGTGAGCGAGAATCCAAAATTGGGGATAAGTAGTTTTCTTACTTGTCAAGAATAAAGATTAAATGAGGTCCGATTAAAAATTGATTAAAGTAAGAGGAGGAATATGAAAATAATTTATATTCCTTACGCTTTAAAAATCGGAAGTTTAATCTCATCTTCTTTTCGCTTAAAGATTGGATTGTAAAGCATCTTAAAAGATCCGTTCCTTTAAGTGTAATTATTAAAAGTGGGTAAAGTATGTTCATACACTGGGGAGTAAGATCCATCGATTGTAAAGCGATACAACTCTTAAGTAGCGCCAAGAATTATGGGCACCAATCATAACGGAAGAAGTCTAAAAGTTAAAGACGTAGAACTGTCATACTATTTAAGAAGATCCTTCATAGGATGATGTTGGACACTTTCATACAAAGCCCGAGACTGGATTGGGCCAAAATTTTGATATGATGATATTGGACACTTTCGATCATACAAAGCCTCCGGTTGAGTGGGGCGAAATTCATTTCATAGGAAAAGTAATGGACACCTAGTGTGGTGGGCCAGAGTTTCCAGTCTTAATGATCAAGGCCTAAAGAAAGGCAGAAGAAATTGGACACTTCACCGCCAAAGCAAATCAAGTGGGCAGTATCGAGATCACATATGATGGGTTCACACAACCACGAGGCGAAGGTTGTTCATGTGAAGCTAACGCCACCTCTAAAATCAAAGGCTGGAGAGGTTGTCTCACAGGACTTGAGGGAATGAGATCACTCTAAAAGAGGTGATACATGTTCCTAACTTGGTTTAAAGGGCGTTGTTGGTCAAGTTGGTTTGGAGACTAGTCAGCAGTGCCGTAATAACTAAAGAATGGTACAATATGTCTATAGCCCAATGAATGATATTTGTAATCCGTCAGATCTATGCCATCATAGATTAAGACACGTTAAATAATAAGTCATTCAAAAGCTAACGATGTTGATATTGTTGTCTCTCTTTCGACATAAACCCTCGAAAATGAATGTGAGGTAGAAGGCAAAATCACCTTTCCAAATTCCGTCGAGGAATAGCGAAGTTAAGCCTGGATTCTCTAGAACTTAGTCACACCTACTTGGGTGATTTGAAGTTTATACAAAATGGGGGAGACAAGTGCACGTTGTGATCTTCATTGATGATGGTACAACGTATGGAATCCTTTGTTTGTTAAAAAGCAAAGATGAAGTTGTTGAAGCGGATAAAGCGCTACAAAGCGGATTGAAAATCAACTAAGCTTTATGGATTGCGAAATTCATAGCGATAGAGAGGAGAATGTGAAGCAACGTTCATTAAACGACTGCTCATTACTCACCTCGCCTATCCAGCAGCGGTGTTAAACCCGCACGCCTAAATTATGTGGGCAAGGCGATCTTACCTACACGATTCTCCATGAACTCCGTGATAAGGATAAGAATAACTCTCCGTGTGAGACATGAAAATGATCTCACATACAAAAGTTGGATGTGGGGTGGCTTGGTAGAAGTTGGACTCTAGAACAGTCAAGTTCGACCTAAGATCGTAGATTGCATATCCATTTGGATCTGTAAAATAGCAGTAGTACTTATCGCTATCAGCGTCGAGAATGTTGAATTCTTATAAGATAGGCTTTCCTTGAAAAAGGAAAAAGGAGTAATTGCTCAAGGTTAACAAGAACGCGAGGTCTGAGGAACTAGACGCGTTCGGTATCTAGGACTCGAAAGTTCTTGCCATCCTAAGACTTAATATTCAGTCCGCGAACTCAGGGATTAGATGTTGAACCCTGACGAACAAAGAGGGACAAGGACTTGTTCGATCCTTCAACTTGTATGGTTAAGAGCTAGACCATGGACAATTAACAAATAATTGTTATCTCCAAAAGCTATTTGCTTTGGAAAGAAGCTAAAGAGAGAAATATATTCCATCATATAGAACCGTACTTGCGTAATGGTTGATCTTCCTCCTGAAAGAACCTTTGGGTTGTGAAAAATGATACTCAAAGTGAGTACAAAGTAGATGAATCTTGACGAGTTCAAAGCCTCGACTACTTGTATGCTCTCCTGGGGAGTAGCTTAACATCATGGGCCATTGCGGTCTTTGCGTGGCATGAATGTTAAAACAACCTTCCCAATAGGAGAGTTGGAAGAAGAGAACGAGTTGGTTTTCCGGGATCGTTGGGCTTTTTCACGAATCCATCTTCGTCCCCAAATGTTTACATTTTGGTCCTGAAAGTTTTCAGAGATAAAGCGAAAACAATGAATCGAGCACGAAACATTGACTCGAAGTTAGAAAGCCAGCTGGAGAATCAACACCGAAAGTAAAAGTCATATTGAAACTCACGGTCTCGATATGAAAGATATGGATATCACGAGATGACATCTTAGGAATTGGATTTCTAAAGACATCTAACTGATCGTCGATAGTTGACAGCCTCGTTGAAGCCATCAATGGATATGAATCATAGAAGCGATTGGAATCATGATGCGCACTCCATAGACAAGTGAGCGACACGCACGGATCGCGTAGTTCAATGTATTGTACACACTACAACCGACTTTGCATCGCCCTACAAATGCATCGGGCTTGAACTAAGTTTCACCGATGATATTATACATGATCAATAGAAAGTGTTAGCAGCCGATATGACGATATACGAATTATTAAACTATCTTCCGGATTATAGTATTACGGATGTCCAGCGGTTACGAGAGAACACGGTGATGCAACCGGACATCGATCGCGAAACGCGAAAGCCACGAAAGTAAACGTGGTATGGTGGTTCTTGGAAAATCCTCTAAGCAAACTGCGCGGTAGATTCATGATGGAATCGGAGTTTATCGCTTTTATACAAAGCATGAAAGAAGTTGAGTAACCACGACTCCTCATGAAGGGCGTCCCTTATTAGGAGAAACCCGTGCCTTGGCCAGCTATATACCGTGTAGCCTGGCCTGGCTTTAGGACACGGATGAGGCTCTGGACATATCTGTCGAGATTTGTCGAGACATAAGATCAGATGGCGATTGATCATCACGGGTGTCACTTCCTTGTTTACTAACTAAGGACTACCGGAGATCAAGTGTTCTGCTGCATCTGGGGAATGGGCTTAAACCCAAAATATACGGACAATACAAGGGTAACCCAACCTTACTAACGGAGATCCCGATTGCTTTGGTTCAATGGGGAAAACTAAGTCAGAAGGTTCGATTGATCGCCGGTGAAGCATGAGCACTTGAGATAGTGATTTCTCAAAAGAAATACCAAATCCAAAGCCGTTCGATAGACTTTAAGTGCTATCTGCGGTATGGGTAAAGGTTAAGTTTTCAAACCTATAATGCTCCTCAACAGTTGAGGTTAGGTTTTTGGGAAACTTTTTAATAGTTCCTAACACTTGTGAAGTGGGGTATAGCAGGATACCTTGTGGAGACCACCTATTTAAGTGCGAGGAGGGCCGCCTCAAAAATGAGCACTTAAGAATCCAAGACGTTGTCCATGGCCAAAAAGCGGACAAAACATTACGAAGAGTAAGGGAATTTGTTGTGTTGGTATCATTGTCTTGGCTTACATAAACACCGACGGTTCAAGACATCACGTTCAC